>OZ018396.1:23846374-24446374 GCA_963969525.1 Ontholestes murinus
GTTTGCATCTGACAATAGGACAATTACTACTTTTTCTTCTTACTTCTCTTCTTGTTATTCCATTGGCTATCGACCGATGGTCTTTCAGTCCTAATTCATTTATTTGTGCAGAATATTGTATTGTCAATTAATTTTACAGAGTTAACTATTTTGATAGATTATAAAATTCAGAAATTTAAATAAATGTAATAAAATATATGATTATAGTGACTAAGGCGTTCTTTGAAAATAACAAGTTCATTTGTACAGCTCAAAAATACACAAGCAAATGTAGTAATCAATATGACGATCACATGATATTAAAATTGCTCTATGTCAAATGGACCTAAATATGACAAAATATTTCCTGAATGGTGAAAATACTGTGCTCTCAGAGAATTCCATCTGAAGAAGCAGAAGAACGACTGTGAGTGGAAGAGCAAATGTGACCTTAATTTTTGTAATTATTAATGTATATCTTAAAATTTCTATAGATCTAATATTAACATGATATTGTAGTTAAAAAATTACAACTCTACCATAACTAAGTTTTTATGTCGATCTAATTTATTTAAACCTTTATTATATAAATAAACATTTTGTGTAACTATAGGTCACGAGGACAAGCAAATGACTCACAATAGTATTTAGCGAGACCGACCTACTCCTCCTAATATCATTATAAAGGTTGTTTGCACTGTCACAACTTTCTCAAATTCGGCCATTGCAGTATAAATAAATTTTCTCTGATTGTTTATTGTTTTCATTTATTTCAAATGTGTGTCTGCCTCTAACCTATAGCAAAACGAAAAAAAATACGATCCTCTGTACTTTTCCTATTTTGTAAACGTGATTTTTTTGGAAATCGAAAATTTATCGGAATTACAAGTCCAATTCAATTGTTTATTTTAATTGTATTTATTTATCTCAAGAATTGATGGAGAATTTAAAGTTAAACTTCAAGCTTTAATGGTGGAGTATGATAAAGTAAGTAAATTATAAAGAATAGTTTCTTTACGTAGAATAAAGAATTTTTCGAAAAAAAACTGAGGCGAAAGTAATATGATATCACTTATTGTTAATCAAGAGCGCGTGGGAATGTTACTAAATGACAAATGTCAGTTATTAAAGAAATTATTGGGGAAATTAACTTTCCTTTGAATTTTGAACAGTACATCAAAAATATGAAAGGGCGACAATGTCGATTAACATTATAAGACCCCAAACAAGGTAAGAAATGGGTCCCGCTTCGTTTTAATCAGCTTTAAGTGACAAGTAGTTTACTAAAATTGGGTATTTAATTGAAGCTTATTTGGAATTTTCATTTTTTCATCTTAAATTTAACAATATTGAAGGTTTTAAGGGATTGACTGAGATACTTGATAATTATTCTTTGTGCTTAATTACCTACGGCGTTTATGCACTAAGGGGATTAAGGTGGAACAGTTTTGAAAGAGATTCGTATAATTATAGCTTTAATAATGATGCATTAATAAAATCGGTCTGTTCGTTAAGTAGATTAATGTTAGAATCTTTTTTGCTCAAGTATTTCTACTGACTCTAAAAGATTAAGCCTTCAGCTCTTTTTACAGAAGTGATATAATTTTAATTTGTCCATAGGTGGAAATGAATAATTACATTCAAGTGTTGTTCTTTTTTTGTTAAAATTTTTATTCGTGGCTTTTTTTTGGTTTTAAATAATGTGGACGAGTGGAAGGATAGATGGCACAGATTAAAAATAAGTGTGTGCACATCCGCTACAGAACCAATGGATGCCAAAATCGTGACATTTTTATTTTATTAGAGTAAAATTAGAGCCTAACTTTTAATAAAACGTATGCTCAGCCTCTTCATAACAATCAGCTATTCACAAGCTCCATCTTTTTCCGATGAGTTCTCCGAAGAAGACCAGCAGACCTTCGACTCGTTTAAAAGTGTAACTCAGCCTTCCGATTTCAACAACAAGCGACCATCAAAATATGTGCACTGCAAAGTTACACATAAGTGATAAACATCAACATAGTAAAAATCCATTAAGTTTTTCTTCGAAAAGTTTTAACGATGAACCCGCTGCTAAGGCGAACCCTTCAGAATCCCCAATTCACTCGAAAACCAACTGCAAAACGATGGGCATAAACAATTTGGAAGAGTCTTATTGCGCGCACTGGCAACCAAGCAAATCAGTTCGGAAACGCAAAGTGATAACCCGACGCTTCCAGATTTACCAACAAAAATGTTCAGAATGATTTCCGGCTCGGCGAAATGCCCGTATCAAATGCAAATTTAGGCAATTACGTACAGTGCTTAAAGTTTATAGAAAAAATCGTCAAGCGAATGAAAATTATGTGCACGGAAATTATTTTCCGATAGATAACGACACCAGTGATGTCAAAAGTAGAAAAAAAGTATGCGATTTGCAAACGAACTTGTTATGTATCTACAATAATACGATATGCTCTGTGTTCCTTAAATCTCTTCTCAAAACTCCAACCCCTACATATGTACAATTGCATTCGGATCGTGAAATTTTGTATACTCCTGACTTTTTTAAAGGATCAATTTTATCTTTAGATTTGAATATTAACGTCGAAAGTTTATTCAGTGGCTTTAAAGCAATCTGACGATCTTGTTTTTTGGAAAATGTTTGGTATTAAGATAAGATAAGATAATAAGAGATCTAATACATTTATAATGTTTTTTGTTAATTAAGTTTTGAATTGAGTTAATTCGTAAACCATTCTTCACAGCAAATGAAATGATTTTGTTTATTTCTCTCTAGTTGATTCTGATAGTGGAATTATAAAAGGCGGTGAATCATTGAATGAAAGGCCGCTAAAATATGAGGTAAGAGATGATTAGAGTTATATGGAATTGTGGAATTGGCGTTCGTAGGATTTCTAAATATAGCGAACTAAATTTTATTATTTTTATGAATCAGAGCAAGTTCTAAGAAATTTATTTTATTGCTGTTCTCTTCCTCTGCTATGAATTGATTTTTATTTTTTGGGTGTATATTGTTAATTAAATTGAGAAACTAATGAAGATTGTGGCTATGTCATTGAAAGACGCAATCAAAATTATGTGAATTTTTTTAAAAATACAATTAAAGATTTTTGTTCTGTTTTATTTGACATAAAAATATCAGCCAGAAAGGAATTCAAAAGCAATCCCATAGCTACCACATTATTCTGTTTAAACAATTTTTTATCAAATTGTAACTAATATTGTTTTAGGCAAATTACTAGTGAGTCGAAAAGTTCATATTTTATTACGCGATTAAGGTTTTGTTTGTCCGAAATATCAAGTTGAAGCTATTCTTTTTGTAGGATTATTTGACAACTTCGTATTAACTTTAAATCAAACTAATTTTGAATTTTTTGAGGCTGTAATAGGTTTTAGGTTTTGGGAGAGTTGTTGAGAGTATTTAGAAGGGACATTTGTGATTTTCTTAAAAGTTGGTTCAGTTTGGTAACTAAGATTCTACCAGAGCTGTTAATATATGAAACTACTGGTCCAATTGATAGTTTAGGTTTGTGAGTTTTAATTAGACCGTAAATGCGATGGTTTTAATAATAAATTTTAAATTAAAACATATAGTGTAAGCTAATATGTTTTTTTATTTGACTTTAAAAAATTCTAGTAGTATTTGTTTAAAATTAAAATACTATGATTTTCGGTTGTTATAAATTCGTACATTTTTCGAAATCTTTTTGTTTTCTTTTTATATTACCATAGCGTTAGATTTGTCAGCTTATGTTGGAAATAGTAAATTCTTTTTGATTTTTAATTGAATTGACTTAATAATTATGAGTGAGTTTTGGACAAGATTTGGGTTCAGAAAGTAGACTTTTTAGAATTTATTTTTGATTCCACTATCTGTAAACTCTTTATACCCCAAGCCCAAATCTTTAGAATTGTCCTGTTTGTTACCATTATCTTTATTAATATGAATATTATTGCAAAATCAGAATTCCGTTAGTGTGTTTACGTTTGAATTATTTGTAATAAAACAAGCAACATGTCTAGCAATTATAATAATGATAATTTTAGCTGTACTTCTCACCAGCACCAATACCATTGTTATCTAAGAATCAAGGCTAAGAACAAAACTTTTGATATTGCTTAAAGTAATGGATATCTAGTAGTAGTATTTGTTTATTTTAATTCAGTGCTAACAAAAACCTAATACATACAAAAATAATAAAAATAATATTAAGACATAATTCAGAGTGCCCAAAATTGGACAGAGTTCATCTTAGATGATCTTCCTCATACCCTGAAGGAGTAAATTCTCTGCTAACGCTACGAACCAGAACAGAAACGCACCAGAATGAATTAACGAGCCATATTAAAGTTTATTTTGCCTTATATCCAGGCATTTTTGTCCCTAATTTGGGAATTAAATGTCAACTTTACTAAAATGTAATGTAACGTTTTCAAAATACCATGGCCAATATAATAAAAAATAATTATTTACTATTACTAATTACATGAAATCTAATACGCTTATAGTAAAAAATTGACATTTTCTTTAAAACTTATTTTTATTAGCTAGATGCAAATTTCTAATACTATAAACACTTCAATAACTTCAGTTAATGAAAAATAAATGTTTACCGGTGATGACTTTATTTAGTTTTCAACTTTAATTCACCAAGATTTGCTGTTTTATTCGCAGATATAAGCAGTCCCTTTAGTGAATTCTGAAAAAGAAATGTTACCTCCATTTCCTAGATTAGATTTGACTTAATAGACAAAGGTATGGGTGGATAAACTTTCCTATACTTTAAGTCGACGTAATGTGAATAAAATGGGGATTTTTGTAGAACCTCAAGTACTGCCTGTAATTACAAATTAATATATTGTTAAGAGCAGTTAAATATACCAGCAAAAATTGTATTTGATTCAACATGAAATAATACTTTCAAAAAGTCATCATTCTACTGAAAGAAAAAAAAATGTATATAATATAGTTTATTTTGCCTACAACTCTCCATCATTTTCTTGTAGCAGAAAGATCTGCACTTAGCAAACTGGCCCAGCTCCGACATTACAATAACCCACGCTACAATCTATCCAACAAAGTACTATATGAAAAAACCAAATTCACTCCGATCTCCCAAAGTATGTTAGCTATGAAAAGTTCTTCATTAACCTCCTAAATAAATATTGTACTCCTCGCAATCCCAAGAACCTATCTAAATACCATTAACCTACAAACACTTTACATCAATTCATTTGTTCGCATCATCCCGATAGTTAGTCAATTATAGTTCTATTTTTATTTGTAACGACAGGGCAGAAAGACCTGTCATATTGACAATCAAATATTTACACAAATTTTACAAATTTTAAGCAGAATGCTTAACAAATGAAATATAAAGTTAAATAAACATACAGTTGTTGAACAAAGTCGAACAAATTCTGAAATAAATGGGAACATTCCATCAGGTTTTAACTGGAAGAACATTCTGAAGAATGAAGTCCGCCTGTGGTTCCTGTGCTCAAATTTTTTGTTTTGTTTTAATATGTCTATTAATGTATTTTGTTAACAGGTAATCCAAAGCGTAATAATAATAATAATAAGATCAATAGGCCAGACAAATATGTATTAATTTATAATTCATATATTTATAATTGCAATTTATTGTCGAAAAAGTATCTGTAATAAATATGTTGTATATATTTTTTTTCTGCATGAAATACAAATTTTTGAAATAAAAAGTTTCAGTAGAAAGATATTTAGGTTCCTTGAGTTTAATTCGACTCTCTTTTAAATGTATGTGTGTCTGTTCACAGTCTTTGACATGTTAACTGTCAAAGATGTTCAGTTTGGTCTATAATTTAACCACGAATTGACTTACAAACGAAAAACATTTGCAGATTATTGAATTTTATTATCAAAATTCATGCTCGGTTAAGAAAGTGCATCGTGCACTTTTTCCACTTTATGGTCAGTTTGGGCGACCTTCTGAGGCGGCTATTCGGAATCTTGTGACTAAATTTCGCACCAAATTTACATTATTGGACATTAAACCACCAACACGCATACGTAGAGTGCGGACAGACGAAAATATCGCAGCTGTATCCGCCAGGGTTGTTGCTGACCATGAATTATCGATTCGGTGCCGTTCGCAGCAATTGGGCCTCTGCTACTCCACTACGTGGAAAATTTTGCGAAAGGATTTGGGTGTAAAACCTTTTAAAATACAGCTGGTGCAAGAATTGAAGCCACGCGACCTACCACTACGGGTTACTTTTGGTGAATGGGCGCTGGCAAAGTTGCATGAAGATCCACTTTTTTATCGGAAAATTGTGTTCAGCGACGAAGCTCATTTCTGGTTGAATGTATACGTGAACTACCGTACTTTTTCAAAGACAACGAAGGCAGGAACGTTACTGTGAATGGCGAGCGCTACCGTGCGATGATTACAATGTTTTTTGCCCAAAATGGAAGAGCTGAACTTGTCTGACATGTGATTTCAACAAGACGGTGCCACATGCTACACAGCACGCAAAACAATGGCCCAATTGAGAGGCGAGTTCGGGGAACAGTTTATTTCACGTTTGGGGCCGGTCCATTGGCCGCCTATATCGTGCGATTTAACGCCTTTGGACTATTTTTTGTGGGGCTATGTTAAGGCTCATGTCTATAGGGACAAACCGCAACGGTTGACGCACTGGGAGCCAATATTGAAGAATTTATTCGTGAGATACCGGCCGATATGTTGGAGAGAGTATGCCAACATTGGACCCAGCGTATGAATCATTTGAGACGTAGCCGCCGACAACATTTACATGAAATCATCTTTAAACATTGAATTATATAGATCGTTCTATCGACTCAAATAAAGACGTCATACGTTTCTCTAAATTTTATGTGTTTTTTTGTAAATCAAATCCGAAAGCTCTTAAAAAATCACTTTTTATTTTATTTTTTTATAGAAAACGAACAGAATTAAATAAAAACGTTTGTTTTCTTGACTTATAAAGTTTGCAGATAATTCAGTTCCCGAAGCCAGGTAAGGAATGGGGTATGCCGTTTACATTATTATAGAGTAAATTTACAATCATTCATATCAATAAAATTAATGAACATTTTAAATTAAACCTTAAATTTAGACTTTAATTAAGCTGTTAGTTCACTGAAATTCGATAATTTTTCAACCCCTTTTGGTTTTTACATTTATTTGCCTAAATATTTCTTTTATATAAACTAATTTAAAGAAAAACGTTTACTTTGTTGGTATCAACTTAATTTTTTAAGTGACTCAAGTTTCGATCATTAACTGATTATTTTCAAACTTAAAGTAAATTAAACTAAGATGAAACACATATTTATATAGAGTGAAATAAGGAGGAGAATACTTGGTCTAAAATACTGGGATATCCGGATTACTCTTCGCTTTGTGAATTTCTAAGGACTCGGGTAAATCCACTTTTTCGGCAAAATGGATAACCTCAAGTACATTCTCATCAATTTCTTTTTCTTCACTTTTTAAACTCACTAACACCTATAGACCAACTGCTGTTGTTAAAAGATATATGTAAGGTGGGTAGGAATCCTCTATTGGTTTCATACTCCTCTACTCTTCGTGGCATTAATTCTAGCAGGTGTTCAATAACCTCTTAAGGTAATGTAATCTAAGCAATCTGTAAATCGGGCTAAAGAGCCTACAGCGTCTGCTTAGGATGCTGTCAGGTTTATAGTCTTCTCCCCATAATGTTTCATGGTTGCTGGAGTTATTCTCCAGAAACTGGTTTACAGAAACTCTTGCAATATGTCTACCAACTGCTGAAGAAACGAAAGAATATGGAGTTCTATCTCCTCATCCATATATTGCTATATTAACTTGGATCAATAATAAACGAGACCTACTTTAATATTTCCTACAGTTTGATGCAATCCTCTCAATAGAAAATTGCATTATTTGTATTGTGATTGCTTCATTGAAATTTAATAACAAATATTTGATTAGTCAGGCGCAGGAAAGAAGTGTGGTTTAAAACACAAGTTTCAAACTCTTGGGCCAACGATTCTTCAGCCTTGAAGAAGTTTGAATAAAAATGCAAATGTATTTTTTTAAATTAATCTGTGGCTGTTACCGTCCTAAATAAAATTAACAACTTTGTAAGTTTGATTAATTAATAAATTTATGATACAAAACAAAAGATATTATTATTTAAAGAAGAAGAATATTCTACAAAAAAATATAAGAAGTATATTTTTAACAATTATATCATTAATAGATTTGCAAAACTATTGAACTATTGAAAAAATACTTATATTTTGATTACCATAAGAATAAATGCCGGGTGTGTCTAAATGAGTATCGAGGTTGTCGAGCAGCAAAATAGGAAACACTAGTTAGAGTTACTTCCCCAAATAAAAAAAAGGTCCACGAACTTTCCGCCGAGATATGGCACAAGCTCCAGATGCGCACATTATGAGTGTTCATATGTCTGTTTTTTATTTACTAGTCGCAAACACAACTGTTTGAGTTCCTCTTTCATTTCATATAATAATTATGATGTTAAATTTTACGTAAATAGTACTACAAAGCGTTGAAACCCCGATATTAATTTAGAAACACCATATTGCTAGGGCTAATTTGTAATAAATAAATAAGTTAATAAAATAATTTAAATTAAGCAGAAATTAATAACCTCAAACATATTTTGCGACAACTAAGAATTCTTATTTTTTTTAATTATTTTACTAATAATTATTTTTAGTAGTATAATAGTTGAAATAACATTTTGCAAAACCAATAATTTAGACTACATTACTGAATTTTCAGTTATTTAAATATTCCAGTTGGTATTTTATTTCTCAAATTAGTAACTTTTATCTATCCTTACTATCTTGATAACATTAGAGATTAAACGCACAGAATGTGTTAATTTTGGCATTGAATTATTGTGCATTGGCCGAGGCACAATTAATACTCGCGCTGGAATGTCTAATGAAAGAAAAAGAAAAAACTTTCATATGCATATAGCAAAAGGAATTTCACTGAAACCATTTACGTGCGGCGATTAACTGTTAACAGTAATTTTCCACACGCGCACTCGTGACGATATTTTCCAACCGTAAACGGAAAACGAAATTTCTGCCAGAAATGGATCGATTTTTTTACACTATCCAATTGTAATTGTTGACTCTCTCTTTTCGTAACGTCGCAACTTAATAAATAATAATTTGCATGCGATGTGCGCCGAAATAATTTTAATAGGTGTTATTACGTCTGGGGCATTCTTTTAAAAATTAATTACTAAATACTACGTTAAAAATACTTTCATTGTTAATATTTGATAAACTAGTAATTATGTGAAAGCTTTTCACTTTCATTCAATTTTTTATAAAATTGTAATTTTATTAAAAAATTCAATATAAAACACTATACATTAATTCATCATTTTATCAATAATAATGAAGAGCATGTAAACTACGAAAATTAATAAAACAGGTTCAAAGACCCTAGGTTGATGACCATTTAACAGAATTTTTCCCTCCAAATATTTGGTATATACTTGGTGTCTGAATTGCATAATTCCTGGTTAAAACAAAAGAACATGGTTTCAACAAGACGGAGCAACGTCACATACGACAACAAGGTTCGTTAAATTTTCCCTGGCAAATTGATCTCCATAAGAGGTGACATAAATTGACGTCCACGAAGTCCTAATTTAACCCATATATACTTTTTCCTGTGGGGTGATCTCAAATCTAAAGTTTACTCCAATAGACCAACTTCTCTGACGCATTTGAAAGAAAATATCTCTCACGAAATGGTGTTTGAATCAACGAGTACCGTAACCACTAAGGTTTACATTTGAACGATCTTAGATTTAAGAGGTAAGTTCCCAAATTGTATAGTTTAATAAATAATAAACATTTTCAATATGATTTACTTTTTTAATTGGTCCACTAAATATGAACTTCTTAGGGGCACCCTTTATTTGGTTTTAAATAAAGATATTTTCTTTATCTCTCCTATTGCAGCTATTGAATTACATACAGCTTGACCGTAAATAATCACCCTTATTACAAAATATTTATTAATAGTGTGTGATCAAAATAATAATAATTAATATTTCTAGTATTATTTACTCTAATTGATAATCTGTATGCGAATATTTTTATTGCGTGCAATTGTTCTACTGTGAAATCTAGAACAATATCATTCTCGAATGATTATTGGAATCACGGTATAGATTTGTGTTACGTACAATCAACAACATTGGACTTGTTCTGCTGATCTTGAAATAATACATTTTTAATTAAATACGCTGATTTTAATGCCGTTTTATTTCCACTTGAATTAGTTTTGCTGTTATATTGTAAACTAAGTTTTGTAAAAATAAAGTGGATTAAAAAAAATAATGGGCAGTTTCAGACTCCAGACTTTTTAAAAATAAATTTTCCTCTTAAACAAGTTTGGTTCCACTTCTGTTATTCACATTCCAATGTACCTGTTAAAACATGTAATTGTTAAGTACCGGTTTTAATTTTTGGCATCAAAACGACTAATAATGGGTCACCATAAATCGTTTCGAAATGTTTTAATTGCCGTGACGAAACAAATGCCTGCGTTCACGTTGTTATCGGCGCCATATCGGTATTTCACGTGACCAACATGAAAAAATAGATATTCCTAATTACAGTAAAGGTTAGTCGTGACATCAATCGATCAATTATCGCCCGCTTCTTTGTAAATACCACGTTCCAATTTGAACGCGTTTATCATCCGTTTGTTTTCAATTATGTAACATGAATATGTATGCAATATTTACAAAACTTTATTGAATTACGTTAAAAGATAAGAATTCTAATTAATGGAAATTAAAGCGCTTTTGGTAGTTGATAAAATTTTGTTTTCGTATTTATACATTTGCATTTAAAACACAATCAGCATCATTCAATAAATAAAACAGTATATTTAAATAAATGTTTATTATAAAACATTTATCATAGAATGTATGTGCATTAATAATAATATTAACCATTGGTAGACAAGAAATAGAGCTATATAAAATATAAGCTTTAATAATGATTGTTTCAATTACACAGAAATTACCAAATTGAATACCTCAAAGATTTTGTAATCGTTGGCCAGTTATGCAGAACATAACGAATGTAAAGAGTATGTGGGTGTGTTTCATAATAGCAAACGACACATATTTTTACATAAGTTTTGCATAATAGTATTTGAATCTCTAATTAAAAATTTTTGCTGTTGGAAACTTTTAATTTTGTGTTTTGGACAAAGTTTGATCTTTTGTCAGTAGAGTTATTTAGAAGGTTTTGATGCCAATACGACATTTGTGCTGTTTACAGTGACATGAAAAATTTATGTCTTCTAAAAAATGTAATGAAGTTGTATATATTTGGGTACGATTACTTTTTTACAACTTTTGACGTAGATTAACTCTACAACCGTGCATCGGTTGCATGATGAACTTAATTCGACCTTTGACAATAAAACGTCTTCAATAACATCTATATATCGATGGTATGCGAAATTCAATTGTGGCCGTAGTTCACTTGATGATGAATTTTGTGAAGGTAGTTCAAAATCGATTGTTGTTCCAAAAAACATCAAAGCATGAACGCATATTGCAAGATCGTTA
Organism: Ontholestes murinus; assembly: GCA_963969525.1. Lineage (NCBI taxonomy): Eukaryota > Metazoa > Arthropoda > Insecta > Coleoptera > Staphylinidae > Ontholestes > Ontholestes murinus. The sequence continues at coordinate 23,857,988 of OZ018396.1, forward strand.
AATGACTTATCGTAACATTTAGGCATCCTTGGGCGTTAGTGAGATGAACATACATTCAAAATTGCTTGGAAAATTAGTTGCTTTTTACGTTGGATCCCATATAATTTAAATGCATAAAATATGGCTCTTCTCGATTGGCCGAAAAAATGCTCAAGAAGTACGATTGCCATATTTCTATGATATCATCACAGGGAGTGAATTATGGTTATATGCGAATGTATGAGTCTTTGAAAAGGAGCCAAATCCAACAAAAGTTATTCGCGTAGGAAGCAAAAAGTCACCTGTTTATTTTTTTGAAAAAGCAGACATGTTGTCTGCTGTACCATTAGAGCATGTAGTGTTGCAACTGTACCATTAAAACAAAGTGGGGCAGTCTGAATGGTTCATAATCATTTGTTTGTCAAAGGTCTTCAGGAAAATAAGGGAAACTAACCGACGCATCATTCCTCACCAAGACAAACCTAGTTCTTACACATTGGATCACACAAGAGACTTTTTTGAGAACTGAAATAGTCGAAATCATGGGTCATCTGTCGTACTGCTGATAATTTAACTCCTTTTTATTCCCCCAAGTCAAAAATAAATTACGAGGTAACATTTTTCCGCGCCCCAAGAAGCGATTGGCGATTTTTGGGGTCAATAAAATGTTCAAGCGAATGAAAAAGTGTATTGATCTTCATGGAGAATATTTTGAATAACAATAAACCCACGTACGATGATAATTTTCTTGTTCTGTAATATAAATATAGCTCGGTGAACTTTAGTTTTATTAAAATCCTTTAGTTCGTTGTAGAAAATTAAATAATAAATTAAAAATACGAAAACATTTCGTGACAATGAGTCTTACTAAGACTTCAAAACAAATCAATTTTGCAACAACTACTTTCTGGCTAAAACGTCGACAAAACAAAATTAATTTGCGTGTTATGAATAGTACAACTATCAAAGCAACACTAATTTGAATGAAATTATCTCTGCTGAATAAATGAATAAAGTGTCTTTTAGATTGTTTAAATGTGACTATAACATGAAAAATTATGAACAAAAATTGAATTTTATTTATTTATTTTTTTATATATTTACTTATATATTAGGTTTTTAGTATTTTAAAACATATTTTGATTATTTTAGTTTCATATTTTTATTAATTGATATAATTTTTTGGAATAGTTTTATTTCATTTTAGAAATTTCTTAGTGTTTTTCATCATTTCATATTTTTTGTAAGGTTCTTTGTGATTTACATTTTAAACATATAAATATTTTGATTTCTCAAATTGTACAAGTACAATACAAATATTAGAGTCTTCCCTTCTTCTTATTATTAATATTAGTAATATCCAACGGTTTTAACAGATTTTGTAACAGGTTTCTTCAGAATTCATGACCGCTAATTTCTGCCCGCAAAAGGAGATGAATTAAGATTTAGGGACTTTTTGTCAAGGGTGTTATTAAAGTTTTACGAAACACTTACCAAGACTGTCTATTGTTTAAATATTATCAAAACCATTTTTCGAAAAAAATTAATCAGTAAGGAATAATAAAACAATTGTTACTGTTAAGCAATGAAAAAAAAGTAGGGTAAATAACCTTAACAAATTAACTATGCTTTTTATAATGTATTATGTTGATCAAAAATAGATTCAAATATTTACTAAGACTCTCAATATGTTTATGCCTTTTTAAGGTCAAGTTTTCAAAATATAAATAACAATAACGAAAAAGTCATGCAAAAATACTCTTCCAAAATGAAAATTTTTCACCATTGAATTCAAGCCCTCAAGCCCTTAAGAATATAGAAGCCAAATCATGTATTATGGTTTTAAGTTGTATATGTTATACATATATATTTTATAAAATATTGGTGATAGAGTAGAGCCTCGAGGAACAAGTTGCTGTGAGACGAATACTCGGAAATAATTAATTTGTATGAGTCGATTACATAGAAACTTGTCGATTAGTTTCAAGAGATGAGACGATATATTTAAGTAATTGCGTTTAAATAGCAAACCTCACTAACATACTGTGTCAAATACTTTTTCATATCTTAAAATAGTATGGCAGATTCTTAGCTTTACTTCAGCTTTTTAAGTGTCCTGTTTGGCCGTTTGATATTAAGATTGATAACGGTAATTAAATGAAGGGATGTTCTAGGAAGTAATATACTATTAAGGATCTAGAAGCTAATATCCAGAATATGAAGGGGATTCCTTTAGACTAGCAGTAATAAGCAACTGGATGACGACAGTACCCTCCCCTACTATAACATATAGAAGGAATAGATACTTTACGTGGTGCTTAAACTGAGGGTTGGTGCCAAAAGCAAATGAAGAATAAGGTTAAGTTGGCTGTTCTCAAATTTTACATGGTTGATGAAAATTTCCTAGTAAACATTGTGAAACTGGTGCTTTTATGGTGACCATATAAGACCGTCACTAGTGCAGTAAAGACACTGATGTTCTTGAAAGCAGAACATATGTAAAAATATTCCATCCAATGAAATGAAACAGAAACGGAATCAGTTTATGATATTTTACAGAAATGAAATTAAACAAGCAAAACTCGCTAACAATGACTATTATACAACCTGTGACAATAAAGTTCGGTGAATAGTCGTGTAGCATTAACGTAGATGAAATATTAATGAAAGTTACGTTACTGTCCTTAGTCACCTTCCATAATTATGCACCGCTGAGATCTGCTATACATGTCCTGGAAACTTCTCAAGAAGACTTCTTTTGGTTTAGAGTTTAAAAGCCTCGTCACGTTCGTTGGATGTCAGGACTATCGTCAAATGGGTGGTGACTTTTTCGAAGGACAGTAAGAAAATTTTCGTTAATATTTCATCTATGATACGTTAATATTACAAGACTTACGATTTTTAAAAAGAGTGATCCAGGTAGTGAGTATAACCTATAGCAATTCTGCCAATTGTGTCAAAAATAATTGAAATTTTTATGAAAGAGCAAATAATGGAGGTCTTAGATGCAAATATATAATTTGCTATCCTCCTGACAATTTGGTATTCGCAAAAATGCATCAACAACGGATGCTTTTCAAATATTCGTCACAATAACAATCGAATGCTTTGAAAATGACCACCATGAAATGGCGACTTCTCTAGACCTGACTAAAACGTTCGACTGTGTGTAGAACATTCGCTACTACTAAATAAACTAAACTCCTCTAATTTTAGTTATCAGTCTTCAGAGCTCATACCTCAATAGTTGTTCCAGAAAGTTTCCATTGGTAATAATTAATCAAAATATCTACCAAATAAGTAGATGTCTCTCAAGGTTCCATCTTATGTTCCATATCATTTTAATTAATTTTCTACAACGTAAAGAACTTTAATACATTTTTATTACACTTATTAATACTTCGGAAAGGTTAGATGATGTATTAGTAATCCATAATCAATTAAGAAGTAGTGCAGTAGAATGGTTTACTAGCAATAAGTTATTGTGAATAACACAAAGTCGGTAGAAATGCTTTTTGCCCAAGGAAAACAGGATGGACATTTTGTGAATTCAACAAAATATTGAGGAATAAATCTAGGGAAGTACATGGTAATGAGGTGGCAAATAAAGTATCAAGCGGTATTTTTTGTCTAAGCAATATCTCATGTAATGTTTCTCCACAAGTCTTAATAAAGGCCTATTATAGTGAACACAGAATAAAACACTTACTATGTTTTATTCAGTGTTCATTATGAATTACCACGTAGTAACGGTCTCAGCCATCATTATGCCTATTATAGTCTACGTAATTGCTATTTGATACATGAGACTTTAGTTTGAAGACATTTGGCCCCTAACCAATTTCAAAAGTATTATTATATTATATTCCTTTGGGAAGTTTTTCCAATCTTATATCTTCTAACTCTTCATTTAACGATATTTTACTTTCTAATTATGATAGCATTGTAATTACTAAATTAATCGATTGCACTTAAGTCGCCACTATTTGAAAATATAATTTTCTTGTTATATATTTTGTGTGTTTTTTAATATGTTTACTATTGTAAATTGTATTACTCTTATATGTATCATGGCGAATGTAAGACCCACTGTCAAAACATGACATTTTTGTAATTATATTTTATATATCGATGTGGATTGAATTTTTGGCAAACTTTTAGACAAAGGCTTTTTAAATATTGGATTCATAAGTCTAACTTGTCGAAACTCCTTTATGAACTTATAATGAAAAAAAAAACACGATCGTTTTAAGTTTAGCTTTATTTTGTAGATAATTATGTGCAACTTCAGTTGCTTTCTTTGCTGCTCTGCTGTTGCTACTTGACTTTATATAGATGTAATTGGGGAATACTCCGTAGTGATTGCACTCGTGAAGGAATCAGGTATTTTGTTTGGTAATTTAAAATCTCACTTCTAATTTAAACAACCATTTAGCCTGTTCAACATCGCTGGCTTCTTCAAATATTAGATTGATAAGTCTGTTACTTGGCGAATTCATCTGCCTAATGAAGTCACTGTATAAAATAAGGCTAAACTCAAAACGATCGTGTTTTTTGCATTATAAGTTCAAAGGCTTTTGAAGTTCTTCTTTTATAATAGTACGTATCAGTTATTATTAGAGGCTAGAAGATGGATTGTGAATGGAATTAAATGAATGTCTAATTTTTGTATGCGTAGGAAGGGCCAAACGATTAGGTGTTTTTTTAGAGCGGGAATGTAGGTTATGTAAAAGATAGAAAAATCATTGTTTTTGACTAATAAATCCTGCCCCCAATCCCACATAGGGGTGGTGTTTATGAAAGCAGATAGGTAATATCAAAGTGGAGTTACTATTTCTTAGTCGTCCGTAACGGGAGTACAAAAATTACACAGTAAAATTAATTATCATATTAATCTCTGTATTTGTCCCATCATTAGATACTGTAAATAAACTAAATGAATTATGATTAGCCAATAGGATACGAAAACAAAATCATTATTTTATAAACAATCGTTTTGATAAATATTTCTTAATTTTTGTATATAAGGCTCCTAAAAATCAAGCTTTTAGATTTGAGTGAATTTTGAAAGGAAATTTTATTCGAATAATACTAAAATATTTGTAAAGGGTAGTTGATAAAAGTAACTGGTTATTAATAATTATTTGAGATGGTAAAATATGTTGACAGTGTACAGAAGTCAGCAGTTGGTACTTAATAGGATTTGGAGTTATTTGCAATTTTGTAAACCGATGTGAAGTAGGGTAGAAGCATGCGCCAATAGCTTAGCATTATCTTTATAGAGGAGTAGATAGGCCAAACAATTGATGTAGTGTGGATTCAAGATATATATATATATATATATATATATATATATATATATATATATATATATGTTATTGCAAAAGATTGCTGATAGGAAAGAGCCTTGAGGAACAACTTGCTGTAGGACAAATGAAAGGAAAATAATGTTTAATTTTTTTATTTGTCGATTAAAATAAGTAAAGTTTACCATATCGAACTCTATTTGTATATCTTAAAATACTATAGCAAATGTTTAACTGCAGACGTGTTGTTTGACAGCTAGGATTGAAAATAATAATGAAGTGAATTGATGTTCTAAGAAGCCAAATTGCTAAAATGGATGATTATTTTTATTTTTCAAGAGTATATAATTCTGTTTTTAGTATTTTTAACTTTATAGAATTTAAACTAGATTTTACAGTTTAATAACTTTTTTGAATATTTTTCAACGTTGAGGAATTTTAAACTTTTGCAAATCTATATTATAAAATTCGCTCTACTTGAATCAGATAGAGGAATTATGAAGCTCTATATATGATCCTCTGTCTCACAAGTTAGCGGCATTTCATTATGATACATAGATCTTTCATAACTACTCTCTCTGATTCAAGTAGAGCGACGGAACTATACAAAATTATTTCAATAGCTAAGGTAAATGGCTTTCCAGTTAGTCTAATTCAAAATTTAATTGACAAAAATTTACAAATTGACCAGGGCTAATATTTAGCCAAATATTTTAGTTCGAACTAATTCTAAATTGATAACATTCACTTATTTTGGGCAAGTAACAAATGAAATATCGAATATCTCTAGAAAATAAATTTTTATCAAATTGCTTCTAGACTCTTTAACGCAAAAGACCAAATCCAACCAATTAAAAAAATCGAGAGTATAAAAAATTTCATGTTGCGAATGTAATAGCACATACGTATGACCGACATGTAGAAGTAGGAGTACAGAGACTGAATGAACATTATAGAGCATTTCAACTTAAACATACAACAAGTTACATTCCTAATCACATCCTAGAGTGTATTCATTCATTTCTACATATTGATAAATTAAAATTTATACATTTTTGCAACAAAGGTAAGTAAGAATATTATTAACTATGCTGCTTAATGAGCAGACCGACTTATTCTCTTCGCACTATTTAAGCTCTTATAATATTATGTACCTCTTCCGAAAACACCGTACCTAAATCCGCTCTGCACCACAATGCAACACTTAATCTCATTTAGTTGATCCTTTGTAGTAAATCCTCTCTTCTCCAATCAGATTCATCAAAATTTAACATCTCATCTATGCATTGTTAATATCTTGTGTTTTTCTTTACTCAACATTTGATAATATAACTATAGTTGTATTAATTGATAATATATTGTAATTTCGTATGTATATTATACAGAGTCAACCAGTGAAACGGGAAGATTTGAGAGTTAGAAGCTCATGACGAAGTAGTGGAAACATCAGTTGCCGATCTGTCATAACCTGCCTGGTCTACCATTTAGTTTACAATGAATCGTTAGACAGGTGAACAACGAGACTACGCAGTTAAAGCGTATAAAAATGGCAAGAATTTAGTGTAAACACGACGGCATTTCAGCATATTCTGAGAGAGTTACAGTGTGATGTGTGATATTGGGCAATGAAATTATAGGTCCTTATTTTTTTTCGTGGATGAGGATGAAAATGCAGTGACAGTTAATTCGCAGCTATACGTAGCAATGATTCGAAACTTCCTCACGCCACAACTCGTCTACTATCCAGATAATGAATACACGATGTTCCAACAAGACGGAGCAACAAGCCACACTACCCGAATCTCAATGAATGTTATAAATGTTTTGCCCTGAGAGCGTGTGATTTCTCGAACAGGAAGACGCAGACCTGACAACACAAGTGTTCCAAATTGATCCATCCAGGACAATCCCAGCCCTCAAACAACGGATTTGGGATGAGATTGCAGCAACACCTGTTAATATGCTGAGAAGGGTTATTCAAAACTTTAAGTCTCGAATCCTAAAATGTTTATATGTCAACGGAGGATATTTGGCGGATGATTTTTATTCGAGCAACTGATAGAAAAAATCACTCGCCTGGCGGCTCGTGATTTTTTCGTGACAGTTGCTCTCATTAAAATCGCTAAGCAACAAACTTTCATGCAAAAACAAAATTTATTCGAGTAAATTGCCATCACTTATGGTATTACTTGTGATAAACATACATATAATTTAAACACCATGCAGAAGGGCGTTGTTCACTCTTATAGATGATCTTGAATCCATAACCTCTCCTCCACTAATTCGCAGTACATCAGCTTTGGATATATAAATTTAGTTAGGAAGGTTTAGGAAACCGTTATTTATTCCTAACATCAAAATTTACTTGGAATTAATGTCGTTTGCGAATGACACATTCCAACGGAAGATCCGGACTTGGAATAACGAGAAACGACTTTAAAATTATAAGAGATACCGTTCCTTTAGAATGTGGTCAGTTTAATGATGCTTTTTTAGTGTTCATAGGACCTGTAGACATTTATCTATTTAATAATTGACGTACTCATTAGGTCAGTGATACAAATTATATGAGTAACTATTAGAATCAACGAATCAGAGTCAGGGATTATGTAAAATCTTGGTGGCCAAATGGCTGATTTAAAGAATAAGATTGCAACTTAATGATATTTATTTACACGTAAATACAAGTGAGTACAGACTCTAGCAGCCCGATTTATAACGTAATTTTCGTACTGCCGTTACCGAAGTATATTTTCAAGTGTTTTTGTTCGGCCTCTCTGGTGCTTATCTAAGGGACGAGACGCTCCGCACTCGCGCAGGCGTGGTGTTAACAGATTATTTTATCATCAATAAATATGTTTTTATAACGTGAGTTTGGGCTTTGAAAATTGTTCTAGAGTGGATCATCAAAACTCCAATTGAGCAAAAATTTAATATATACCGTGTGTCCCGTTTGAAGACGCATCATAGGGAATTCCCATGTAAAATTTTCAATTGCAGTTTTTATCTCTATTGTTGAACTAAAATTATCAAAATAAAATTAGAATGATTCCTTTATCTACTAAGATTATTTTGGAGGTTTTATTTTTGTTTAATCTTTAGTTTTAATCGAAATATAGCTTAAAAAGTGTGTAGAAATATTCGATAATAAAATCCTATGAAATGTCAGTGTTTGTCATCTAAATTGATTAAGCCACAAACAAATATTTTAATTCAAAATAAGTGCTTACACCAAAAATGAAAAAGTTCAGATCATCAAATTGAGTTTTGGCGGACATTTTCGATTTATTTGGTATAAATTTTGAAACCTCTGCAGTGCCGTGTCGATCAACAATTATTAGGAATAAAGGGAGGAAATCTGAAGAAACTAAGAAACTGTAACACATCTGTTGCAAGGATAACAGTACATCTAAATTATAAGCTTATAGTTACCGACACTATAAAAGCCAAAATCATAAAGAACTGAGCAGTGGATCCTGATTCAAGATCTAAATTTTGTTAAATTATTATGGAAAAGTGTAACGAGAATAAGAGATTGCCAAATAGTGTGTGTTTTACACATGAATGTACTTTATATTTGGTGTCTGAAAATAACGAACAAAATAATCGTCAATGGTCTCAAAATGTTCTTCGTATTGTAACATCAAGAAGTGAATATCCACAAAAACTTAATGCATGGGCTTTTAAAAATAGCGTGGTCAGTTTTATTTTTATTTAAAGCTTATTAAAGTATTTATCGGTTTCACTTTATGTTTATTCTTTACATAAGCATTCTTTCTAAATTTGGAATAGTATATTAATTATAATTTAACTGAATGCGGTTTTGAAATGTTGTACAAAATAAATGAGAAATACTAAAGAGTTTTATTCTGTTTCGGGTAATTTTACCTTTAAGATAACTTGTTTCAACAAGAATAATGAATTTGTGCCTTTAAACTCGCCATCTGTAATTTAAGATGTTTTACACTGACTTTTCAAAGCACTGAACTTTTCCTTCTATGTTGTAAACACTCATTTTGAATTTATTTATTTGTGGGTTCATAGCAACTACTATTTTGAGGATCTAATTATCAAAAATTTGCGTTCACATTTTAAGGTATATTTTGACTAAAAATGAAAATGAAACAAAAATAAAACCTCCAAAATGTCTTTAGTAGATAAAGGAATTATTCTAATTTTATTCTGATAATTTTCGTTCAATAATAGAGATACAAACTGCAATTGAAAATTTTACATGGGAATTCCCTATGATGCGTCTTCAAACGGGACACACGGTATATATATATATATATATATATATACAGGGTTATTCACGCTATACGGCACGGAATATTGTGGCCAAAATACGTGACTTTCAAAAAGTTTTACTTTGGGGATATATGGGGGTCTATTAGGGCTACCTTTTAAAATTATTTTCATAATATACAGGGTGTCCCAAAAACCCTAAAAGTATCAAAGTTGTGTTTTTTTAATGAAACACTCTGTATTTTATTGCATTTTTGGATCCGTCTATAAAAATAAGTATGTGTTTTATTAAGGTTTTTATTACATAAACCTTAAGGTTTTTGAAATAATTTGAATTTTGTAAAAATGTAACCTAATTTTCATGTTTCAAATACTTAAAAAATAATTAAGTTATGCATACCAAATTTACACTGAAATGTAACAATAGATCATATTTTATTTTCCAAGTATAATAAACTTGACATCTTATACCGGGTGTAAAAAAATTGGAATTAAACAAATGAGAACTTTAAATGACTATAACTTCATTTATTTAAATGGAATGCTATATTTATTAATTTATCAGCAAATGCACGTTTTAATTACCTATCGAACGGTATTTAAATCTTAAGTGTTAAGTCCTCGTTTTTACAGAAAACGACAAAATATTGTTTATTGCACCGTTTTAGTACTTTTAAAGTAAAAATTTTAATGTATCTAGTTTTCTATCGTATTTAAAAACGTCAGTTATTTAATTTAGTCTGTTACTTTAGTTTAAAAAGGATGTCTTTTGTTATAGTTGTGTTATTTTGCGTTTTTGTGTTAGGTCGTTAGTAAATATTATGTATTATTGTTTTAATTACTTAACCTCTTATACAAGTAAAATGTAAGATGGTATAAATATTTCTATTAAAGATGGTGATTAAATTAGGACATGTAAATATTAGTTTCTGTAAAACAAATTCCATATTTATTAATAATGATTGTTGCGTTTCATTTGCGCTTTTTTTGTAATATTAAAAATAGTGATAGTACATTCAAAAAAAATTAAATTTTAGACAAGTATTATTAAAAAATCAATTGACCCCAAAAATACATTCGTCGAATATAACATAAAAATAAATTATTTAAAACATAAACAAATAAAATTAATAATTAAATATTACTACAACAGTTAAAATTGTTATAAAACTATTATAAATGTAAAATTTAAACGAAAATCGTATTTGTATTTATTTATTTATTTATCCAACATGCTTACACAATTCTTCCTAAATAAAACATAATCCTATAAGTATTCACGAGAATTTTGAACGCACATGGAAAGGCTTGAGTTCACACATAGATGATCTTCCACTCTTGCCCAATTTAATTCCGTTGAGGATGTTGCCACTGAAGCTCTGCTTAACGATTTTTATTTAAATTTTACATTTATAATAGTTTTATGAGAATTTTAACTGTTGTAGTAATATTTAATTGTTATTTTTATTTCTTTATTTTAAAATAATTTAACCACTAATATTATAAGATCATCTTCATGTCGTATGAAAATAACAAAATCAAAACAACAATATTTTCACATTAAAATAATTGCATTAATAGTTTAATTGCATAATTTATGATTATTATTTTCTGAATGTGTTGTTTTTATTATTTATTGTGTGCATTACAATAGCATGCGGTTTGTTGTAATTGGGATTGGCCAAGAAAATTGCTACATAGCTTGAAAATATTCTTTGATTTAAATGTTAATTTTTAGGTTACTAAAGATTTATTGCTATGTTGAAAGGTTTATAGGTCTCGTAACCCGTCAAAATTAAAATTATTAAAATGCCTCTAATGACTACTAAAAAGGTTTACTAATGGTATTTACACAATCTACGATAAATATTATTAAAACGAATAATGCATAATTTAATGTAAACATGAAAAGAGCAAATAAAATTCGCCGAAGCAAGATGTGATGCGTACGGAACTAAACAAATTAATGGCTTAATTAGAGTTATATTATTAATTATAATACCAGGTGCTGTCTAAAACTAGTTAACTAGTTAATTGATCGTATTAATTTGTAGTAAATGTCTTTGGCCAATAAGTTATTGCTCTAGCCAGGTTGACTGAACGACAGGTGAATACGATATGAATTGTGGGGCAACAGTATTTTTGAATACTTGAGTATATTCTATAAAATGTTATTATTCTCGACTTGCAAAAGAGGAAATCTGGGAACAGGTGAAAAGGGAATTGAAGGAATGGATTGATAAATTAGAGAACACCATAGAGAAGGAAGAGAGGGCTAAAAAAGAAATAAAATAATTATTAAAGTATTTAAAGCAGATAACCTAGATATAAAGTACGTAGTACAAACATTTATTAGAAAAGACCTAGAAATCGAGATAAAAATAATCGAAGCGATTACAATTAATAAAGGGAAAAACACAGAAATGATTGTAGCCGAAATAGAAATATGAAAAAAGACGAAATTATGAAAGCAAAGAGCAGAAAACTAAAAAATACACATATTTATATCAACAATCATATGACAACGGAAGAAAGAAGAATACAAAGAGAAATAAGAAACATCACGAAGGAGGTAAGAAGTAAAAGAAACGATACGAGTATTGGTTACAACCAACTAAAAAGAAATGGCACAGAATACACTTGGAGTCGCAAAGAAAACGGACTAATGCGTAATATAAAAAACTAACATTAGATGTTAATGGGACAAGGGGGAGACAAACATATACACCTAAGAAAATATCACCGGATATATCAAATGATGGAGACACACAACGTACAAATAAACCGACACCGACATCCACAGATAATAAGAAAAACACTCAATTAAAGATCGGAACATGTATTGTAAGAAGTATATATGACGATGAAGCACGACAAATTCTATTAAAAACTATGAACCAGTATAGGATAAATATTCTGGCTTTACATGAAACAAAAATGAAAGGAAGCGAAATAGAAAAAATAGGCGAGCATGTGTACTTCAATAGCGAAGGGAAGGACAGAATGCTAGGTACAGGTTTTCTGGTAGACAAACAACCAATGAAGGCAATTGTGAATTTTAAAGCTTGCTCAGAAAGAATTTGTTGAATTCGGTTGAGAGGAAAGTATAGAAAAATAACTATAATTAACATACATACCCCTACTGAAGATAAAGACATTCAAATAAAAATGGAGTTTTACGAGGAAGTTCAGAAAATACTAGAAAACATTCCAAAATTCAATGTTAAGGTCATTATTGGAGATATGAATGCTAAGATTGGAAAGGAGGAAATGTATAAAACAGTAACAGGTATGAAGAGTAAACACGAACGGAGTAATGAAAATGGGAAAAAGGTAATTGAAATGGCGGCGAGAAATTATTTTAAGATATTGAGTATTTTAAGATATTTTGATCGCAAAGACATCCATAAAACAACATGGACGTCCTCAGATGGAAAAGTAAAAAATCAAATCGATCACGTATTAATGGAAAGTAAGCACTGGAGATCTGTTAAGGATGTAAGGAGTTACAGAGGAGCCGATATCAACTCTGATCACAACCTAGTTATTGTGAAAATGACTTAAGAGCTACCAAGGGAACCATGGACGAAAACTAAAAGGATACGACGATACAATTTTGATCTACTAAAGAACGAAAAAGTAAAATGCGCTTAAATTTATGCTTGGAGAAGGTAATTGAAGCAAGAAATATAGAATGTGAGTGGCAGCATATTGAATCCTCACTAACCGAAGTAACTGAAAAATGGCTAAAGGGTGACACTAATAATAAGCACAAGGAATAGTTTGACACAGAATGTGAAATAGTTTTAGACTGCAAGAACCAAGCTAGGACTAAAATGCTCAAGGGAAATAGTGAAGTGAATAGGCGATGCTACGAACACTGTAGAAAGGAGGCCAAAACCTGTGCAGAAAAACGAAAAGAGAGTTCTGGGAGAACAAATTAAAATCTATTGAAGAACATCTAATAAACAAGAATATAATTTCTATCAGGAACTGCAAAAGTGCAACCAAGGAAAAACAAAATGGGCAGCATACTGTAAAAATAAGGAGGGAGAGTTAGTTGGTGATGTAAACAAGAAATTAGATAGATGGGCAGAATACTTTCAGGAACTTCTTAATGATAATGAATTGAATAAAACAGCGAAACAATACTGATTGATCAAATAGAGGAAGAGGGAGAGAAAATAGAAAAACTGACAGAAGTTTGTATCAAGAACATAATTCAACAATTAAAAAATAATAGTGCAGAAGAAAATGGGATGCGAGAAGAAATATTCAGATACGGAGACAAATGTTTAGAAAACAAATTAATAAAATTAATAAGACAAATATGAAGGAAGGAAAGAATGCCAAATAGTTGGAATAGTGCCATCACATGTCTAATACACAAGAAAGGGAATAAATCCGAATATAAAAACTATAGGGTATTGCGTTACTGGATGTAGCGTACAAAATTATGTCTATAATAATTTAAAAAAAAACTTGCACCTTTTACGAATGAAATAATAGGGGAATACCAGGGGGCTTCAAAAAGGGAGATCAACTATAAACCAAGTGTTTACTTTAGGACAAATCCAAAGCAACAACTATGAACAAAACTTAGCGCTATATACACTGTTTATAGACTACAAACAAGCGTACGACTCCGTGGATAGAAATAGGATATATATGGTCATGGAAAAACTCAAAATTCCGGGAAAACTAATAAAATTAATACATATGACCCTGAAGAGCACTAAGAAAAAAGTTATGATTGAATGAGTAGTATCCAAGCCATTCCCAGTAAACAAAGGTTTAAGACAAGGGGACCTATTATCAACTGATTTATTTAACATAGTACTCGAAAGCAAAATGAGAGAAGCAGCCTTCCAAACAAAAGGGTCTATCAAAATAAACACCAGATTCAAACATATGCAGATGACATTGTTCTATTAACACGATCGAGAATGGAGATGGAAAAAACATTTGAAAAATTAGAAAGAAGAGCGAAGACGTATGGACTCACAACAAATTAAGACAAAACAAAATACATGGTCATGGGAGTAGCGGAAAGAAAAACCTGCTCACATTTACACCTGACAGGAAGTAACGACAAAAAGTACGTTTTTGAAAGGGTGGAATCTTTTGAATATCTGGGGCTAACATTAACAGATAAAAGGGAAGAGGACACATAAATAGAGAAGAGATAAATTAAAGGAAGCCAAACAATGGGAAGATTACGAAAAACCCTTATGATAAAAGAGATCAGCAGGAAATCCAAAATACGATTATACAAAACAGTAATTCGAGAAACGCAGAAAAACCTCAAAGATTGGAAAGGAAAATGCTAAGGAAAATTTACGGGGGAGTAAAAGACGAACTTGGAATCTGGAGAAGAAAAACAATTCGTGAAATTAATGAAGAATATCAATGCCCTTCCATCACAAACATTATTAGAGCACAGAGATTAAGATGGCTCGGCCATGACTACAGGATGCCAATTCAAAGGTGCACAAAAAAAGTAATTTCGGAAGGGCAGAGCACAAAGAAAAAAAGAGGGAGACCCAGATGCCAGTGGATGGATGGTATAAAAGAAGATATGAGTCGTCAATGTTTTTTATTCCTAAAAAAGCGCATATATAGACAAAATAGTTATAATTTTATTTAAAATATGAGGATGTATTTTATTTTGATTAATTCTGAATTTATTTTTGTCTTTCCACGTCACCGATTATGCGTTCTCTCTCAATTGGCTACACTATATGTCTCTGTTATAAATCAATTCGAAATTAATTATGTCGAATGAACTTTGAAATAAATCAAAGAACTTTTGACAATATACCCTTTTAGTTCAAATTTTCAAAAACATAGTTAAATTCCAAACCTCAATCCCAAGTAATTTCTTTAAAATTAATTGATTTTTGGATCTTAAATCCAGAATAATAAACTTATTTTCCCAAAAACACTCTTTCAATCAATTTCTTTATAATATCTTTCATTTCTTTTAAGACAGGGCAGAAAAACCTACGGTCGATAGCCCAGACAGTGACGGACTACTGATACTAATCATACTGTATTTATGTATTTTTGTAAATATGTGTTACTGTAATAAAGATGTTGTATATATAGACCCATTTCTTTAATACATAAGTGATTTTGCATTTTTTTTAAATTAATGTTATTTAATAGTTTAGTAGCTTCTCACCTCACCAAACAACTCATAGCCAATAAACATAGCTTTTTTCAGGTAAATCCACAACTACCAACCTACTTTGGATCACAGAGTTCTAACCGATGTTATATTCTCAGATTTGGATAAGTTCTAATTTAATAGAATTATTTAAGTTCTATTAAACCTCATGCACAAACTATGTTGTACTTCGTGGCTTTAACTCTAGGAACTATATTTCAACCAGCGATGTTCCCGAAGAATTGGTTCTGGAACCACTTTTTTCGATATTTTCATAATTTATAACCTATACGTCTTCAACGCGACTATCAACTAAAGGGTTTTTCAATAAAAGGTTTAATTTTGAATGGCCCTCTAGATGTACAGCTGTCACTTTTGCAGCTGTCAAGTAAAAACTACGCCATTAGTAAAAATGCAACGATACACGCTTCAACAACGCATTGAAATTGTTAAAATTAACTACAGAAATGGTGAAAATTTTGCAGTCGCCAAGCTAAAGCACTTTTGGGTCGTCGTGAAGCACCTTCTCGGCCAGCAATAGTAAAACTGGTTAGAAAATTTGAGCTGTTGGGACCACTTAGTGATATGAAGAATCGAAACCGTGTGCGTCGCTCAAAAACAATTGAGAATATTGCTGCTGTAGCTAATAGTGTTAAAAAAAACCCAGGTTTTTCGATTCCCCGTCGATCTTTGGAATTAGAAATTCCAAAAACGATATTATACCGTATTTTGCATAAAGACTTAGGTTTGAAGGCTTTTAAAGTTCAGTTAACACAAGTTAGCACAATAATCTTTGCTGATTGGGTCCTTGAAATGCATCAAAATGATTTGGATTTTCATCGAAAAATCATCTTCAGTTGTGAGGCCCATTTTCACCTCGGAGGATACGTGAATAAGCAGAATTTCCGCATTTGGGGCTTTTAAAAATCCAAGAATTCTTATTAAAAAGCCTCTCCATCCTCAATTTGTTACTGCTTGGTGCGGTTTTTGGACTGGCGGTGTGATTGGACCTTACGTATTCGAAAATGATGCTGGTGCAACTGTTACGGTGAATGTATTGCGCTATCGAGCTATGATTAATGATTTTTTATGGCCGGAATTGCAAGGTATTGATTTGGACGACGTTTATTTTCAACAAGACGGCGCTACATGCCACACAAGCAACGAAACAATCGCAATTTTGCAAGAAAAGTTTCCTGGCCATGTTATTTATTATTGTGTATTAACACGGGGATGGGGGAAGAGCACACTTGGAATTATAATAAAACGGTTTACACTCGTTGCTAGCTCGATTTATTCTCTGCTGCGGCACACGAATATTTACTATACAAACGTTTAACATAAAAAGGGATACTGCGCACATAGAATAGCGCCAATAACAAAATAAATATTAATTCCGATATATTACATTTATCAATTCTCGAGATCTTCTGACTTAACACTTTTAGATTGTTTTTCTTTGGAGCCACGTGAAAGATAAGGTGTATGCCAATGCTCTACAGCCCTTAAAGACCTTAAAAATGGAATTCGTGAAGTTATCGAGGACATACAGCCGCAAATGTGCAAATTTGTTATGAATCTGTTATTACTTTAGAACACCCTAATGTTGCATGCAAGTCATGTTACAAAATATTAAATAATTTCATAAACTTATGTATTCCTATGAAAGTCCAACGCAAAACGAACTTTCTATCGTGGTACTCAACATTAACCATACAAAATATTAAACGTAAACAACATTATTATAATGTTTCGAAAAGACATACAAATGTTTTAATACACGTCAATACTATGCATACAGAAAGCTTGTGGAAACTAATATTAAACATGACTTTAATAACTACATCGTTAGTATTGAAGCAGGTGTTAAACAAAATCCCTAAAAACTGTGGTCGTTTATTAACTCTCGCAGAGGTAGGACAAGAATTCCCGGACGGATGATAAAAGATGATGTAGAATATTTTTCTACTGTATATCGTACATCCGGTAATTCTAATCCCAATGACGCGAATTCAATAAATAATGAAATTTTGCTACAAACAGCCTCTTTGAATATTAAACAGTTTCTTTTTGCTGCTAAGTAACTAAAACAGAAACTAACAATGGGCCCCGATAATATATCAGCCATGGTTGTCAGAGATTGCAGATATGCATTGGCAACTCCACTACTTCATATTTACAACATGATGCTTAAATATAATACATTTCCAACTTGTTGGAAAACGTCAAAGGTAATACCAATTCACAAAGGTAATAATGTTGATATTATTAATACTTATAGGCCGATATCGCTAATTAGCAATTTTGCTAAAATATTTGAGATCATGCTGTATAAGGTACTGCTTATGTTGCTCAATATCTGTCACCAAACCAGCATGGATTTATCAGTGGAAAATCAACTACCACAAATCTATGTACTTTCACCAATATTGTATCTGAAACCTTAGATAGACGTTGCCAACTGGATGTCATCTATTCTGATTCATCGAAAGCCTTTGATACGGTACAACATAATTTGCTAATACACAAATTGCACATGTTTGGTTTAAGTGACTCTCTAATTAAATTGTTAACGTGCTGTCTAACAGGACGAAAAAACTATGTGCAGTACAAAGGCTTCCGATCACATACATATATATCTAATAGTGGTGTTTCTCAGGGATCGAATTTGGGCCCTCTGTTGTTTCTGTTATTTTTTAATGACGTTGTTAATAGTATCAAATCTCAATGTACGCTGATTACTTAAAGATCTTTAGACATATAAATATACCAAATACCTGCTCTGCATTACAAAATGATTTAACTAACTTCCTTAATTGGTGTCAACCAAATGGCTTACAACTAAACATAAGTAAATGCAAAATCATGACTTTTGGCAGACAACATACTAACACAGAATTTCCAGATCTTATTAATTATATTCCCATAGACCGTGTTGAGCATTTTAAGGATTTAGACTTATTATTTGATAATAAATTTAAATTTAACGACCACATAAAAATGATTACTAGTCATTTCCACAAGCTTTTGGGTTTTATTTTCTTTAAAAATCACAACTGACTGACTAGGAATTGTCTTGTCAAGAATATGTTTTAAGGGCTATAAATTTCATAAAACTTATATGTCATATTGTTATTGAGGTTAAAAGGTGCACCTATATTAATTAGCAAAACATTCCAATTAAAAATTATCACGTGTTAAGTTTGTTTTGTTTTCTGGAAGATTCTTCTCATGTTCTACATTCATTGAAAAAATTGCCGATTTTATTTGACGCGTAACCCAGAAACGTCTACCGTTGGGAATTTTCGGACGCCCTGGTATAAGAAGAGAACAGTTAGAGCACTTTGTTAGTCATGTGTGGGAATTCGCACGTTAGTCGGTTTATTATGTTGGTATGTGCGAGTGTGAATTAAAGGCGGATATGCTCAACAGGTTTCATCAATATTGATGAGTGAATCTTTTTATTTCTGTACGCGGTTTCTCATAAAGCGCGGAATTTTATTTCCTCAGCGTGCGATGATCGCATCGAGGAGTTAATTAGAAAAAAAAAAATGGCACCTATTAGCAGTTGTTTTTAATATTGATGCAGTTGGCTTTTTATATAGCGATGCGCAATAACGGGTGTCCTCTACGGGATGTGAGCAGAATACTGATGGGACGGGCGAACGGATCGCGGGTACTAAATTGTTTCGCAATTAGAAATAAAGTAACTGATCGCGGACAGGAATTTTTATTAAAGCTATCGTAATAAAAATGTTTATTTGCACTGTGCATATATTGTATATTATTTATATATCTATATTAATTATTTGGAAAACAACACATAAACATTTTTTAGATCTTATTTGTAATTTACAATTTCACCATATTCCATTTTTTGGAATTGTATAATTTTTTTTCCTACGAATAACTTATTTTATTTTTGCTATTGGTGTTGAATTAGTAATTTAAATAATCTTTTTTTAATTACAAAATTAGAATCGCAAACACACCTAGCACACTGGATCGAAGAACGCTCGAGGGAAATTTCATCAACACCTTTAACAAGTCAATGTCAATCTTTTCGACATAACTCGATGGGTTATAAAGTTCCCTTTTGAGATATTAGAGCAAATAGCAAATTAAATGATGAAAATCATTAAACAGAGCTTCAGTAACAACAGTCTCATCGAAACTTATTTGGGCAAGAATGGAAAATCATCTAACCGTGAACTCAAGCCTTTCCATGTACGTTCAAAATTGTTCTGAATATTTAGTTAAGGGAATTGTCCAGATGAAAACTAATGCGAACTAATGAATTCGTGAAGTATGTTTGAATTTTGGAGGAAACTTATGGTGATTTATTCGCTTATTCTAATATTGTGTTCTCGTCCATGACGTTCCAAATAAGTTTTATTATCTTGTATACATTCCTCGAGAAATATAACAACATTCTTTAATTATTTTTTTGTCTGTCTGTTGCACCGATTGCGAAAATATCAATTAAGTTGTTATTTCTGGGCGTTAGAGCGAAAACAAAAAAAAGCTAACGAATTCCATTGTTTTCGTCAATTTGTTTTAATAAATAATGTGAGACAGAAATCTTAGGGAGTTTTTCAATTGGGGTTTGTCTAGCCAAGGATATGTTACAGTTACACTTGTTTAATCATGTATATGTCTTTAAATTATTGGTACTGTATGTTTTATTTAAAGGTCAAAATATGCAGCTAGATGAATAAAAATATCTAATTTAAGAATTTTTTGTTTTTCTTTTAATATTCTCCTCAGTCTCTGCAATTAGTAGTAGTAGTAGTAGTAGTGTTAGGCTATCGACCACGTGGTCCTTCCGCCATGTGTCATTTGTGTATTTGTGTGTGTGTAAATGAGCTTGTTACTTTAAAGGATCGCCCCCGTCACTCTAAAGCACCATTAATTGTATCCCAATGGTGAATGGTACCTGTCACCCATCCGACTACTGACCCGAATCAACGTTGCTGCACGTCAGTTCGGGGCCGTAACCGATGCGCCACCACCGGCGTGTACTCTGCAATTATTTTTTTAAATTGATTTTATTTGATGTGAAATCTAGAAACCGCTGCATCAATAGCGAAAATATCAATTAAATTGTTATTCCTGGACGTTGAAGCGAAAACAAAACAAAAACTAACGAATTCCATTGTTTTCGTAATTTTGTTATTTTTTAACAGTGCGATTACAAACAGACATGCACACTAGCAAATGAATTTGATTTAATAAAATTAATTTCAAAATCCACATCTATTATTCAATTATGAATTAAGTGAAGCATAAAATAAAACATATGTCAATTAATTATGTTGTATTAATTCAACACATGACAACAAAATAAATAGTGCACAATTAATTGCACTTAGTTTTGAATTTAAATAAACAAAATGGATTAATTTGAATGCTAGCAGTGTTAATGTTGATTATAATTAATAACTTCACATTTTCATTGCTATTAATCTGAGCGTTCTGGACAGCCGTCAGTCATTACGAACCAACTTTTAACCAACCACCATATAGTCCAAACTAAAGAACTTTTCCTTAGGAAAGACAGATTACGTATAGACTGGCCGCGAAAGAGTAAAAAGCTTAAAACAAATGCTTAAATTTGTGAGATGATTATGAAGAGAAGAACTGGGCTGAGTCATTTCGGCTTCGACCAATAGATGTCTACACTTGTTTTATTATCCAAAAATCTTCAGTCGAATCATCTAACCTAAATACCATTTTACAAGAGACTTGCAATTTAAACAAAAGATTCAGTAGGCGTCGTGAAGCAGTGGTCGAATGATGGAAAGCAAACCGAAGAATATCGCTATTTTTACTGTTTTACTTCAGAGAAGAGAAAAACGAAACGTAAGTCCAGAAAAGGTTAATTGCTTTGTACAGTAAAGATTGTCATTTTGATCGTTCCGGTAACTTCAATGTCAAAGATGCGCCATATTCAGGAAGGCTATTTGAATCGAAAAGTATTCTTTGATACAAAAATGTGTTTGATTCGGTATGGCAACAAGGTCTGCTATATAAATATGTCCTCTTAAATATTCCAAGTAATTATATCCTAGTACATGATTCTCAACAACTTCTAATCACTCTATCTGTCATTGCCCCTTCAACATATATTTCTTCCCCTCTATTCTCTTTACTCAATTAACTATTTTCACTTAATAAAATAATGAGACAGTATATGGTTTCAAACATGTTTTTGTTTCTAGAAATGATATGGAGACTTAACAAGTAATAGCCTCAGCAATCCAGTATTTCTATAAACTAACTATACCGATACTGATACTGATTAACTATACTGATACTGATATTACTCACTTTAACCCTTAAATATATCCACTTTAATTTACTGCACTAATAGCATAGATCTAACCCTCCTAACCTTAACCAAAATAAAATTAAAAAATAATCCTTGAAGCGTTCAAAGAATTTTGTTGGCTTTTTATGAGGGCGACCTGAAATGTTTCCGGAATCGGCAGAAGATGACGCATGATAGTTGAAGTGGATTCATTGGTCGGCAAGGGCAACCCTTTTTACAGCAACTGTCAAAATTTCAGATATCTGCTGTCAATAGTTGTTGTTTAAGAGTCTGTTTTGTATAGCAAGTCAGGCGGTTTCGCAAAAATTGGATAAAATCTAATTTTGTAGGCAGAAAGACCTCTGGTCGATAGCCTTTTGACAAATTAATACATTAACACCTCATTCATTCTTCATTATTCCAATGTAAATATGTACAAAATTTGTCAATAAATATATGTTACTACTCTAATTTCGTGCATTGATAAAACACTTCTGAATGGCTGGGAAAACGGCCACGGAAATCCGAAATATTTTGCTAGGGGTTCATGGCGGATCTACTCCGTCATTTTCCACCACCAGCTTCTGGGTATATGACGAATCACGGAGTGGACGCTCAAAAGTCGCTACCAATGATGAAATGGTCGGCAACATTCATGATGTCGTGTTGCGGATCGCCGATTGAAGCTGAAAGAGATAGCAGAGACAACAGGCATCTTAGAAGAACGCATTGGCCATATCCTACACGAAATTTTGGAAATGAAAAAGCTTTCGGCGCGATGGATACCGCGTTTGCTCACACCGGAGCAAAAACAAAAATTGTGACCGTTTCGGAGGAGTGTCTGGCAACCCAAGGAATTTCTTCATGCGTTTCATAACCGTAGAAGAGACTTGGATCCACCACATAACAGAAACCAAGGAACAGTCGAAGAAGTGGGCTTTTCCGGGCGAATCAGCTCCGAAAACGGTGCTTTCTTTCTATCAGCCAGAAAGGTCATAGCGACCATTTTTTGGGATTTCCAAGATATGATCCTCATCGACTATCTGCAGAAGGGAAGGACGATCACGGTGCAATACTACAACGATTTATTGACCAGATTCGATGTAGTATTGAAGGAGCAATGGCTTTTTCACCACGATGATGCACTGGCTCATTCATCTGGCATTGAATGAGTTGCGCTACGAATTAGTCACTCATCCTCCATATTCACCGAACCTAACTCCGAGCGATATCTTCCTATTCCCAAACGTGAAAAAAAAATATTTTGCAGACCTCGATACCTACTTTTTCGAACACTTGAAGAGACTGGAGTACCATTTGAAAAAGTGTATTGATCTTCGAGGAGACTACATCGAAAAATAAAAATAAAAAACCTCATAAATACCATACTTTTCATGTCGATTCCAAAAACTTTTGCAACCATTGTTTCGCCACACTATGAATTCTTCAGGCAAAGAATAGTACATACAAATATTATATTTAGGTTATATATACATGTTATACATGTGTGTATGGTAGTGGTAGTGATAAGGATTGAAGAAGTCAGCAATGAAGAATTTCGGTTTGGTTATTTAGTAGTTGTTTTATTTTTTTATCTCCTCTTAATTTATATGCTATAGAACATAAGTTCTCAACATTTCAGATTTCGGATAGGCTGTAGAAGACCCCATGGCGTAGAGGGGTCAATAACTGTTTTAAATTCGCGACAGATGATAAGTAAAATTAAGATGAGAACTCTAGAAAACAGTGAAAAAATGGGTCTAAATCTAGACTAAACTCTAGATTGTTTTCTTTATATAATATCACATTTAAATGGGCTTTTAACAATTAATAACCAATATTATCAAATTAAATTAAGGTGTATTAACACCATAAATAACCATTGATAATGAGTTCATAGTACTCGAAATGTACATCTGATATTAATAAAAATTATAAGTGAAGTAAGGAATTTTATTTTCGTTTCATCATAATATATAACACTTCACATTACTCAATCCGAAATTTAGTGATATTATTATATGCTGATGAATCTAGGATATTAAAGTCAAGAAGATATTAAATAATTATAGGCGGAACACTTTGTATGTTAAAAATGATTTACATCTTAGCATCAATAAATATAAAATAATATCGTTTGACAGAAATTATAGAACTTCTAATGTAGAATACAGTATTTGTTGGATTGATTTGGATATGGTTGCTGAACTAAAACATCTGAGAGTATTGTTTGATTGCAAAATAACTTTTTCGCCACAGTAATTATTTTTTAATTAAATGAGTACTATCCAGTGGCATAAACATATGAAGTGAGTGAGTGAAGAAAGTATGAAGAGGAAACCGACATCTTAAAAGCGGGTGGTGAATTGAGTAGCTATCGGCGACATGTACGTGCAAGAAAGAAGAATGGAGAAGAAGCAAATCGACCATGCGCAAAATCGAGGTGGAATGAGTAGCTACCGAGGCATGGGCGTACCAGAAGAAAGAAGGGAGAAAAAGAAGAGAACGAATATGTAGGGTACACTAGTGGTGGCATATCCGTTGCAACAAGCAAGAAGATAGAAGAGCAAAAAGAAAAAGAGAAGAACGGGCAAGCTCAAGAAGCAGTTTCTTAAAAAGGAAGAGGAATAATATTAAGGGAAGTAATTGTTGTGAAGGAGAAATAAAGTTTTAAAATCACGGGTTGTTTTCTTACCACTGTGTCCCTAAATTTTTGGAAGGTGAAAGTAGGTTAGTTTAAGTTAAAATTAGTTCATATGTAAATTGCAATACTTTTGTGAAGCAATAATTATATTTTAAAAAATTAAATCCATCAAAATTTTAAATAAACATAAAAATAATAAAAAATCAAAAACTGGTTTCAAATTTTTCTTATAATATCTTAGATTATTTTCAAATATTTTATGTTAAATTTCTATACGATAAATTAAATTCTCACTTAACCGCTAGTGAAACATTTTTATATTAATTGGAACTATTTTATATAGTGAAAACCAAAACCAAGTGTTTAATTAACCTTCTATTTGTTAAATTTCCTTTTAAAGTTCGTTTTAATACTTTAATTTATTCAAAAATTTAACATGTCTTAAACAGATACACTAAAAATTTTATAAAATCAATTAAAACATTTCCGAATAACTTTGTTTATATCACTTTTTTGAATAACATTTGTTACTATAGTTTCGACAGCTTCAGCTTGTCATTATCAAACAATTAAATTAATTATTTGATAATGACAAGCTGAATTTATGAAACAATTAAATTAATTATTTGATAATGACAAGCTGAAGTTGTCGAAAGTATAGTAACAAGTGTTATTAAAAAAGTAATATAAACAAAATTATTCGTTTTATTTTGAATCATAAAAATGTGTCACGAAGTAAAGGCCTCTATTCTATAATTACTTATTTAAAATATTTCCTTTAAATTTTTTTTTGTAATTTTACAAAGAAGAATAAGATTAATAAATTCACAATATAATATACAAAGATGCAGTTAAAGATTTGTCAAAAATGCAATTGATAATGTGAAGAGTTGTAAAATTGTTATTTTTAGTAAAACATCTGACATGCTTAAAAGTAATTCGAATTTTATCGAATAAAAAAACTTTTCTTATAAAATTCGATATTTTGAAATATTAAAACAAGAAAATAATTTAAAAATTGTCTCAAAATATCAAAATACAATGAAAAAGATTCTTAAATAAGTAGCTATAGTTAAAAAAAAGAATATCGGGTACGCTTTATTTGACAAGTCTCCATTAGCACCTTCAAATGACGATTCAATTGACGAATAGACTGGTAAAAAATCCTCTCCAAGTCATGATCAAATTCCCAAATTAATTCTTAGAAAACTCCCTCATGAAATACACATGTTTATTTTAAGAAATTATAAGTACTGCTTCTCCCAACAATATTTTCCTCCCGAATGGAAAAAAATGCATAATTATTTGTATGAAAATGATCCCACTTGTTGCTAGCTTCCGTCCCAACACACTCCTTCCTGGAATTGAAAATCTTCTTGAATCGCTCATCAAACAAAAACTCCTGCACACTCCAATTAAATCCATTACTGATTACCAGTTTGGTTTCCTTATCAAAAAGTCTACCATGCTTCCTCCCTTATTCCAAACTCCAATATGCAAACTAAACACCTCAAAGATCAAATGTCAGCTGCATTATTTTTAGATATTCAAAAAGCATTCGCCATGGTTGGCATATTGGACTCCTTTATAAATAATTCCTACTAATCATTTAATAATCCTTATACACAACTTCCTTTTTAACACATCCTGTCAGGTAAAAATAAGAGGAACGCTTTCCCATTCCTTTCCAATCTCACATAGCGTCCCTCAAGATTCTCCCTTATCCCCGCTTCTATACAACATATGTTACCACGATATTAGTAATCCTGATCGGACATATTTTAACCTTCGTAATACTTCTTGCTTTTTGCGGATGACACCGTTCTTGTTGTCCACTCACCCTTCCTTCAAATCGCTCAACAATCCCTTCAATCCTCCTTCAACTCCATCCAATCTGGTGCTTCAAGTGGCGAATCAAACTGAATCCTTCAAAATCCCAACTGTTCATCCCTTACCACAATATCACACCACAGTCCCCCACGATCATAATCAATAACACTACCATTTATCCCACATACACCTGTAAATATCTTAGCATCGTACTTGGTTCAAAACTCTCCTTAAATCCCATGCACAACCAATTAATAACAACAAAAATGCTCGGTATTTTCGATCGTTAACCTATAAACAGGAAGTAATTTCTATAAAAACTTAAACACACATACACACACACACACACACACACATATATATATATATATATATATTTATATATATATATATAAATCGATATGTCGGCCATTCTTTGATTTTGATATAAATCCGACCATATAAAGAACATATAACTTGGGACAACACCTTAACGTAATACACACAGAACTCCTCAAACGCTGGGACAATATCACCTCGATTATGTTTCCATGGAAATACGGGACATGGTAAGTAATATAGTACATAAACATTAAACCATCCAGTGGAAAAAAAAACTGAGAAACCTAAACGCAAAGAACACCCCCACAAACACAAAACAACACAACTCGCCAAACCAATAAATTCTTTCCCAGAGTACAAAATCTCACAGATACCAAATTCACCAACACTGAAATAACCCTACTAAATAAAGGACTAAAATAATCGACTTGCACAAAAAACACTAGAAGGGACTTTGAAACACTGGCCATAGACACAGAGCCAACTCTGATTCACTCATAAACCAAGGTAACCTGGCAAGCATAATCAAAAAGGAATTCCTTCAAGCAATAAAGACATAAAAGAACGAAAGAAACAAGACCTAAAAACAATCCGACAATATATCCTTCACCACTTCCAAGTTGCCGAAAGATCCGCCCTAAAAACCTTAACTAAACTCCGACACCCTGCCAACCTACTTCACAACCCCTCCAATGAGCTTTTGTACTAAACCATCCAAATCTCACAAATTTCCCCAACGTATATTTAGTCTTAGTATTAAATTTGCCAATAATCCTCACAACCAACCCTTGTTAACCAAATTCTGTATCCCCTGAAACTCAAATACCCCTTCTAAATATATGCATCCTCCCCTCACAATACATAAATTCATTTCTGCTAATCATCAGGATAGTTCCGCTAGATAGCAAAGTTACTTTTTTCTCTCATTAAAGTTTAATTTAGGACAGGGCAGAAAGACCTTAGGTCTATAGTCCAGACGGACTAACACCATCTATATGTATTCGTATCTATATGTATTCGTATTTAATTTTAGTATATGTATAAATTTTTGGTCAAATAAAGATTATTGTATGTATATAATTGAAAAAATGCAAAAAAATATAAATGACAATAAGCCCTAGATAATTTTAAATCAGCTCAAGGGAGTTAAAATTTATAATTAATCTTCATTAATATTTATAATTATAAATAATTATAATTCATTAATATTTATAATTATAATAATTATATTAAAAAACAGTTTGAAATGGGCTTAAAATATTGAAAATTTTGTCAAAATAAATATAGAATCTATTTGATTTTGTGATCATCTGAACAATTTTTCTTAGACCTGAATTTTTTTTTAATTTTTGCAAAATTATTATATTTCAAAGATTTTTCAAAATAATAAATATTCAATATGATAAGAATTTGAATATTTAGAGAACAAAATCTGCGCGGTGAAAAATTTGTAAGGAGAGTTTTTAAGGTATAAATCAATTAACGTTTCTTTCAAGTAAAATAGTTAAAATTAATAAATGCTTTATTAAATTGAAACATTTAAAAAATTTAACAAGAAACAATTGAAAACCATTTTTTTTAATATTTTAAACTTTTAGAATGTTTAGGTAAACAGCCAAGCGATACAATGATGAAATGAATGATAGAACTATAATAGCTATTTATCATAATATTTGACCATCAAAATTACTAGGATCGATTAATTAGTCTGTTATTGCTTATCGATCAGCATTATGTAAAAATTAAATTGATTAATATTAAGAAAATGATGCTGATATTTTGTTAATATATTTGGGTTTTAGAGAAATACAAAACTTGGTTCATGCTGAGGCTTAATGCTTGCTTGTTTAGATTATATTAATTATTCATTCTTTCATTTTTTTATGTAGGGTGTGTGGGTGGCCTCTGATTCACCCTCCAAACAGGAAAACATAAGCGAGGTATTTAATTAGAAATTGTGAAATATAAATAAACACAAAATAATTACAATTTTTAGTGATTTATTCGTACAAATTTTTCAAATAAATTTTGATGATGTTTTACTGATTGGAGGGTAGGATAGAGGTAACCCACCCACCCTACAAATACTTATAAACTTCAATTACTGATCGTCTCGTAGTTTGGAGTAAAATTAATTACAAAACTCTTTGAATAAAAAAGAAATTCAGAAGGTAATTTTTTTGGGTGAGTATATTAATTTTAAAAAATATGCATGATGGGTGGGCAGACTTTAAATTTAAATTAGATAAGATTTCCTATAAAATGTCATCTATATTTAAACTTAAATTTGGATTATACTTTATATTTTATTACATACAGGGTTTTATTGGTTTTTTTTTCAGCGAAATCATCAATGATTAGTATTTAAAGTTATCATATGTAGGGTGGGTAGGTGACTTCTATTCCACCCTCCAATCAGTAAATCATAAGCGAGGGTTATAATTAAAAGATGTAAAATGAAAAGAAACACAAAAAATGGTGATGTGGCCATCAGAGTAATTTTCTTACATTTTTCTCGAAAACAATGAGGTTTAGGAAAAAGGCTATTCTTAAAAATTTGCACAATTTTAAATATACAAAATAGCTAACCTTACCTAGCGCACGTTTCTTTGGCTAAGACTTCAAATAATTTGTTATTCCAGAAAGTACTCATGCAAAACGAAGCACTCCCCGTTGGTATTCAGTGATACGGCAATCAACGCCAACTTGTAAATACTTGTTTAGTAATATAGCAAAATTTTGTCTAGCATATTACACATTTAATGGCGTAATAACGCTACATCCGTTCGTCGAAGAATGTACAAGTTTTATATTTTGCAGTAATATAATTTTGCAAGAGGTCAGTGTAACAAAACGGTCGATTTTTAAATTTTATGATCGGATGAAGTAATTTTTGGCAGGTGGCAGTTACTGCAAATAAATTTATTACTCAGATAATCTGCACGACAGACTACTATAGAATGAAAGCTCTTTTTTGTTGGTATTAATACTCCTTTAATAAAAAAGTTTATACAATATTTTTATATATAATGAAGATAATACCTATTTTACTCAATGATTTGCTAAAAGCTGTGTGGAATTGAAAATATTAACTAAACACCATCATGTTCAAATTTAAATTTATTAGAACACCCAAGAATTGAATTTATATACAGAGATTTTTATATGAATTATACAATTTTAGTGTTAATATTGCATTTTTTATAAAATCATCATCAATATTTATAGAAAATACATAATTGACTAGAATCCAGAAGCTATTAAATTGTTTCATGTTGCATATTGATATTTATAAACAAAATATACAATAAATTAACATACTATTACACGTTACAAAAATTAATTTTTAATTCTCTGGGATTTTGTTAGAGCTAGAGAGAGATAAACATCTTTATTGGAAGATAGTTTTACATCTAATAATAAGACTTGGTTTGTTATAATTATTTTGCAAAAACATTGAAAAATGTATATGTTTAAAGCTTTCGTTGCTTATATGCTTATAAAAATATAATTTGAAATACCTACAAATTACTATAATATAACAATAACACAAGACAAATTTATTCTGCTTTATGGAAATTAACTGGTTTAAGTACTTACACCGCTGGCTATTTATATTATTCAGGTGAGGGCAATAAATATTATTTTTAATATTAAGTTTATTTTCTGATATTAAAAGATTCAATTTTAACAATTACGAATTGCTGAATTGAGCATAACTTAATACTTTATTTACTTAAATTATCTACTAAGGGAAAGGAATTATCATTTTATAATTAAATAGCTGCATTGGCGCATTAATAAAATGTACATATTATATGTATTTTTTGCGGAAAAGTAATGGCTATTTTTAGACTTAAATAATTGCATTAGCGAATTAATAAAATGAACAACCTCCTCACATTTGAATATTATTTTAAGGAAATAGATTACTATGTATCGTTCTTTACAATAATTTACCACTATTTTATTAAATAAAATCGTGTGAGTCATGTGCGTGTGTTTCGATGTTAAACAATTTTTTGACAGATGACATTTTCGCGTGCGCTCCACCGAAAAGTGTGCCGTGCGCATTAATTGCTCTTTCATGGACGGATTTTCAACATAAGAACAATTGATGAGAACGTGCTTCTATCCGCCATTTCTTCATTTATTTTTCTAAACCCCAAGCGAATCCGCGACCTCGAAACGTCTGCGTTGCGTAACGAGGTACGGTCATGCGACCAATTTCTTGTGGAGGAAAAAAAATTGTGCGTTCTGTAAATTCAGCAAACTCACCCTTTAGTGAAAAATCCAATCCGTTAGATTAAGAACAAACAACACAACAGTAATAACACTATTGGTGCGCGGCGGCCAACAAACACACCTATTCTACCACATTCCTTCGGAATTCCAGAGGTCGGAACGAGACGGCCGTTTACACCGCGTACACACTGTATACCTTCAGTTATTTTGCACCGACAATTTTAAATTCGACCGTCGCCCGGTGCCCTTTTGTTTACTAAATTTCGAGTTCTTTTGTTTT
Source organism: Ontholestes murinus (assembly GCA_963969525.1). NCBI lineage: Eukaryota > Metazoa > Arthropoda > Insecta > Coleoptera > Staphylinidae > Ontholestes > Ontholestes murinus. Next base: position 23,889,317 of record OZ018396.1, read on the forward strand.
TTCCAGTTGTTTTTGGCACACGCGTATCTACGTATACAAGTTATCGCACTCACGGCGGTCACCTTTGGCTCCACGTAGCTTGAGAGAACAGGTAAGTGGTATCGGTGTGTGTGTGCGCGCACTGTAAGGCGGTGGGAGACTTGGAGGGGTCAAGAATACAGGTAAGAACGTACACAGGTGGGACTATTTTGAGCGGATTCTCAGAATTCTTTTGATTGCCTTTGAGAGGAGATGATGCAGGTGAAGAAGAAAGAAGGCCGTGCCTGTGTTTGATGGGAACTGGGTACCTTCCCAAAATTATTCAATGAGATATAGCAATTTCTCCTCCGCTTAACGGGAACCGTTAAGCCCGCTGTAAAACTTAAAGTGTAGCCAATTTGCATTTTGATGTACTACAAACATACGGTAGGTTCGAGTTTAATGGGTTGGGTTATACAGATTTAAATTTTGAAAAATGAAATTGTATGCAATAACGAAGGACGAATTACTTTTAAATATTTGACTGTGTGGGCGGCATGTTGAATTTTATACATAATAAACGCGCTGGAGTAAATCGTGTTTGTTATTTAACGAATTGCATTGGTGTCCTTGTAATTTTGTTTATTATTCCAATCCGTTCTTTTGAAATAGTATGTTACAATTTGAAGTATTTTCTAATAAATAATTTATTTATTAAAATACCAGTTTTTAATATTTAAATTAAAATTAATCTATATTACCCTATTTTATGTCCCAATTTCGATGCTCACCATTGATATATCTGTTATTAGAAGAGATAGAGCAACGATTAAATGGGGAATGTTTTGCAGAAAACAGTGCTCATAACAAATCCTATTTCAAATTTACCTTAACTCTTTTCAATTTTAAGATATTTTGCAAAAAAAACAAAATTTGCCAATTTTAATTTTTCTCAATAACTCGATAATGCCTAACGCGACCGCTATTAAATTTTTACATTATTCAAACACTTTTTTAAGACAAATTTTTTGGTGTGAACAGAAACCCCCGATTCGCATTTGTTTCCAGTTTATTGGCGCTATCTTTTGTTTTTCTTATGGTGGCCATATTGGATTTTGAGTTTATTAGATAGTGACTAAAAAGTGCTTTTCAACGATGTATAACAAGCTTGAAAATTTTTAGTTACAAACAAAATATTAATAAAAAAGTAAATTAATCTTAAATATGACAGTTGAAAGTGAAATTATAGAAATAAAAAGTACTTAAATGTCGTATTGACTTAAAGAAATGGTTCAATATGACGACCATTCTGTTCCACACACTTTTGACATCTTGTTCTATAAGAATTACAAAATCTACGTAGAGTATTTCCGCTTATTAATCTATTACTCTTTGTTCAAAAATTTTCTGGTGGTTCAAAACTAAACACTTTTAATGGTACCCCATAAATAAAAATCAATGGGGTGTAAGTCAAGTGATCTTGCAGGCCATTGCATTGGTCCATTATTTAAAACCACTATTTCATTAAAGTTTACTCTCAACAAATGTTGCACGTTACGAGTGTATGGGCCGGGCAACCATCTTGCTGGAACCAGATGTTTTGCATGTCTTTGGGATTAATAATTTGTCCCAAACCATGCAATATCTCATTTGTTAGTAGCTACAAATATCTGTTACCAGTTAAATTGCAATCAAAGATGAAAGGACCTATTAAGTAAATATATAAAAGGAAAAGAATTCAAAAAACAAAATAAAAATATAAACAAAATTTCAAACTAATTAAACACCAATTCGAACTTGAAATCTTCTTTGATTTACCAAATGTGGATTTTCAGTAGACCAATGATGATAGTTATCCCAATTGAATACTTCTCAATTGGTAAATCGTGTTTCATCAGTCCATAGTATATTCCTAGGAAAATAAGCGTCATCTTTGAATTTTTGAAGGTACCACCTGTTAAACTGCAATCTTCGGTGATAGTCATTATCACTTAAACCTTGTATATTTGTTGGTTTGTAAGGGTGATACTTGTTTTGCTTCAAGGTTCTGTGAACAGTAGATTTTGAAATCCTTGTTTCTCAAGCTACACGACGAACTGATGTGCCGGAATTGTTCGTAACGTTCTGCAAAATATTATTCCGACGTGTATCAGCATCATTAACTTCATAGTTAGCTCGTTTTTGTTCAAAGCTTCCAAAGTTCTGTAAATTGCTTGCAGTGTTTCTATTTGCTTTGAAATATACGTCCAACATTTTCTTCATTTGAATATGTATTCTATGCACACACTTTATAGTATTATTAATGACTGTGTACCTCTTCGTCAAGCTAAAACTAAAAATAGACAGTTTCCTGTATGGTTCAGTGCTTATGGTCGACGTTTAATAAAAATTAAATACCACTACCGCAAACTTTACATTAGAACAAAGTTAAACTTTTACAAGATGCGAATTTCAAGATTACGGAATGAAGTTCGAAGGGTGATTGAAATAGATCATAAACAGTTTATTGTGAACGCAGAAAACAACATTAAAAATAAACCACAGAAAATTTGGTCATATGTCAACGACAAAAAGGGTCAATCTAGAATTCCCGGAATAATGCTGTTAGATACTGTAAAATACTCAACTCCTCCTGAAATACTCAATGGATTTGTTAACTATTTCAAGTCAGTCTATAGGAGCCATACAAGTAACATACAAAATTCATAATAAAAAATTATGAGTAATATATTAATATTACAAAATATCTCCAAGGATGATATTCTTAGCGCTGTAAATAAACTGAAAAAAAACGAAATTTACGTCTGGTCCTGATAACATTCCAGCATTCTTGGTTACGGACTGTATAACCTGTTTTCTCACACCATTACTTCATATCTTTAATCTTTCTTTATTAAACGCAACATTCCCTGATCTATGGAAAGTGGCTAGAATTATACCAGTTCTAAAATCTGAAAATAAAAATGATATGAAAAATTATAGGCCTATATGTATTATTAACAATTTTGCAAAAATTTTTGAATCCATATTATTTACCAAGATATATGCTCATGTTCAAAATAAAATAACTACTAGACAGCATGGTTTAATGAAGAAACGTTCCACCATATCCAATCTTTTGAACTTCACTGAGTATATATCATGGATAATAGAAAACAAGTGGATGTCATCTATACGGATTTTCAAAAGGCATTTAATTATATGGATCAACGTTTATTAATACATAAGCTGAGTAACTTTGGCATTGGAATTAATACAATACAATTAATTAATTCATATCTAACAGTTAGACGTCAATATGTTGAACATATAGGCCATTTTTCTGATATTATTTGTCCATCTAGTGGTGTGCCGCAAGGTTCGAATCTTGGATCTCTTTTGTTCATACTATTCATTAATGATATTGTAGGCAATATAGAATCAAACATTCTCATTTATTTAGGTCTATTCAAACAGATGGTGATTGCTGAATACTTCAGCGTAATCTCGAACGCATAAGTACTTGGTGTAAAACTAACAATATTTCGCTTAACATCAAATACATCACTTTTGGTAGAATATCTAATATTATTCATTACAAATACAACATTGATGATATACCTCTGGAACGCTGTGATGCAATTAATGATCTTGGCGTCTTATTTGACACTAAGCTTACTTTTATACCCCACATCACAAATATTTGCAATTTAGCTCTCAAAATGTTGGGTTTTATTAAAAGAACCTGTCAGGCCTTTAATAACATTTACGTGATCAAGCAACTATACTTTGCGTATGTTAGATCAAAGCTTGAATATGCTGCGATGGTTAGGTGTATTTCCGGATGTATAGAAGACCAGCTATATTGTACCAATTTTTAAATCAGGAGACCGTAGCAACATTCAACATTATAGGGGTGTTAGTATACAATCTGTCCTTCCAAAAATGTTAAACAAACATATTGCAAATTCTATGTTTTGGGTTTGTAAAAACTTGCTATCTAATTCACAACATGGCTTTGTTAGGGGAAGATCTACAACAACAAATTTATTGTTATATTGCCAACACATATCAAGTGCCTTGGAAAAAAGAAAACAGATGGATGCTGTTTACACAGACTTCTCTAAGGCATTTGATAGAGTTAATCATTCGGTACTGATTTACAAATTGGAACAAGTAGGGTATATAGGAAGAGCATTATCCTGGATATCTTCTTTTTTGATAGGAAGATCACAATATGTGAAAATCTTAAATAAACAATCTGAAAAAATTGAAGTTTTTCGGGTGTGCCTCAAGGCTGGCATTAATGACCAATTCTGTTTATCTCTTTTGTTAATGATGTATTGAACATTATTATAAATTTTAATGATGACTGATATTTTTAATATTCAGAATTATTAATTCTTCATATGATTGTATTGCTATTCAACAAGATATAAAGAATTTAATAGCGTGGTGCGCGCAGTATAAATTATTTGTGAATCCGTCTAAATGTTGTGTCATTCCGTTCTGTCGCAATAAAAACAAAATTAATTTTAATTATTATCTAGATGAAGTCGGGACTGAATCAAGTCAACAGTATTAAGGATCTCGGGGTGACTTTTGATACACATTTTACATTTAGGGATCATATGGTTACCATAACATCTAATGCAACTAAAATATGGGGAATTATGTGGCACTTAGCCAAAGACTGGAATGTTGACTGCTTAAAAACATTATTTTGTAGTCTTGTGAGATCTAATTTGGAGTATCAACAGTCTGGTCTCCGTATCTTCAATGTGATACTCAAATGATTGAATCAATACAAAATAATTTTCTACTATCAGTTGAGTATAAATTAGGTCAATATCATATACGTGGCCAATATAATTGTATAAAATCTGAACTTCGCTTAATGACATTATTTGACAGGAGGTGTATTGCTGATTTATGCTGTCTACATAAGTTAATTAATGGCCAATTAGATTGTAGTGAACTGTTGGAACAAATATAATTTGCAACATCTGTTAACGATAGAAGAACAAGAAACACTAATGTATTGTTAACTAGGCTCTTTTCGCGTTGGAACCGAACACGGGAAAATCTAATATTTTCCACGAGGAACAAAAAAAAATGTTACCGGCGCTTTTCCGAAAGCGCCGCCAACAGTATTCAAGTTAAAAACACATACTACGAATTTTTCACAAAATAACCCGATTAGTAGAATGACAGGTAAATGATATATGTAAGCTCATATGGTTGAAATTATTTGACTCGTCTTTTGCCAAATTTAAAAGGGATTTAACAATAAATTGTAGATGTTACTCTTTTATTTGCTTCTCAAATAGAGATATTATGAATTTTAATTTTTGTTTTATTATTACAACTAGTAACTAAGTAATTAATTGATTTATATTTATTTTTGTATGTATGTATGTATGTATTTATATATGTATGTATATATGTATTTACTTATTATTTATGTATCTTATATAGAAATGATTTTCCGTAAATAAAGGTATTATTAAGAATAGAACCACAAATATCATACTTCTTCAGTTTATTCAACAGAAGATTAATATTCACTAAAAAGGTCCATGTAAATGAAATAGACTTCAGAGCCATCTTCGAAAGATTGTAAAAGTTACTATAACAGAAGAGATTGGTTTCTGTAGAACGTCCACTCGTAAATCCATGTTCTGAGGAATAAAAATATTTTTGATTGGGTTGGGTTTATTTCAGACAAATTAATATTAGATTCCAATTCCATATCAAATTGAAACGAACGTGGGTCATTATACACAGTTGCAAAATGTTAGCTATACTTCTTTCGTCATCTGCCTGAACACCGTCCAATTGCATATTAGACATAATTTTACTGGAGTCCGATTTAGTTCCAAAAATATGCTGGATTCTCAATTACTGATTTTTCTCCATGAGCAACATAACTGTCATAACAAAATATCATTTTTATTTTACATTGTTTCCTAAATTTAATGGAATATAAGTCTTGGTTTCATAATTTTAATTGCTTATGGGCAATAGTTTATATCTAAACCAGTGCGGAAAATTTGATTCTTTAAAAAGTTTTTTCAGAATAAATTTATCAAAACAATCAAACAATATTGCATAAAATATGTCAGTAGCCTTATTCTGCTATTAAAAACTATTTATCATCGATTAACTGGAATAGGGAACTTCAAGATGTAACTGCCAATCTTGAAGTTCCCTATTCCAGTTAATCTATGATAAATAGTTGTTAATAGCAGAATAAGGAAAACGTTTAAAATCATAAACAACAGTACAATCTGAATTTATTAATCGTTTTCACAACATTGACTTACTACTTCTAAAGCGGGATGATACACATCACAATTTATTAAAGGATCACATCAAGAAATAGAATTAACAGAATATGAAGCAAAACATTAGTCCAGTATTCCTCCATATGTATCACAAACAATTAATTCGCACGAGTTTAAATTTATATTAGGAATTTTGACATTATAATTAAAATTTAAAAAAATCCAAATATTAGATAGATGAACTGCTTTCTAAAATTGTATTCCCAAATAAGCAAAACTTAAAAAATAAAATTTCAGAACGTATAAATAGCCTAAGTGTAAAACTTGCACAATCCCTTCAATGCAACCCTCCTTAATAATTATGCACTTACCTAAACCCCAATATCCCCCCATAAATATAAACATCCTTTAATATCTCTTCATCAATTTATTAAATCGTATGATCCAGATAGTTAAGCTAGACAGCAAATTTATCTATTTTTTTACATAAATTAGAGTTAAGACAGAGTAGAAAGACCGATTTTTGATAGACCATATGGACGAACTACCCCTTATTTTAAATCGATTTGTAGTTGTACCAATATTTATCAGATAAATATGTTATTCTCTCTAAAATATAAGAAATTAATAAAATGTTCAAAATAAAAAGAATTGTAGATATCCAGAATGTTGACAAATTATAGTCGACGTATGACATATAATAGTAGACAATTAATAGTTTCTATTTAACAAATAACAAATAAAAATTCAAAAATATGTAAATCCTAAAAAATAAAACTGCTTAACTGATTAATTTGTATTTGTCATCTATCAAATATGAACTATTAACTATTATCTGTCCTTTGTCAAATATCAATTCTTTTCCTTTAAATATGTTGAATATGTTAAATTTTAACTGAAATCTGTAATTTCACAGTTATCAATTGCCATAATATTAACTATTTAGTCTTTTGACTACTATTATCACTATATTATAGCTTGATTGTTTACGTCTGTCACCTAAAAACTATCAATTTCAATTTTCAACACTGAAAACAAAGGTCGAAACTATAGTTGTGTCAAAAATTGATAATATATTGTAAACTTCCCTTCTGTATATTATACAATAAATAGTGCTATAAAACGTCGAAAGTTTTTTTATTTACTATTTATCAACTTAATTATTGTCATATGTCAACTTGCAAGTGCACCAGTCAACAATTATGTGTCAAATGTTATTTATTAAATATCTATTATTAATACTGAATCATCTGTCATCGGGCATTTGCCATTTGTCGTCTGTCATCTATATGGTTTTTAATATCTGTTGTATTTCATATTTTATTTTAAATGCTGAATTAGGGTTCAACAATTGTAAAGTTTACCGTTGTGATAGCAATAGCGTTGCAACGTCGAAATCTCGTGGAGGAGGAGATCTAGTCACAGAAATCTTAACGAAGAATTGTATGTATGCATTCACATCGGTAGCTACAAAATAATAATCGGTGCTGTATACATACCACCCAACTCTGACTTTTTTTTTGCAGCCGGGAGGTGCAAAATCTTTTATAGCCACCCTCTGTCCACTCCCCGGAACAGGTATACCCACTAAAAACCACCTGTCGCCCCACCACCCCGCGGAACCGCCGTCGGCATTTCTTCATGGGGGTAAGCTAACCGTCAGCGTCCTTCCTCCAGTCTGTATGCGTTTGTGGGATTGTATGTGTGTGTGTGTGTGTTTGTGCGCATGTGTATTTGCACAAATGTGCGTGTGTGTGCAGTGTACGGCTCGGGTACGTGGGGTCGCAACTCCCAAATGGCTGTGCACGTCAGCCACCCCTGCGGAAACCCAACTTTGACTATGAAGTTTATCGAACCCACTGTGAATAAGTGGAATTAATTTATAATTTTAACAAATTATACATGTTTGGTAATTACAACTTGCTTTCTGCATCAAGTGCATAGTGATAAATATGGTAATATAACCGATTACACATGTACCAAAACAACTTTATCATCTAACACGTTTGGTTATATAAACTCACACCAACTAAATCATGTTCATAATAATAATTCTGTTATGTTCTCTCCGAGTCTTTGTTTTCAATTGTACCTTGTGATATCACTACGGAATTGGAAAATTCCTTTGAAAACGTATGGCTGGATACTAAGGATGAACTTATTTTAAGCGAACGGATTATACATCACTCAACAGCGCTTTTCTTAATGTATGGTGGGATGCTATACTTGAAGGTTGTGGCATTGATGTTACCTGCGATTTATTCTATTCTATTATCTTTGAGATATTAGATCTGCATTTATCAAAAGTTAGTCCGGGATTTACGAAAACTTCTCGTTTTTATAAATGGTTTAGTTCTGAAGTTAAGTCTTATGTTTTTGAAGAAAAAGTTATATAAATCGTATATGTTATCCCGGTGCCCTTCAGATTATTCCATCTGGCTACTGTCACCTTCCATTGCATATGAAATGATTATTATTTTTTATTTTTTATTTTTACCTATTATCTACGTATTATATTTAGTTTCGTCTATTAAATATTACCTATCAACTATCAACTGGTCAAAAATGAACTGCCATCTCTCAGCTCTCTACTGGCTTAATTAATTTTCTTTCTCTGTTATCTAATATATGTTGTTTTTTTAACACCTTCTATTTATCATCTACTAAATGCTAAAGGTTAACTAACAACTAACTAGCATTAGGATATGGCCACTGTTAACAGCCAAATAGTAATTGTATTCTAAATACTATTATTACTGTACTTATAGATTGATTATCTATGTCAGTTATCTATAAACCGTAAAATATCAACTTATTTTTATCATATGTTAGTTTGCAAGTTTACTGCCAATTCATATTGTAATATTGTTTGAATATAATCTGTCAAATGTCAATTAGTCAGCAATTGACTATAGGATGAATATAGATGTTATAAAACATAGAAAATTCTAGATAGTGATCATATTCTATTTTATTATTTAGATTAGAGATTAGATTCAACTTCTTTCAAAACTGCGATTGGATTGAGGTCTATAATAAATTCTATAAACTTGTTTAAAAGTGAGACATTTTCAAAATTTACTAAATAAATATATTACTAACTGTAATTTCTTTATGTTTTAAATTTACATGTATTTGTAAAAAAAATAATCTTCAAGCATAAATATGAATTTATTACCATTAGCATTTAAAGATGTTAGACCTATAATATTAAAAAAAACTTTTTCATCCTGATTTTTAGAAATTTTGGTAATTTCCATATTCAATATTTTTTTCTTAGTAGTTTATTTTTCTGATAAGACTCGCAAATTTTAATATTAGTTACATTTAGTAGTAGTAGTGTTTAGCTATCGACCATGTGGTCCTTCCGCCATGTGTTATTTGTGTATTTGTGTGTGTGTGTGTGTAAAATAGCTTGTTAATTTAAAGAATCGCCCCGTCACTCTAAAGCACTATTAATTGTATCCCAATGGTGAATGGTACCGGTCACCCATCCCACTACTGACCCGAACCAACGTTGCTGCACCTCAGTTAGGGGCCGTAACCGAATGCGCCACCACCGGCGTTTAGTTAAATATATTTTCCCTCATTCCTTTCCATTTATACTTCCCAGAAATTCTGTTAAAAATTTTGTGAAATTCTTTAATACCTGAAAATCTACTATTTTAATAACACTTGGAAAAATTGTTTTATTATGATAAATTTTAATTCAGATTCAAAATTCTCTAAAAATAAATGTGATAATACGATATTACTTCAATCTATCGAACTTCTCTTTAATTTTATTCATTATTTAACAAATAGTCGTAATTTAACATTAACATTAAAATTTATGTAAATACAATCAAAAAAACTATGAATTAACACTAAGATTATATCTTTATGATGTTTATTAAATACGTCTTTATGGTTATTAATAAAGAATGTAAATTTATAATTCCGTCAAAAACGTTATCATTAAATTTGCTATTGCTTTCAAAACAAATTTAAAATTTTTATATGGCATACAATTTGTTTTTTATTTACATTGAATGGTTCAAAATAGTTGTTAAGAAGATGTATATTATGCACTAAATATCACAAAAAAGCAATTCATTAACGTTAACGTTCTCTGGTCCAATGGGTCGCTTATGATTTTTTCTTTAGCGCCATTTCACTATCTAAAATGTACACGATTGGACTAAGATGTATTAAAACAACGATTTCAAGATAATTTTTTGCAGTATCCCAATTGAGATATTGCAGCGGCCAATGAGGAATCTCAACATCATATTTCAAGAATGCCTTCTTATTAGAGTACGCTATCCAAAGGACAAAATTACAAAGAAATTATAAATTCCATGTACCCATTTACACTATGAATAAAAATTTATTCTTAAACACTCTTGGTTTTATTGGATTGTTAAATTGTTTCCAGTAGCAGTAGTGTTTGGCTATCGACCGTATAGTTCTTCCGCCGTGTTATTTGTGTGTGTAAACGATCTTGTTACTTTAAAGGATCGCCCCCGGCCTCTAAAGAGTTCCCATTTTCTTGTGTCACCTTATATTTGGCGATGCCAGTATTTTTTTTTAAGCTAGAAACTAAAAGTTTCAAAAGAATTAATTTAGATTTAATATCAAAACTTTGTACTTCAACATTTTTAATATTTAAAGCCATTGAAAGTGTAGATAATGGTGATCTAAATAATTTTCAACATAAAAATCTTTTTATTTATTTTTAATGTTGAAGATAGAATTTATAAAATATTCACCAGAAGTTTCGAAAGTTATATGCAGTTTCTATGTAAACTAAGGATTAAAATGGCAATTTATAGCCGTCTTGCTTTATTTGGAGGGCACAAATTAGCTTATCAATTTTTCTTTAAAAATACTCATCGCATTTACAAAGATTTTTAGGTTTTTCTAAAAAACAAATAATGACCAAATATTTAACCATATATTTAAGATATTTTATTAAATCTACATATTTCAACGAATATGAATTATTATACCGGGTGTTTCTAAATAAACATCGGAGTTGTAGAGCATCAAGAGAGGAAGTTCCAGTTACAGTTGATTGTCTAAACAAAAGAAGCGCATAAGCTTTCCACCGAAATATAGCACAAAAACATTCAATTTAGTTGAGTTTCTTTGCAATTGTACAATCTCATGAAGATTAATCTGAGCCCCAGATGAGTGTTCACGTGTCTGTTTTCTGTTCACCCGCTGGCGCATGCGCGTATCACAAACAGAACTGGAAATTTGTTCCTGAGTTACGTGAAGATTTATTATGAGCTATTGATAATGAGTACATAGTACTCGAAATGTACATCTAGTGAAATACAAACTGAATTGTGAAGAAAGTGTTAGTGTTTGTTAGTGTATAAAACTTTCTAATTTGCTCTTTCATGTAATGTATTAATTATTATTAAGTTTTACATAATAAGTGCTATAAAGCATTAAAACCCCGATATTTATTTAGAAACAGTCGGTATAATGCAAAGCCAAATGCTTCACTCTATATAAATTGAGATGGACAAGCACTTTTCACAATTAACAATAATACGTTATCACTCTGTTCATTAATCTGAACTTATTCACTTTGCAATTGATCCTTGAGTTTTAAAATTTGATCACGAAAATCGACCATTGGGCCCAGCAAATAAGCAAAAAATCACAATAAAGTTTTTTATTGAAACCAATTAAACGGATTAAAAAATGGTAAAAATAAAATCGCTTTAATAATTAGTTTCTAAATTATTTTAGAATCATTTTTTAAGCTAAAATAATTGGTATTCGTAATTTAGAGATGTAGAACACACGATTAGTTAGTGAGTAACATTTTAGGAAGGACTGTATGCCAACTCCATGATAATTGTTAATATTATTTTCTATTATTATATGCCCCAGTTAGAATATAGAGGTGTAACCTCTAAATATTAGATGTTTAACAGGTTGTTAAAGATATATTGAAAAGAATTAATTTCGAGGTGACAGATAGTTCTCTTCTTGCACAATCTGTTGATAATAATTCAAAGAGTAAAAAAGTTAATATTAGACGTAATATCCTCGTATAAGACTGAAGAAAAATAAGTTACGAAGAGGTTAGTTATATTCATTTACTTCTCAGAAATAACAACGTCAAACTTCAAAATTCTTAATACCCTATATTCCCTTCTTATATCAATAACAAACTTTCAACTCGGATTATAAGAATTTTCCTTTAAGTATTGATGATATAGATTACTACTGAAATATTTTTTATTTCATTTTGTTTGAACCATGCTTGTGCCTTTTTTGTATGTGATGATATTAATTAATTGTACCTTTTAGAGAACTTATTGTACCTCTCTTTGCTTTAATGTATTTTGTAATAGACATATCTTGTTTAGTTGTTGAAGTAAAACACTTAAATTTTCAAAACACTTTATTATTGCTTTTTTGAAAACGCAACAATTGCTAACATGACACTGCAATCTAAGATCGCACCTGAACAGACTAAGACTACACTCTTGTTCAACCTGCAGAGGGTGCGAAGAGGAAGAGGACCTTGGAATCTAAGATCGCACCTGAACAGACTGAGACTACACTCTAGTTCAATCGTCAAGAATGTGCTTCTGGACTGCCCGGTTCTAACCAACTTAGGTGAATCCACAATGAAAGAGGGAAGTCTACACTCATTAGACATCTTAAGAGTCCCTATTACTGCAGTCCTGGCGTTTGTCAATGCCTTGGGTTGGCTTGAACGTAGCAAGGAATGAGGACTCAGATGGGAGGACGTACAAAGGGCCCACTGGGTGCTACTCAGCGGACCTCTCTGTCCTTCCATCGCACAAATCCAAATCCAGTCCAGAGCTAAAAACATTAAATTCATAATATGTTTTCATATTATTAATGTTATAATTATATACCCAATTAGGAAATCATGTTGCAACACTCGGACAGTAGATGGCACCTTAATGGTATTATCTTAATAAACATATTTATTCCTTTAAAAAATGTTCCGACGATTTCATCCAAATTATACTATATAATTAATTCCTTTTTAGCTTCCATAATTTCTGTAGCAATAATGAACTGATTTAACATTAGATATACCGAAAATTTAAATACACTTATTTCTACAGAAACCAGTCAAATAAAAAAAAGTTAAGTTGTGTTTCTAGTCTTTATTTACTTTTAAGAAACAACAAATCAGTTATTATAATACATACACAAAATTGTAAAAATTATTAATTAATTGATTAACAATTCGAAATTTTATTTCATTTCAATGACAAGCTTGACTGCTGGTAGTAAGTCACATTTTTTTTATACACATAAAACAAATAGTTGTGGATTTATTATTATTGCAATGTCCTATTTAACATCGTATTGTAGTTGTGCAAAAAAATGGTGTCCACATGTTATTCCATAAATATTCAAATCTCAAAGTGTTTCCTTCATTGCTTTGGTTAGTATCCATTTTTTTTCAAAATTAAGCTCCCTTTACATAATAATTCTTTCTGCATGTGCTGTAAGCCCGAATACATCCTTGAAAATACTCTGAACTGGAAATCTTTTAGCAACAAATTCTTCTTCATATTTTCCAAATAGTTCCATCTGCAGCAATTTCATTTCCTGATCTTATTTTTCATCTTCATGTTCAGAACTGGAAAGCAATGGCTTCAAATTCACTGTCGACTGATTCATCCCAATTGTCCTTATCAGAAATTTCACTATCACTACTCTCGATAACATCCTCTCTAACATACAATTCATCATCTAAACATTCCACAGATATGATGGTTATATTTTCCACACTCTTTGGAAACCATGTTCTAAATTAAAATATTATATTTTTAACCAAAAAGAAAAATCGCCCGCCCGTGAAAAATCGGGAATATACAAATTAACTTGTCCTGAGTGTAAAAAAGTGTACATCGGCCAAACTGGTCATAAATTCAACACGAGGTTAAAAGAGCATCATCGATCTTTCCGGCTTATGCAAGAGGGTAAATCTACTTTCGCCGCACATCTTTTTGGCGACCTGGTATAAACCCCTATTTTTAATGCGCTCATGTAGTTATCGCAACTATTTATACCTGTACAACCGTTTTTTAAATTACTTTATGTTTGAAAATGGTACGTGCAGTTACCGAAACTTGAGTCACAACAATTTCGTGTTATACAAACAAAGTTATTAGTGTGTTTCATTTCTTTTCAAGATGTATAACGATTTGAAGCCTTCAACATCAACAACATGAACATTATGAAATTTATATCACCATACATTTTTAACATCGAAACCAATTAAAAACATTCTTGAACATAATTTGAAAAACGTAAAAATGCTGTCCTAGAGATTATTTACAAAATCGTTTGACAAAATCTGTCTCAGCTACAAGAAATTAATTTTCAAGGATGTGCTCGTTGAATTTTTGGAAATACATGATTTATAAATTTAGGACTATCGATCATGAATAAGTAAAACTAACAGTTTTGTAACGACTGACTATGAATGATAATTCTATACAACAGCTTTGCATATAGGGATTATATTTGATTATTTTTAAAGATATGGCATATAATACTTTGTATTGAAAATAATCTTGCACAATCTGAAGATTAGAATAGTTGACATTATGTATATCTTTATAGATTGTCAAAGAAAAGCTGTAAAAAGATTCTATTCTCAGAAACAACTCCAATTTTATAGTCTGATATCCGTTCCTCATCACATTGGAAAAATCTACTCCGATTGAAAGACATACTTCATTCAAATTAGGTAAATTAAGGGTGTAGCACAAACAACTATACTTCATTCTTTTAAAATATCATTTCTTTAACTAAGCCAACTATAAATTCTTTCGTTTTGTGTGATCATTGTTAATATAAATTAAGGTATACTTGTACCATATACAGAAATTACTTTTTTGTAAATATCATCTGTTTCTAATGAATATTAAGAAAAATTTCTTTGTAGGTCTTTTTAATTTCCATAATTTCTTCATCACAAACGAAATAATTGAAGATATTAAACAATACATAATTGAATATAAAAGAAATATTTCCTATATTAAATATGTAGATTATTTTTTAGATGCATATGAGTTAATGAATTTCCTTGCTTGTAAACTACAGTATAATAATTTACTTTATATTTAATATGTTTAGGGTTTATTAATGTTGAAGTCTACACTAAGCTAGAAAAATGCATAATGCTGTTAATTGAACTGACTAAATATAGAGATATTCGGTATTAGTGATGTTTAATTGCCCAATGCTGGAAAGGTAATTGAAGACCATCTATTATTCAGGAAATCAACACGGTTAGCACTAATAAAGCGTTGGTGAAATTAAAGTAGCTAATTTCATTCCTTACTCAAGCAGAATCATAATGTTGTACCATTATAAAACAAGTAAGACAAAGGTTAACATCATACAATTATAGGCTCCAACCGCTGTCAAACCAGATGATATAGAAAGTTTCTGCGAAGATTTAGACAAGGCCTTAAACCCACCAAAACGGTAGATGTGACAATTATAACGGGTGACGAAAAATTTAACGTATGCACAGGAGGTTATGGGTTGGGAGCTATAAATGAAAAAGGTAAGAACTTTTAAAATTCTGCCCATATAATAAATTTGTCATAGCAAATACATTGTTCAAACTACCTAAACGGAGGCTCTATACAAAATTACAAAAATCAGACTCCAAATAAAAAAGATCAGAAAACAAACAAGCCGACCAGCAAAAAAGTAATCTTTGACACAGTTTAAATCTACTAACTTTGATTGTGATATCAGACTTTATTTGTATTTATCTTCAAGAATAAAAATTTTGTACAAAAATTTTGTATTGAATTGACGAGGCTTTTACTTGGTGAATTCCATAATATTAACCATTTTGTGTTTTATATTTATATTTTTGATTGATATTAGAACTTTTTGTCATAGGTGGTACAACTGAAGAGATTATTTTAGAAATGTTTACTTAAATATCATAGAAAAAAGCAGACGATTAAGTGAATAACAAACTATTATTAATTATTTAGCTTTCTGTGTTTCATTGATATTTTAATAATCGTATAAAAATACGATACAAAATTAGAACGTAGGCCGGAAAATACCTTCTTGAATTTTCCATAATGTAAGCGATTCTTATTGACAGCCATCTACGTATAATTTGCTCATTTTTTATACGTTTTGACCCCGACAACGAGGCTGGTGTTCGCGTTCTCTTCTCTCGCTCATTGAGGATTGTGAAATAGGAATATTAAAAGGCACAGGTGCATAATTAATATATTATTACGGGTGCTCAAGCAGGCTGCGCATTCCACAGGCGAGCTTGCTTTCTCGCCGACAAGCGAGAAAAGAAAATTTCTAATCGATTTCAAAGGTCGATAGTGTTTTGTTGTCTTTAATTGCAAGCGCAATTGCAATACCAGACCACACACGTACTAAACGTTTTGGTTGGATAGAATTTATTTACTAATTTATTTGTAAAAATATGTAAATATTAATAAAATTAATCATACTCTTTCAAATGCTTCAACTATCGTCTTGTTAATAATAGTCTTTATTTCTCTCTTAAATTATAATAAAGTACTATAGGAAAGAAAGTGCGTCAAAATAAAGAAAAATATATACAAGGAAAATAAATCTTATGCACCACTAATCAAAATATTCTTCTAAACTATATAATTCTTTCTCGCATAAGAACTTTTTAACGAGTTACACATTTCAACAATCACACTAAACTAAATCTGATCTCCCAGTTTATTAGCGGATGTAAACAATAAAAATAATTGTTATTGATATACTTTCTAAAAAGGAAAAATTTATTTACTAATGGCAATATAAAAGAAAGAAGGTTAAATATATAACATGTAACTCCTTTAAAATTTCTAAACTTAAACATAAATACGACTGTATAAGCTTATAAATATAATAATTTATTAAAATTTGTATCGTTCTTAACACACACTTATGATCTTAAGATCTGATTTTAATACCCTTACATCATTATCCAAATCTGTATAGTTTCAAATCATCCACAAATAGTAATTGAGAAGATCGTATACCAACGTTTATATCGTTTATATAAAAATTAAATAGAAGAAGGCCCAAGTGTGATCCTTGAGGCACCCTAGTCGTAACATCACAATATTTCACAAGGATTTATTGAGTACAGTTATTTAGATATGAGGATATACATTTAAGAATTGGTCTACAAATACTATATCTCTTCATTTATCTAATAAAACACTAACATTTACTTAATCAGAGTCCTTACTAAAGTCAATGGACTTTAGAGCCAGCATCGAAAGATGAATAAAATCAGTTTATAAAAAGAGATTGGTTTTTGCAGTACTACCAGCGATAAATTAATGTTGTTGAGAGATAATAACGTTTTTGGAAGCGTTAGATATTTATCTTATTAACCAATAAATGCATCTTTGGAATTTCTAACAGAATGTATATTGGATGGTAATTTTTAACATCATTTTAATTAACTGACTTGAAATTTATTCCAAATTTCGGCAATAGATCAAAATTCAAAAATGTATCACAAAGTAATGGCTTCAAGCATCAACTATATTCCAAATTTCATTTTGACATCTTTAATATTTCGAAAAATATTTACTCAATTCCAAAAATGTGTCAATCACAATGTGACTATTCTTATCTAAGATGATTTTTCTCTCATTTAAAAAAAAAGATCAAAAATCTATAACATCAAAATAAATTTTGATAATTAACTCTAGGAGAGAGTGAGAGAAATGTGCTTATTTTATATAAAATTAATCATTTACATCCATCTCAATGATCATGCACAATTCCTGTTTTAATAATTATTAATTTCCATCGCTCTTTCTTTCTTTACTTATCCCCATTTTCCCTCTCTTTCTCGTCGTTCTCCCTTTTTGTCAATTATTTGCTACCAATGCTCTTTCTATATAAATCGCCGTTTCCCCTCTCTCTCACTTACGTACATTTCCTATATTGTTGCCAAGAGAGAGACCTAAAATGTAAGAATTATGTATGTGCGAAAGGAACAGCAACTTAGAATGAGACAGAGAGAGTCATTGCGAGCACGAATAAGTGAATGAGAGATAGAGTGTAATTTCCTGTCGGCCGGGATTGGTTTCACCTTAAAATTACGTTGCATGACTACTACCTTAAGAATTGACTCATTGCGCCAAGGTGTTAGGTGAAAAGGTGGCTTGTTTACCAGTTTGCATTCTTCGGATTGTTCGGCTTGCGTATGTGGAAGACGTTGCGGATTTTTGCGATTAGCAAGGAATGCTAGGGCGCAGTTACAATAAACAATCGGATATAGTTAATTAATTTGAATTCCATTTAAATTCTTACTTCAGATGTTGGGTTAAGTGTACAAATTTGTTCTATTGTTTACAGAAATAATTACGAACGATTTACACGATATGCTGAAGAAATAAAGAAACCGCTTAAGAAATTGCCACATAACTTTATATTTATAAATCCATACATTTCTAGTAACGGTATTCCTAAAACTACTAATTATTTATTTAAATTTATGTTATATAAATAATTTGACCTTCATATAAATTTGTGAATCTTTTTCATTAAATCCTAGTGTATTTCTGGTAACATATATTGTTGGGTCGCATTTAATCATTTTTTAATAGATCTTTTAAAGCAAATAACATCTAAACTAAACTAAACAAAACTAATCCGATGTTTTAATTAAAATATTTATTTATTTACATCTTTGGTCTTCTTTCCTAGAAAAATACATTTAAAAAAATTAACTACAAAAATATACATAACATTTTGGCCGAAAGAAGGACGGGCGGAGTCCTCATCTGTGATCGTTTATCCATCTGTTATCGAATGTCATTGTCTACGATGGTTTGTCGTCGTCTGTCTTTATCTTTCCTCATTTGTCTCCATCCCTCCGCATCTGGTATAGTCTGTTTTCATCTGTGATCGTTTAACCTCGTTTATCCTCGTCTGTTTCATCTGTCCCCGTCTGTTTTCGTCTGTTATAGTCTGTCATCGTTAGTGTCATCGCATGTCCTTATCAGACATCGTCTCTTATCGTAAGTCATCGACTATCATCGTCTGTTATCGTCTGCCATCATTTATTGTCGTCATCTTCTGTTATCGTCTGTCACAGTTAGTCTTCGTCTATCTTTGCCTGTCCGCGTCTATTCTCGTCTCATCTTATCTGATCGATAATCATTTGTCATCGTCTATGATCATTTTTCGTTGCTTGTCTTTATCTATCCTCGTCTCTATTCGTCTTTCCTGGTCTGTTATAGTCTATCCTCGTATGTGATCATCTGTCCTCGTTTATCGTTTATTCTCGTCTGTCCTCGTCTGTTTTCGTCTGGTATCGACTGTCCTCGTCTGTTATCGTCTGTTATGGACTGTAATCGTCTATCTTTGTCTGTCCTCGACTGTCATTATCTATTATCATATGTCATCGATTATCATAGTCTGTTCTCGTTTCATTTATCCTCTGTTCTATTGTGTCATCTATAATCTCATTTCTCTTTGTCTTCTGTTATCTGTCCTCTGTTTTCTGGCCTACGTCCTCTGTCCCCTATCCTCTATCCTCTGTCCTATTTTTTGTCCTATATCCTCTGTTATCTGTTTTCTGTCCTCTATCCTTTGTCCCCTCTCCCATATCTACTGTCCCTTGTTTATTGTCATCAGTCCTTTGTCTTCTTCCCCTTGACCTCTATCCTGGCATCTGTTTCTATTCTTTACCCTCTGTTTATTTATCTTCTGGAAGCTGACCTATGTCCTCTATCGTCTTCTGTCTTCTGTGCTTTATCCTTTTCCTTTGATTCCTTGTTCTCTGTTCTCTGCCCTTTGTCATCTGTCCTTCTTTGGGCTGTATCCTCTGGCTTCCTTTTTTCTCTACCCTCTGTGAGTCTGTTTTTCTTTTCCGTTTTTATGTTTTTTTTTTCGAGTTTTCTATGTTTCTGTTTTCCAATATCCTGTTTGTTCTGTTTTTTATATTTTTTAAAATGTTTTTTATCTTCTTTCCTCTAGCTTGCATCATCTGTTATTTGGTTTTCGCCAATTATTATCATTCAGTCGTATTATCTGTTATATAATTTTGATACTTTTTCATTGTCTGTCTTTATCTATCCTCGTTTGTCTTCGTCTCTTCTCGGCTGATATCTGTCCTCGTCTGTGATCGTCTGCCCTCGTTTATAGTTTATCCTCGTCTATTTTGTGTGACCTCGACTATTTTCGTCTGTTATCGACTGTCATCACCTGTTAACATCAGTCATCTCGTCTGTTATCATCTTTCATGATCTGTAATCGTCTGTCTTTGCCCGTCCTCATCTGTCAATATCTATTATAATATGTCATGGATTATCATCGACTATTCTCGTCTCTTCTATCATCTGTTCTCTTGTGTCATCTGTCATTTGTCTCATCTCTCTTTTTATCGTCCTCTGACTTTTGTACTCGGTTCTCTGTCCTCTGTTTTTTGTCCTATGTCTTCTGTCCTCTATTCTCTATCCTCTATCCTTTGTCCTTTTATCCTTTGTCGTATATCATCTGTTCTCTGTTTTCTGTCCTCTATACTTTGCCCCTCTCCCATATCTACTGTCCCTTGTCCATTGTCATCTGTCCTTTGTCTTCTACCCGTTGGCCTCTATCTCCTACCCTCTGTTATCTATTTCCTATTCTCTGTCATCTGTCATCTATCCTCTGGAAGCTGACCTATGTCTTCTACCATCTATCGTCTTCTGTCTTCTCTCCTCTGTGCTTTGTCCTTCGATTCCCTGTCCTCTGTTCTCTGTCCTTTGTCATCTGTCCTCTTATGGCATCTGTTCTTCTTTAATTACAAATCAATTTTTGTCTCGTGTTTATTTGGTCTTCGACATTTTAACCTTTACCTAAAATACAAACATTTATTTATATATGGCCAACTATTTATAACCACTATAATTTGATTCCATTTTTAAGGAAAGGAAAGATAAAAATAAGTAAATTACATTACATCCGCATGTATCATCAGTTGAAAACTGTCCATTCACATGCATTACTCCCACGGTATTGGGAATCTACGGTCTTTCCATACTAATTCAAAATTTTATTTTTTATTTTTGGTGATAGTGATTCTTCATTACTAAAAAGTGAATGATCCCTTTTAGTATGACAATAATAGTTAAACTACACTTTCTATAACAAGGTCTTGGGTTAAAACTCTTTTATCCTCCAAAACTTTTTTCTAAAGACGGAAGCAATTCCTCCAGGCACTTGCAAGTTTTTTTGCTACATAGTGAACCAGTCAAAAATCAGAAGGTTCTTTGAACAGTTGCAGTTATAGTTACAATACATTAGCGGAGTGTTGAGCCATGACTTCTTAAAATTTTTTTGATTCGCTGTGGTCTAAAACGGCACAAACTGCAACATTATTTTCTTATTCAGCATATAAGGGAAGGTGTTTGAAATGAATACCTCAGGGAGTTTTTTGAATTTAAAAATGCCCATTCTATGAGGTGTGTAAAATTTGTGGAGAGCCATTGATGCCATACTAGATTAAATTAACGTCATGTTCCACCTTTTCGTCATAATTTCTCTTTAATTGAAAGTTGGAAGTTGAAATGTACGAATTTCGTCCATTCTATTAGGTGTACAATTGAATTCTGCAATTTTTCAGTTACATTTAAGGTTTATTTTAAAATAAGTCAATTAAATTATTCAATCAAATTATTCGCTGTTTCTATGGCTTTGGGCCAGCTTTCAGGCAGTTGATGAATTCTATCTTGGAAAAATGTTAGTCCTCAAGCCATTTTCGGATCCTCTCCACTCTTAGGAAATGCATATCAGACAAGGAGTGTTGCCTCGATCGGAATAAGTGGAAATCAGAATTAGTAAAGCTGGTTAATATGCCGGGTGTTGCAAGACGTCTTAGCCAAGACTCATTGTGGTGTCTTTTATAACGAAATCAATGTGTGGCCTGACGTTGTAATGCAACAATTTTAATGGATGTTCTCCTTTGCCAGTATACGGTCTTGCCTCGAGCGGATTAATTGATGTTGGTAACAGCCCGCAGTAACTGTTTCACCCGCTTTCAACAACTCATAAAACACGCTCTTCCTATCCCAGCAATTGCAGAGCGAGTAGAACCTTCTTTCCAAAACGATTGGGTTTTGTAATTGTTATGATTCGCCAAGATTTACCTATGATTTTCTATGTTTCAGATTATCATAAAGTATCGCCTGTAAAGATTTTCTACAAGGAACATTTTCGACACTGTTTATTGAGCAGCGAGAGAAATGCTGCTACTCGTTTATTTTTGTTAGATTCATTGAGTTTATGTGGAACCCATCTTCCTTTATTCTGGATCTTTCCCACCTCATGTAAGCATTTAGAAATTTATTGATTGCTTACTTTTAGCCTTTCTTTCTTAGTATTAGACACACTCCTAAAGTCTTTTCATCTCAATGACTACTTTTTTAGATTTTTGAACTATCGTTTAATAGCAACATGATCGGTTTTTAATACTAATTTTCTTTAACATAGATATTTTTAAAAACCACTACTTACTAGGGCAAGCATCTATTTTCCTAATTTCGGTTTGGTTTTGATAAGTTCTTACTAAAATAACTGATTACATTTTGGATTTTTGGAATTTCTATTTCCCACATTACTTCGATCAAAAAATATCTTACAATGAATAACTTGCAACTGGCGTGGTTATTATTTCTTCAGTTTTGGAATGCTTCCTGATATTCCTCGTTCCATTGAAATATTTAATTTCCTTTGCTGAGATGTGTTAGCGATTGAGCAATATTAGAAAAATCTCAACATACCGTTGATAATAGATTAATTTTTTACACATCGTCTATACACCTTCGCTTAAGACGATGTCTTCTAAATACTGTTTTGTCTTTTTATGATATATTGCATTCTCTCAATGTTTAACAACTATTTTTCCTTGTCAATATCTGCTTTTGAGGTCAAGTTTTAAGGATATAGTAGATGGGAATTGTGGTAAAAAGACAATTAATCGCCACCACAAATAACTGTCACATTATTAAATTGGGAGTAATCAATTCAAAAGCAAGTCGATCTGCCCTTTTTCTTTCCACTCGTTTCCTCCCTCTTCGACAGGGGCAACCTTCTCGCTGTATGTTTAATCGATCGAAAATTTTCGGTATTAATTTTATTTGGAAATATATTGGTCCGTTATATTTTATACTTCAATGTAGAGGGTCTTTCATTGAGCGCTTCCTACCTTTAAATTTAAATAAAACAAAGTATGTGTGAGATATCAACGAATTTTTTTATTCGTTTGAAAGGCCTTTCGATGCCATTATGTACGGAATAAAACTAAATAATAATAAATAATACAAAAACATCATTCTGCGGCTTCACTAGGTGATGTGCATCTGAAATGTCCAATTTTCCATGATTCGGGCACATAAATCAGCCTGAATTTGGCCGATGGCATGGGTTATGTTGGCTATTGGGACTACTGTGGTTTGTGGCTTATTCGCATAGACGCACGATTTAAGGAAACCTTACAAGAAAAACTCAAATAAAATTGCACGATCTATGTGACCAGTTCAGATTACCTCCACGTGAGATTACCATGCCCTCAAATCGCACGTAGCGCCGTCCTGTTGAAACATCATGTCATTGGTGTCAATATCATCCAATTTAGGCCAAAAAAAGTTGGTAATCATCGACCTATAGAGCTCGCTGTTGACAGCGATGGCTTGACCAACGTCATTCTCAAAGAAATATGGACCGATGATGTCACCAGCCCAAAATCCATACCAAACAGTGACTCGTTCGTTTATTGAACGCTCTTGGTTTTCATGTGGATTGGTATCGTTCCAATTTGACAATTTTGTTTGTTGACAAAATTAGGGTCAGTTTCCAAGAGAACATACGTCGTTAACTATGGTCACTTATCATCCGCTCCTGGGTCAGTTAAATTTTATATGGGCCGTGTTCTTGTGAGCGACGCGACAGCGTCAGATCTTGCATTTCGTCGTCATACTGATATTGGTTCATTGCTTACTGAACTAGTGGACTCAAATTTATCTACCATACAACGAATAGTCCTCTCGGCATCTTCAATAATATGGCCCCTATCGACTAACAAAGATCGGAAATCCCTATTGGAAGACACTTTATTACTTTAGACTTAGCTCATAGATTGAAGTTGTTATAATTTTTTTCTAACTCTTGCTAATTCGTTTCTTCTGTTCCATAATTTAGTTTGCTTATTCTAATCAGAGATGAATCAGACATGCAATATCCTAGCAGTATTTTCTTAGAATGTAAAGGATAATAGAACCTTTTATTTGTATGAACAAGAGCTTTACTTATTGCTATTCTTTGTTATTCGCTACATTATCGATGGTGAGGTCAAAAACACCTTTGTTTCGATGTTAGTTTGTCATTGCTAATAGTTTCGCTCTCTAGAAACAATATTTTGGATATAAGTATTACTCCTAGTTTAAAAAAGTCATTAGTATTCATAACGGTAGTATTAAGAATGAATGTGTGTTCTATATCAGCCGCTATAATTTGGTATGAAAATAATGTGTCGCTTACAGTAATGGTAGAAACGGTTTCAACATTCTTGTTACAGTTCGTAATCTCTATGGCGTTTGTCAAACGTTTAATGGTTTTGAATACTATTCTTATAGAACCAGTATCTAGAAATAGTTCGCTAGAATCTCTATAAAACAGTATCGGCTTGAAGTGATAATAAACCATTTTTGGATTTCTTCTTACAGGTATATGTTATTTATAAACCAACAATCGCCACCTTTGACCGACTTTCTCGAATTTCTGCTAGTGGAATCTTCCACATTCCCAACACGATATTTTCTTCCTGTTTGCCAAAGTCATCAACATATCTTAACTCTCTTTATAAATTCTAATATTTCCAAATTTCTACTATTTTGCATACATTTTTCATTTTTGAAATTACTTGAAGTTTGTAAAATTTTAAATTCCAGAAATTGTTCTTGCAGATTTCTCAAATTTATCATCAACTTTTCTCCATTGTTTGATAACTTTCTTTCCTACTTTATTGTATCCATCAACTTCTCTTCTAAATCTACTTTAATGAATCTATGTTTTCCAACAACGTTTTCAAGAACTTTCCATCAATTCTTGTTTTGTTTACTTATTGCTATTTGTTGTCATTGTTAGCATTTCCAGCATTTTTCTTGCAGATTGCTTAAATTTTCGGATGTTTTCTAAATGATTTATAATATATCACTGCTAATTCAATAGCAATTTCGCCTAATTCACAAGTAGAAAACATTATTATTATAATGTTCACTAATAAATAATTTAGAGAATTTAGAAACAAATACATTAATAATTTGTATCAGATTAATAAATTCTGAATGATCATTACGTAATTCACCTGGGATTCTTGTTGTCTCCTTTAATCGATTCAATTAAACCAGAATTAAGAGGGATTTGATTTCATATCGTGTTAAATATTAATTAAGTAATTATTATATGCTTTAATATAGTCCTTAAAGATTAAATTGGTCACCGTTTACGCAATTAATCATCGAGGTAGAAGATATTTTTCGTTTTAATCGATTTATGACTACAATGCTTTTGTAGATATAAATTTATTTTTCACGTGTCAACCATTCAGGATATATCCGTAAAATAGGTTTATACAAACTAAGAAGGTATTTTATTATATGATTTACACTTAGCTGAAATATCATCACCAACCAATCAATTTAAGATAAGAAGTCAACTTTTTTAATTTTAAGACATATTTTGGAACAAAGATAATGACGGAATCATTTTGGTTAAAATTGAATCTATAGAATCGCACGGGGAAGGGTAAGTAAGATTGTATTACTTTCCTTGTACCTAGTACGAAGTATGTATTATGTTCGTATTTTTTTAATTCGAAATACATATATGGTTTAAATGAAACTTTAAAAAATCATTATAACATATGCAACCACACATACATAAAAATACTAAAAGTTTAAGTTTTTTGTAGTTGTGGTAGTAGCAGTAGTTTTTGGCTATCGGCCACATGGTCCTTCTGCCCTGTTTTGTATTTATATTTGTATAACTGATCTTGTTACTGGTCCGGATTACGCTGGGTTTTAATAAAATGCAAAATATACTTTAAATATTGTTAAATTCTGTAGAAACACAATTTTCAGGAAATAACTATAATAAAATGTATTAAAATCCTTTAGTTCGTTGTAGTAAATTAAATAATAAATTTAAAAATACGAAAACATTTCGTGAATCTACAACAATGAGTCTTACTAAGACTACAAAACAAATTAATTTGAAACAACTACTTCTCTAGCTACATATCTGAGTAAGAGAAGATCTCGCATCCTCCGACTCTCAGGGTGAGGTTCTGCCTGGATTTCCTGCTGGTCACGAGGATTGCCTCCGTTTTGTGGTCTGCCAGCTGCAAACGGTTCGATGCAAGCCAGCCGCGGATCTTCCTGACGGGTCGTTCACTGACTGCTCGATCTCCTCTAGGTACTTGACATCCACTACCACTGCGACGTCGTCTGCGAAACCGACCGTCGTGGTCCCTGAGGGCAGTGGCGGTCTCAGCACCCTGTCGTACATGATATTCCAAAGCAATGGGCCGAGCACTGAGCCTTGAGGAACACCTCCCGAGATATTACGGATCTTGGGTCTCGTAGCTGTGTTGTACATCAGGGTTCAATCACTAAGTTAGCTCACGATAATACGCCTGATATACTGCGGGACTGCCATTCCTCAGCGAGTCTAGGATACGATCCTAGTTCGCTGAGTTGAATGCATTCCTTACGTCCAGAGTAACGATGGCGCAGTACTGCTTGGCTACATGCCTCCATCGTCTGCCAGCGATGGCCTGGCGTACAATGTCCACAACGACGTCAATGGCATCCACGGTTGACCTGGCTTTACGAAAGCCGTATTGTCTAGTTTTCAGGCCGCGGATTCCCTCGGCGGACTCCTCCAACCGGTTGCAGATGATCCTCTGTGCATGTGTATTTGCACAAATGTGCATGTGTGTGCAATTTACAGCTCGGGTACGTGGGATCGCTACTCCCAAATGGCTGTGAACATCAGCCACCCCTGCGGGAACACCGGAAAGCCTAACATAACCTATATAAGTATTCAGTTCAGTACAGTTAACAATGACAACAGATAAGGTGCATATCCGACACTGCATTCTTTATGAATTCCAACATGATTTTTTTTGCAAGGGTGTTCTAATCGATTTGTTTCTTTCTCGACGAAGGGGTTGTATCATATGATGTGAATATTTTGTTTAAGCGTGTTTCAAGGGGTAATTTCTGTCTAAATGACAAACAACGCACCGGAGTTGCAGAGCAAACATGCAGAATGAACTTGCAGAACATCTAGTATAGCTCAACAAGTAGTCCAGCAATTGATTTCCAAATGCCTATATGAGATGAGGGATCTAGAAAGAACGAAAATGGGTTCCGAATAAACGTTCTGAAACCAACAAAAACCAACGAGTGACAGCATGCCTTTTTTGCTTAATAAACAGAGTCGAAAGTCTTTCGTGTGAAAAGTGATGATAATTCAAAACGCAGAAAATCATGGACAAATCTTGACGAATCATCACAAGCAGTCGTAAACCCAATCACTTCAAAAAGTAGGTTCTCCTCTGCATTTGGTGGGATATAAAGGGCGTGTTTTATTATGAGTTATTAAAAGCGGCTAGAACAATTAGCAATATCAATTAATCCGCTAAAGTCTTGAGTCAAGCATTGGCACGATGAAACACGCCTTGTCTGATATGCATGATATTTATCAGTGAAAGAGATCTGAAAATGGCTTATCGACTTTTTCGTGTCGAAAGACTTAACATTTTTTCAAAATTAAATTCATCATCTGCCTGAAAGATAACTTAAAGTTATAGAAAGCAATGGCAAATACTTTGAATACTTGTTTACTGAATCAGTGGACTCAAATTTATCTACCACACTACGAATAGTCCTCTCGGTAGGATTATTAAATTTGCACGTGTTATTGAACGCTATATCCATTTCAAAACAAATTGAATATATGACAGCCAATTCGACAGGTATATAATATGGCCGCTATCAACTTTCAATGTTCCCTATTGGAAGACCCTTTAGCAAATTTTATGAAATCTATGATTTATCGTACCACATCACTATTATTCCGTTGCTCAGCTTTGGCCTATGTTAACATATCTTGTTTTTACCGCCATTACTTGAAAATATAAAATGTTACTTACGCAATTGCTAAGTATTGGTCAGGAAGTTTCGATGACCCTTCAGAAAAACATCGTGCTTGCAGACTTTAATATGCATATAGAAATAAGATTGGAAAAAACATAGCATTATGTAATGTCTTTAATGACGAATCCCAGTTTTGTATTTGACATGAAGTTTTGCAATTGGTAGTGCTCAAGACGGATAAGAGTTTTAGATGAAATAGATCACTTCTGATTTTATTTCTGACAAATTGAATGCCGAGCGTTTAGTTATAGATATAGAGTTGCAACTCAATTTCTAAAAGGGTTGTTTGAACTACTTTTTCAACATGACAATGATTGTAAAGGCGTTTACTTTGTGATACATCTCGAATATGATGAAATTAAACACGATAAATCTGTTTTACCACTATATTTTTAGAATAACAAGTGACTATAATTTCGATAATTTTCAAGCTTAAATTGACTTCACTGTGTTATTGTTTCCCTGTCAACAACAGTTACGAACCGCTTTTATTTTGACTTAAGTTTCCCCAGAGCTGCCACGGTGAAAGACGATTCATCTATAATGGCTTAGAGTTAAAACTGTCAAATCTCCGATATTGGATTTAAAAGGCATGAGGGGCAAAAATTACTACCGCCTTAATATAACCTAGTACACCATACATAAGCTTTTCATTAGTTATTTCACCGACCATACCTCTGCTTAGCGCAACCTTATTATTAAACCCTTTGTATAGCCTGTCAAAAAATAAGAAATAAACTCATTTTCCCCAACAAAAGTTGCAATATAGCTGCAATAAAAGTATCCAAACACAAATTCGAAAAAATGGTGATGTGGCCATCATAGTACTTTCCCTATATTTTTCTCGAAAACTATGAGGTTAACGTAAAAAGGCTATTCTTTATAATTTGTTCACATTTAAATTCTCTATAATTATTTCTAATACAAGTTTCATGTAACTCTAATAGTTTATCAGCAATTGGCAAAATATGTCAAAATTTTCAATTTTTATTTTTTTTTCTCAAAAGTGAAGAATTTTACGAAAAATATGTTCGAGTAAAACTTGTTTAGTTTTTTATTCCCTTTAACTTTTGTTTGAAGCGTTTCTTAAAATTTTTCATATTTAGAGAAATATCACGAAAAAACCAAAAAACGCCTCGAGTAAACATCCACTTCCGGTTTATGAATATTTACCAAAAGCTTTTCAGTTCCAGTTTTTAATGATAAAACCTTAAGTTTAAAGTTTCATCTCAATCGAATCATTCGTTTTTGAGATACAGCGCCCACCGACAGACACACACACAGACACACACACAGACAAGTATTTTTTTTTTTCCAGAAATCAGTGCAATGAACTCAGGGGGGGCCAAAACGGATATTTCCGCAAAAAAAAATTTTGAAAAAAAATCACGAAAACAATACTCCCCCTATATATACTATATAGGGAAAGTAATTAATTCAAGGTGAACAGTTTTGATCGGTAAAAGAAACATAAATATGCAAATTTATACTTCTGCCTTGTATTAATATCATGATGTTTGTTTCTATAACATTATTTATTTATTTATTAGGGCGATGTATCACAAAGTAATGGCTTCAAGCATCAACTATATTTATTTATTTATTTATTACGGAAAACCATTTTACAATAAAGACAAATATATAATTATGACAAAAACATAAAATTAATTAACAATTGAGAAACCTAGACTTAAAACTATTGTATGACTTATTAAATAAATTCAACCATTTATTTTTATTATATAAATGTTAGCATTGCATTATTCTACTAATAGAGTTGTTTGAGCTAATGTTGGACACAAATGTATTTATACGAAATAACGGTCTAGTTCTTAACAGTTGATTATTGCTATCAAAATGAAAATCAAGTTGCTGCATAAGGTAAGGACAGTCCAAGGTTTCGTTTATCAATCGATATAATACACACATATCCGAGAAGTTTTTACGGTCCTTTAAAATAGGCATACGAAGTGCATGTATAATACAAGGTGCGGCAGGGGAACTTGCTGATTTGAAAGGTCACTAAAAGAAAAAGTATTTCACATATCGATTTAATTCTTTTTTTGTCGTATTGTACACATCCTGAATTTTTGTTTCAAGTGTTTTAAAAATGACATTGGACAAATGGCGGCCCTCATCAGCGATACACTGATCCACCCACTTTTTGAAGTTTCGCTCCACTCTTTCGAGCATATCGACGGTAATGTTGGCGATGGCTTGGTGAATGTTTTCCTTCAGGTGTTGCAGAGTCCGTGGTTTATCATTGTAAAGAATGGATTTAAGATATCCCCATAAAAAAAAAAATCACAGGGAGCCAAATTGTGGGGCGCGCTCCCTCGATTTGGCCACAATACGTCGCCCCTCACGGGGATTTGGCGCTCGTAGAAGTGTTCCCTCAAAAGTTCCCTTGAAATTCTCACCGTGTGAACCGTGGCTTCGTCCTGCTGGAACCACACGTCCCCAAGATCAATTTCTTCAAGTTTCGCGAGAAGAAATGCCTCAATCATTTCTCTGTAGCGAACTGCATGCACGTCGTTTTCAGGGGGTTCTGGAAGTAAGTTGACCTCCAGGCCCTTTTTTTACCACACTATGTATTACTTTCCCTGAATGCGTCCACCCACGAAACGATCGATTGTCTTGTCGGTCAGGAACGGGACCCGCGGGATATTTAACGCAGTTTGTGTTGAGTTTCCCACACACATTAGTAACATGTGCATTGAAAGTCAACTTGCGACAAATAAGACCACTTAATCATTTATTTTAGATATTTTTGCAAGTGGTGTTGAGTCAATACTATAAGTGTAGTCGATTATTTGTAAACTTCTACTGAATGATATTGAGCAGCATTTATTTATATTTAAAAATAATTTGTACTTTAGTTATCTGTATCTCACGTTATATAAGTCTAATCGGGTTCCACTAGATGGCGCTAGAAAGATGAGATTTCGTACTAAAGAAACCTTTAGTTGGCTCAGTTTTGTTTGAGCACGCGTCAAAGATGAACACTAACAAAGAGAAAATACGCTATATTTTACAGTTTTTCTTCGATAAAGGCGAAAACGCAAGCCATGCGGCTGAAAAAATGAATAGTGTTTATGATCCTAATATTGTAACAACCAATCAGGCGCAATTTTAGTTTAGTTGATTCCGGCCGATTGTCGAAAATATCGATAAAATCATATACATTGTCGAGTCCGATTATCATGTAATCACTGTTTCGATTGCCCAGGAATTAAGTATTGCACAAAAAACCGTTTGAATCATTTTAATAAGGCTGGATACAAAAAGATGCTCGATGTATGAATGTAATATGAGTTAATGCAAAAAAAAATCCATCTACGAATCGCTGCTGAATCGCAACAAAATTGACCAATTTCTGAAGCGGTTAGTAAGTGGTAACGAAAAGTGGATCACTTACTACAACGTCAAGTGAAAAAGGTCGTGGTCGAATCGCGGTGAGCCAGCGAAAACGGTGGCCAAACCAAAATTGACGGCTAGGAAGATTTAGCTATATGTTTGTGGGATTGGCAGGGAATTATCTACTATGAGCTGCTCCTGTATGGCAAAACTCTTAAATAGGAACTGTATTATCAACAATTAGATGGTCTGAACAAAGCTATCGACCAGAAGCGGGCAGCGTTGGTCAATAGAAGAGGAATTATGTTCCATCAGGCCAGGCCACATACATCGATAGTGACTCGCCAGAAGCTCCAAGAGCTTTGGTTGGGAGGTTCTTATATATCCATCCAAGTGAATACCGTCTGTTCCTGTCAATGGCGAAAATTTTACTGGTGAACAATTCGCTTCAAGAGAGGCTTGTGAAAATATTTCAATTTTTTTGCCAATAGGAACGAGGACTTCTATAAGAGAGGCATAATGAAATTACCTTCAAAATGGCAACAAGATATCGAACAAAACGGCGTATATTTGACCTAAATCGGATCATGGTAATCAAAGCCTTCAATTTCATGCAAAAATAATGGATTTATTGTTACTACAACTTTTATCTCGATAGCAATTCAGAATACTAGGCATTTTTTTATATTGAAGATTTTAGATTGGATGGTAATTTTTGCCATTAGTCAAAAGGTAATGTTGATATAAAAAGTACGGTATTTCTCCAATGACTTGAACGTTTTAAGGATGCTTATAATTGTGGACTTACCCGAAAAAAGTCAACAATAGTATCATTAAGTACTATCAAATAAAGTTACTTTTACAATAAATTTACAAAATGCGAGTATATTTATTTTTATATTTTAATAATTATATGAATTATAAACAATGGTTTACATATAATATTAATTTAACAAAACAAAAGCACTAACATAGACTAATATAGTCCGCAGATGCAAAGAAACACACGCGTGGTTCATTATTGCGGGAAAATTTCATCTTCGGGAACTTTGGAGAAAATTAGGTTGGCCAAGTTTGTGAAAATTTGAGCGAACGTGTTTTCGTAATCTCTTTGAAGCTCTTTGAAGATTTCCTGGTCATTTTCGTTCATCACTTTCAGAACTTCGGCGCTCAATTGCTCGTTTCCGTCGATCACATTCTCAATGTCGAATACCACCTTTTCCGGGACCAATCCGAGTTTGATGTCGTGGAAGTTCAAATAGTTTTTGCCGTCCTTTTCTTCGCGCGTGCATGGCATGTCTAAAGATATCTTCAATTTTGCTAAAATGTACAAAATAAAAGTATAAGTTCTCGTTCTCGGCTAAGACTATATAATTTGTAAATGTAATATCCTTCTTTAATGCATTTGTAGTGAATAAATGTTAATTTTCAAATTGTAATAAAAATACATGTTTTTTAGATTTATCAGGATTTCGCGAGCTATTTTTGGCATCGAGGTATGTTAACCCAGCATTTTATTAATATAAAGTTTAGATTAACAATACTATTCAAATAACCTGATACAAATAAAACATATATTAGAAGACATTATAGTAAAAATGCTTACAAATGCCAATGTCGCCTCTTCCGTGACCATTGAGGGTGAAGAGCAACATTTTCCCACTAAGTTTAAGGTGACTCTTGAAGTCGACTTGGTCAGTTTCAGCTTCGATGGCAAATTTGCATTCTTTTGCATCAAATTTAACACTAAAAAAATACATTAAACATAAAATTAAATAAATTTTAACGGTTCACTTATTAACGATCACAGTTTAAAAAATGTAACACCAAGAAAGAGCAGGATTGTTTAATCAATCTCGGCAAAAATGTTTATCCATTAAAAGATTGCAATTGATTAAAATTTTAGAAAAGAAAAGGAACAAAAAAATATTTTCTATAAATAATGGATTGGTCCTCTCCTATTGGCTGCACTACTCTTCAGGGCATCGATTCTAGCAGGTAGTCGATAATCTTTTAAGGTATCCGAAGCAACCTATAATTTGTGCTGAGGTCCATAGAAACTGGCAGATGGCAGTTAAAATATGACATATAAAAGCTTGCAGTAAATCTGATTCAGTTGATAGCTGATAGATAAAAATTATAGTTGACAGTTTACATATGAAAAATGACAATTGATAATTGACAGATGGAATTCAAGAGATAGTTAACAGTAGAGATGATGATCGATAACAGATGACAAATGATAATCTCTAAACGAGACCTACGTCCATAACTTACAGCTCCTTATATCATAATTCCTACTGTTTGATACACACGCCTCTCAGCAGAGAATTTCATTTGCGATATTCCCAGTGTCTTCGTCTGACCCTCATATAGCATATCATACATCCCCAAACAGATCAAAAATTATCACTTAATACCAGCCTGAGCCACTCTAGGTTCCTAAACCACTCCAAACGTTGATTTCGATGTTAAGCCGTTTCTTGTTGCACCCTATTTGTTCTTCTTTGTTCCCGGTTCTTCTACTGCGACGTTTTTGACCTTCTCTAGTATATTCCTGATTGCAGCGCATGACAGGAAATGTTCATGTTCACACACTCTATGCATAATCGCATTTTAAAATCAAAATATAAGCATCAAAGAACCCACAACAATTTCGCAAAATGTATACCTGATAGATAGAATTGTTAGAAAAAAACTGAAAGTCTTGTCAAATAAGTCACTACCACTTAATCCAAATGAATAAAATGTTAATCAATTGCCTTAATCTTTTAATAGTTAAACGTTTGTGTTAAGTTTGATCAAAAACTTCCTACCCCTTTTTGGTGTTTTGGCGATTTTCATGTCACTGAGTACACCAGTACAATGAGTCAACCAGGCTTCAAATCCTGTACTATTAACAGACTCTGAAAACCCAACAATTATGTCAAGAAGAGTACCATTAGATGTGCAGAATAATATAACCTAGACTGTGTACTTATAGTAAACATATTTAATATTATAATTTTACCTGGAAACTTTTGTCTTCGATAATCCAATAACATTCAGATTTGTATACGTTTGTTCCAAATCAACTGATCCACCGTTTCCTTTGATGTGGATTGATGGGACTAGGAGTGGATCGATTTTTGGCAGACCCAATCCTTTGTTGCCTAAATTGAAAAGTTGATTTAAAAAAAAAATACGAGATTTAGTAGAGTACTTACCACCTGCAAACACTTCGAGAGACTTCGTGATTGCATCAGCCAAACATTCGTTAAAATCGGAAGCGGATTGATGACATGTTTTTACATTTGCGGCTAAAGTACAAAACAAAAATAATACATTAATGCTATATTTTATAGATTAAATAATATTTTAACTTTCAGTAATTTTCTTTTACAGCCTTCAACTTGAATTTACTAAAAAACGCAAACTAATATTGATTAATTTCTATAAATACTAATATATGTCTACTTATTACATAAAATATAAAAATCAATTTCATCGTCACTGTCAATCCCTTTACGATTGTCATTATCATCCCCTTACTGATTAAATATCAAATAAATAGGTATTTTATTTATTTGATTATGGAGGCGTTTACTTTGCAGTGCATCTTGAATAAGTGCAATGAAGATGTGATTTTCGGTAGTTATACACTTAAATAGAGAATCGCAGTGCACAATTAGATAATAGATGGCACCTTAATGGTATTATTTTGCTTTGCAAGTAAAACTTGAGAGATCGCTGTAATCTTCTACCGCAAAGTAAATGATAATCGCCCTTCCAGAATAAACTACTTAAGATTCTAATCGACACCCAATTAGCTCCCCAAAACTTTGAGCCACCGGAATCCGCTCGGGATCGCTGCTCCTTTCAAGAAGATTGTCACACATGACGTACAAATCCCTCAAAATTATAGCGATTTTTTCGCTTGAGACCAGACTTGAGAAGACCTTTTGGTCCTGGACGAGTCGCAAAAGCGATCACGAATGAGTGGTTTTAATCGGTAGGTGTCCGACATTACCCTACTATAAGGGTGTCCATGATAGATTACCTCTCCTCTCATCAAAAACAAACATTTCCCTGTAGACTTAGCGATCATTTAGATTATGTTTGAAACTAGAAAAGATGGTCCTAGATTAGTAACAATAGTGATCTTGGAGGGGTGGGTTTAGTCGGTAAGAGTATGACACTGCCTACTACTAGGATGTCTATTCTTTCACGTTTTATAAAACGTTAAAACTTTCACGTTTTATAAAAAGATGTTCCTGTACAAATAAGGAATAATTTTTCTTGAATTCTGACTAGAAATGACCGATGGTCCTAGACTAGTCACAACCGCGATGTGGGAGAAATGAAATATACGAAATAGATGTAAACAGATTTGCGGAAAACAATAATTTACTATAGATTTGACAAATAGTCAAAGTTAAAATAATCTCAAATTACTTCCTTACTTATAGAGAAACAGTTTAAAGTACGCGCCAAAGGCCGTGCGCGGTCTATGGGGATGGATGAAAGGGAAATCCTAAAAGCAAAAAGCCCTAGAACGCATATTTGACTGGCTGGTGCCACAGGGATACAAACCACAGATAAGAGGCCTACCCCAAGAAAATTGTATACGTGTATATAAAATACAGGGTGTCCCGTTAATGCGGGGAAATGGCTGGACCATAGATTCCTGGGGTCAAAATATGATGATTTAACACAACTTATCTATATCCAAAAATTTATGGTTAAGCCGGAATTTGTCTTCAAAGTTTCAATTTTTTTTATTTCTTTTGTTTATAACAACTGAACGCTTTATTCGATTTGAACGAAATTAATTACTAATAACTACCTTAGTATAATACATCATTTAAGTTATTATAGACATTAGTGATTAACAGGAAATATAGAAAACAGTAGTACCACCACTTAAAAACTAAAATATTTTTTTATTAGTGCATCCAATAAAAACTAAAAAATATTGCTTAAAAGAGAATTTGATTTTAAAACTTTATTGTCTCTTAATAAAATTTGATATCTTGTACGGTTTTCGCACAAAATAATAAAAAAAAATTTTTTATCTAGTAGAAACAAAATCTAGTTTTCCATCAAATCGAAAATATATGTTTTTCGTGGCCGTCTTTGTTTAAAAAATGTATATTATGTAAAATAATAATTACTAAGTGTCTTTAAATCATTTCTTGTTAACTTTATTATAGTTCATAAATATTCACATTTTCAGCAAGCAGATTTCTTGCTTGTATTAGGATTTTTCGAAGAAAATTGTTTAAAAAGTATTAGATGTTGTTTTGATTTATTGTATCAATTGATATTATTTAATTTTTATTTAATTGAATAAGTTGATTTACTTATTAATGTGTGCAAATCTGCATACTATATTCATATTGAATTTTTTTGTGCCAAAACCGTAAAAGATATCCAATATTATTAAGATACAAAAAAATTTTAAAATTAATTGGCCTTTCAAGAAATATTTTTTGAGTTTTTATTGGATGCACCAATAAAAAAATATTTTAGTTTTTAAGTGGTGGTACTACTGTTTTTTATACTTCCGGTCAATCACCAATGACCATAATAATTGAAATGATGTATTATATTATGGTAGTTATTAATAATAAATTTCATTCAAATCGAATATAGCGTTCAATTGTTATAAACAAAAGAAATAAAATTTTTTGAAACTTTGAAGACAAATTCCGGCTTAACCATAAATTTTTCGATATAGATAAGTTGTGTTAAATCATCATATTTTGACCCCAGGAATATATGGTCCAGCCATTTCCCCACATTAACGGGACACCCTGTATATATGATATATAAAACATACCGTATTACTCCAAGGGTAGTTCTGGTGCTCAGGAAAGACATTGATTATATATATTCAAGAATTCGCCACAGGGGACCTAATAGCGGCCCAAGTTCCCAGGAAGAAAGCAAGAGGATGACATGGCCTCTACCTACTTTCCAGAAAATCATTTCCTAGAGTGATACAGCAGAGGCAATAAACACCTCCTCCTGAGCTGTGTTGCCAAAGCCCTCGCATGGTACAGGGCAGCACAGACAAAAATAATAGAGGTAAAGAACTTTTTGAATTCATCTTCTCTTTAGTTAAATTTAATTTAATTTAGATATTATTAATAGAAATAGTGAGCGTACCTTTGTGAATGTAATCAGGCAGGAGGTGTTGCACATCACTCCAGCTCAAGCCTTGATAGTAAGTACAATTCAAAATTGTTGTGGAACGACTCTATTTGTCGGACAATTATCAAATTGAGTTCGGGTTAGAGACCAGAAAGGAAGACGAAATATGATGTAGAGATTAGACATACTGAACCCTCTATAGAGGGGGCTTAATTGTAGAACAATCTCTACCTCAACACCCAGACCACAGAAGAGCTAGAAATGGCAGCGGTTCTACTCAGAAGTAGCATCTTATAGGCAACTGGATTCATAAACAGCTAAAGAGGAGATCTTCTTCCATAGATGTGCCTTAGTGGAATAAATATTTATGTCGCAAGCCTGGAAAACTTTCAACAGTGCAAAGAAAACAGGCATTTTTGGTGAAGAAACACACTTGTTATGTTCCATATTGTTACTTTTATTTTCAGTTTTCTGACAAGTGTTTCGATCAAACTCGATCATTTTCAAAGGATCGAGTATGATCAAAACACGTTTCAGGAAACTGAAAATAAAAGTAACAATATGGAACATAACAAGTGTTTTTCTTCACCAAAATTACATATCTGGTTCCATCAAGAGGGTAGTTCAACAAGTATCAACTATATTGGAAACAGGCAACTGGAATACCTAAAGGCAGGCACTGTTGAAAAGGAAAACATGGAGAACGTTCTGTGATGGATGCAACTCCAAGAGCCAGGCTACACAAAGTCCTGTACAAAGACCACTCCAATGGCATCAGGCTAACAAAAGAAACCCCGAGGGAAGTTATGCAGGGCTTAAGGAATGTCTCAGTTTGGACTTAACATCTGTAGACTCCTAAGAAAACGATGCTTAATCTACCTACTAGAGGAAGCAAAAGCAAGAATGGTAAACTCATTACCAAAGAAAAATTTATATGGGCATTTGATAGCTTTAAACCCTTCCAAGCACCAGGCTCAGGTGACATTTCCCATGCACTGCTGCAATAGGAATTGGTAGCCCCCTACCTGCAGTTTACAAAGCTAGCTTTACGCTAGGCTATATTTCAATGAACATTTGCTGAAATAATGATTTGAATCTAAACAATTATTAGCAAAATTGGAAATTACTTATTCTTTAAATTACTTACATTCGACGAATTAAATTCTCACTTAACCCGTTGTTTAATTAATTTAATTAACCTTCAAATTGACTTACGTTCGTTTAATCTAATCTTAAAATAGCGAATAGATTGCCAATTTAATGCTTTTAATTGAGAACATGTTAATTTATAAACTCCAAATTTATTTAATTTATTTAATTAAATGTTTAAAAATTGTATTTTGTTGTATAAAGCACACATTAACGTTACATTTCTTAAGGACCTTAACGATTTTTAAACGTAGATTTACAAAAAATGGTGATATGGCCATCATAGTGCTTTCCTATATTTTTCTCAAAAACTATGAGGTTTACGCAAAATCGTTATTCTTAATAATTTGCTCAATTTTAGATTTTTTACAATTACTTGTTATAAAGATTTCATGCTATAGTTTATTAGTAGGTAGAAAATGTCAAAAATTATTAATTTTTAATTTTTTTCTCGGAAGTTAAGAACTTTATGTATATTTAAATAAAACTTGTTCAATTTATCATACCCTTTAACTTTGGTTTGAAAAGTTATGTAATATTTTTCAAATTCTATATAGGTAAAGTAAAAAAGATGTAGAATCCATCAAAAATGTAGTAATTAAAGATATCATCAGTAAAACATAAGCGATCGTTTAAATTAAAAGTTGTAAAACGTAACTAAACATAACATTATTGCAAATTTAAATAGATTTATTCAAACAAATTTTGCAAATAATATTTTATGATGTTTTACTAATTGGAGGGTGGAATAGAGTACACTCACCCACCCTACATATACATATAAACTTTAATTCTTTATCGTCTCGCGGTTTCCAATAAAATTATTTACTTTTTGAGTAAAAAAGAAATTAAAAAGGAAACATTTTTGAGTAACTAAATTAGTACAAATTTATTGCATGCTGGCTGAGCAGACTTTAAATCAAAATTAGATTCTATTAGCTATAGAAAGTTGTTTATATTTAAATTTAAAGTTTGATTTTATTTTATTTTTTATTACATAAAGTGTTTTAATGTTTTTAGCAGCAAAATCATCAACGATTAGCAATTAAAATTATCATGTATATGTAGGGTGGGTGGGTAGCCTCTATCCACCCTCCAAACAGTAAAACATAAGCGAGGGTTTTAGTTAAAAGTTGTAAAATGTAAACAAACACAAAATTATTTCATTTTTTAATTGATGTATTCATATAAATATTTCAAATCATGTTTGATGATGTTTTACTGACTTGATGGTGGGATAGGGGCCACCCACCCACCCGACATATACATATTAACTTATTTACTGATCGCGTCGCGGTTTACAATAACTTTAATTACAAAATTTGAATAACAAAAAATTGACAAAGTAAAATTTTTGAATGTGTAAATTAATAACAATTATATACATGATATGTGGAAATGCTTTAAATCATTTATATTCAAACTTAAATTTGGATTATCCTTTATTTTTTATTACATACAAGGTTTTATTGTTTTGTAAGCAGCAAAATCATTAACAATTAGTATTTAAAGTTATCATGTATATGTAGGGTGGGTGGGTGGTCTCTATTCCACCCTCCAATGAGTAAAACATAAGCACAGGTTTTAATTAAAAGTTGTAAAATATAAATAAACACAAAATAATTTTATTTTTTAGATATTTATTCATACAAATTTTTCAAATAATTTTTGATGATATTTTACTGATTGGAGGGTGGGATGGAGGCCACCCACCCACCCTAAATATACATATAAATTTCAATTACTGATCGTATCGCGGTTTGTGGTAAAATTAATTACAAAACTTTTTGAATGAGGAAATTAATAAAAATTTTATGCATGATGGGTGAACAGACTAAATCTAAATTAGATAAGATTAGCTATAGAAGGTCATTTATGTTTAAACTTAAGTTTGGATTATGCTTTACATTTTTATTAAATACAAGGTTTTATTGTTTTTTGCACTAAAATTATCAACGATTAGTATTTAAAGTTATAATGTATATGTAGTATATGTAGGGTGGGTGGGTGACGTCTATCCCACCCTCCAATCAGCAAACAATAAGCGAGGGTTTTAATTAAAAGTTGTTAAATGTAAAGAAACATAAAAAATGGTGATGTGGCTATCATAGTACTTTCCTAACATTTTTCTCGAAAACTATGAGACTTATGCAAAAAGGCTATTATAAGTTTGTTAAGTTAGTAAAATTCACTCATTTAAAAATCTGACTAATTTTTAATTATTTTATTATTTTATTGGTAATATTACATTTCGTTGTCCTGAATCTATACCTTATAAAAAATTATTTATTCTCGGTTGTTTATATGCAATCAAATTGTTTACTTACGTAAACTAGCCGAATGTACACTGGCAGCGAACACTGCAAAGACGAACGCGATGCACTTCATCTTATTTTGTAAAGGTTGTTTCTTCTTCAAGGCAAATTGAAGAATTACAACTTTTCCGCCTTCATGATCATTATTTATACGTGCTCTTCCCTCCATGCCAAAAAATGGCCCGAAAGTAATTAGGAACGGAGCGTGTTAATCTCGAAATTAAGACATGTCAATGCCACGGCCGATCCAAACCGGCTGCCAATGAAATATAAACGTTTAATTTGAATTATAGGAAGCAGTAAATATATCTTTTAATTCTTGATATTTTTATTATCATTTAAAGGCTGCATATTATCAGAAACTTACATAATTAAGACAGTTTGATATAGAAATTATTTTATTGCACCATTACAAATATATTCTGCATATATAATATATTTAGATTACAAAAATTAGCAGGATCATTGAGAATATTAATTTATTTCCTGATTAATACGTGGATTAAATTAGGGTTTTGTTTAAAATTATTTAATTTTTTTATTTTATTACAACTAGAAAAAATAAATAATACATAATTAATAATATTTAAGTTTTCCTATAAAATTTAAATCTACATAATGTTAATATCTACTCGTATGCTAAAAAAAATTACCAAACAAATAATCTATACGTAGATACAATTTTTAATAGTTAAAATGTATTTTTTTATTTGTTTTATATTCTAATTAATTTCGTTCCTACTGTAGTATTTTCATTTTTTATATAATAAATAATGTAAAATTGATTAGATTTTTAAATAATCATGATTTCGTCCTTTATAAAACCTCAAAAGAAAAAGTCAAGGAGAATAATACCAAGACGATCTATTGAATTTTATATAAGATGAAGTGTAAATTCGTCTTATTCTTCATTACAATGACCTTCTAACAAATGGAAACCAATAATAGGATATAATATGAGTATATGCCTAATTTGTGTATCCATTATTACATAAGTAAGTAAATTAGTTAAATTTCAAAATGTGTACATAATTTTAATTAATACCACCAGAAAATTAGCTATAGATGGAAGGCCATTCAAGAGGTCATGTATCTTAATACAAGAGATACTTATAATTATAGTATTTCTTTTTTTTATATAGAAACAACTATTAAAGTAATTAGACCAAACTAATAATAATATATCTTTATTTCAAAGTTTCCTGTACATATACAAAATGAAATTTGCGTCAAAACTTATGAACTAACTTAAATGTAATATTACTCAATCCCTGTTTAACTCGTTTAATTCTTTGCTTAAAATATCTGAGGAATTTTCAATCGATTGTACATTTAGATTGATAAGATTAAAGTATTTTCTTGATGTGGAATAAAAAATTGTTAATAAATAATTAAAAAAACAGTAAAACCTTCACAATCCAAATTAAAGTTTAAATCTAAATGACTTTCTATAGTTAATCGTATTTAGGCTTGATTTAATTCCTTTCCACGAATCATGTATATATTTTTGATTAATTTACAATATATAATTTTTCTCAGGTATCAGAATTTTCTAATTATTTATAATTCCTAAAAATTTTCAAAAATGTTTTACAATATTTTTGGATATTGTTTATATTAAGTTGTAAATTTTTCCAGCAATATGTTTTCAATATTTCCATAATTTTCGAATTTTTTTCAAGGGTTCCAAAATTTTCTAATGATTTGTTTTTATATTCCTAGAATTAGCAAGAATTCTTCTAACAAATTTGCAGATTTTTCTATCAGCAATTTATTTCCCAAATATTAAAAATTATTCATCAAATTTCTTGAATTTTCTATTCCAGAATTTTCAAATTATTTCTTTATAGATTTCTAGAATTGCCATTTTTTTAGATTAAGATTTATAGATTCACAGACTCTAAGGTATGTAAATATGTCTGTGGACTTTTCCAGCAACATTTCTTTCAGTCTCCACAAGCTTTCTTTACAATTATCTGAAATTCTCGAAGAAAAATTTCAAGCAGAATGTTTCAATCAGATTTCCAAACTTTGCTTTAGGCTTATAAACTATTTTGGTAATTTATTTTCCAGGTTTTTAAAGTTTTCCATGTTTATAGAATTTTACAACTTTTATTATTCCAGTCTTCAGGAATTTATCTGCAAAGTTTCTAAAAAATATTTTAGTTTTTATCAAATTTCATTGCTAAATTTATTTTTTTTAAAATGTGCTTCTCGACTTTTCTGACTATTTCTTCTCTGGATTTCCAAAAACTTGCTAGAAATCTAGGAATATCTCTTCCAAGGAATATCTCTTCCAAATTCTTAGATTGTTCTTTAAGTATTTCAAATTGTCCAGCAATTTTTCTGCAGATTTCTAAAAATTTTCAATTTTTTTCTTCTAGATTTTCAGAATTTAAATTTAGATTTT
Source organism: Ontholestes murinus (assembly GCA_963969525.1). Taxonomy (NCBI): domain Eukaryota; kingdom Metazoa; phylum Arthropoda; class Insecta; order Coleoptera; family Staphylinidae; genus Ontholestes; species Ontholestes murinus. Next base: position 23,933,136 of record OZ018396.1, read on the forward strand.
TAGAACTTTCTACACACTTCCTTAATTTTTATCATGATAATATCCAAATCTGTAAAATTTTCTTGAAAATTCCAGAATTTTCTCTTTAACATTCTAAACTTTCAAGATTTTATTTTTCAGATTTCCAGAATTTATGGTAAAAGTTGAAAACTTTTCAGATGTCTAAAATTGTCCAGTAATTTTTCTTACAATCTCCAATTTCTGTTACAACTTTAATTTTATGTTTTGAGGAGAATTCAAAAATCCTTACCAATATTTTTTGAATTTGTTTCGAGGTAATTGTAAATTCATTTTCCATATTTCAAAAATTTTCGAATTCTAGAATTTTCTTTCTTATGGCTCCAGAAATTTTCCTTCCAAATTTCTAGAATTTTCTTTCTTATGGCTCCAGAAATTTCTCTTTCAAGTTTCTAGAATTTTCTTCGAGGGGCCAAAATATTTTAATATAATTTTATTTAGATTACTAGAATTGCCAAAAATGTTTCTACTAAATTTCCAATTTTGTTTTCGAAGGTTGTCCAGCAATTTATTTCCAAAATTTTAAGAATTTTCTAGTCACCAAATTTCTAGAATTTTCTATGCGTTTAGAATTTTCGAATATTTTTTTTATAGAATCCCGAAATTACAAGATTATTTTTAGACTTAGATTTATATATTCATAGGCTCTAAGTTTTGAAAATATTTCCGTCTTTCTAAATTTGTCAGATTTTAATAATATTCCAGCAACATTTCTTCCAGACTCAGAAAGCTCTCCATTCTGAATTTCTTAAAGAAAATTTATAGAAGTACCTTTTAAGGTTTCTAGAACCTTTCATTTTGTTTCATCATTCCCAAATTTACTTTAGGCTTATAAAACAAATGTCCATTTCATATTGAAATTCTGAAGTTAAACTTACTAGGATGTGTGTTATACTTTAAAACTACATTTGTTATGACGAGTGTAAATATTTATTTGAAAATAAGCACAGTAAACTGTTTCGGCAATTTATTTCTAAAATTGAAGGATTTTACAACTACTTTTATTCCATTCTTCAGGAATTTCCTTGAATATTTAAACATGTCTTCAAACATGCCTAAATTTTCCAGCAATTTCTCTTTAGAATCATTTCATAAAGATTTTCCTTTTTCAAATTTTTCCAGAAATCCAAAATTTGATCAAGAGTTTTAAATTGTTTTAACAATTTCTTTTACAGATCCAAAAACTTATTAGAAATCTAGGAATATGTCTTATAATTTCCTAGGATTTTCTTCGAGTATTTCAGATTGTCCAGCAATTTTTCATCAGATTCCTAGAAATTTCCAAATTTTTTACTTCTACGCTTTCAGAATTTGCTTTATAAACTTTAATTTTCAGAACTTTCCATTAACTTCTTTATTTTTATCATCATAAAATCCGAATCTCTAGATTTTTTTTGAAAGTTCCAGAATTTTCTTTCTAAAATTCAAAAACTTTCAAGAAAAATTTGAAAAAAGTTGAAAACTTTTTCTGCAATTTCAGATGTCTCGAATTTTCCAGTAAATTTTTTACACTCTCCAATTTCCGTTTCAAATTATGATTAGTTTTTTCAAAAGTTCTAGGGTTTTCTTATTGAATATTTATAAATGCTAAAACTGTCCAAAATTTTTCGCTGAAAAATTTTATTAAATTTTAAAAATCATATTTCATATTGATAAGGCAAGAAGAATGTAAAGATTTCTCCAGTGATAGAGTGAAAGTTTTATATTGTTTTATTTTGAATATGCTTCTCCAATCTGGTCTCCTCACTTCCAAAGTGATGTAAATAGAATAGAACAAGTTCAAAATAATGTTTTCGTGCCGTAGAGTAGGTCAACGACATATAATTAGGTCATATTCGAACTTTAAATGTCAACTACATATGCACTCATTAAGTAATAGAAGAACCTTCGTCGGTCTCTAGGCTGGCTAACGGCATGAGTGATTGTCCAGATTTATTGGCTCTGTTCGATTTCTATATATCTAACTCCTCCCGGATACTTAGAAGGACCCCTCAATTTAGATTGAAGAGCCACAAGCCACAACACCAACTTTGCTCATAATAATGCCATAAACCGAATGAGATGTGCCAACGACTACTCCAACTACAACTGGTTGGTTCAACATATTTGATGGCTCACTAGACACATTTAGGAGGAAAATTCAACTTCATAGTGTTCTTTCCTAATGCTGGATAATAAAATTAATGTTTTTTTAAAATTTTGAATGCTTCCTTATTCTTTTAAAGCTTGTATTGTAAAGATTGTTTTCTTTTATTATTAATTTATGTTATGTTAGTATTATGAATTATTTATATGTTATAGTTGGGATGTGTGCGTGAGACCAATTTTGATGTATGGGGCGGAGATATGGGGTGTCAGGAGGTATGAAAGGGTGAAGAGAGAGCAGCGGTGTTGTTTTCTGTAGCAGATATTAGGGGTAGAGAGAACGACTGCTTTAGGAAACGAACAGGGTGAGGCGGAGTAAAACCATAAGGAGAGAAGCCACATATGAAGCGAAACTGGGGGGATTAGACGAGGGGAGATTAGTAAAAGAAGGGAGGCATGGGTGGATGGAGAGTGAAGGAAAAGATTGTATGAGAGGGTGAGTCTGACAGAGGAGATCGTGAAGGAGTGGCTGGAGCAACGGGTGAATATCGCGGAATGGATGCATGAAAAGGCGAAAGAGGTGAAGAGGCAGAAGAGACAAGGGTGGAAAGAGTGACCTTGGCGAGGGCAAGATGCGAAACGGAAGAGATATGGAGGATGAAATGGATGGGCGAGGCATACAGGAAATGTGTGCTGTGTGAGGAAAAAAAGGATACGTGGGTCCATCTGGCAAAGGAATGTAAGGGAGTAAGGGAGAGTTGGATAGATGAATATAGAGTAAATATTCTGACTAGATTGGGGTGGGGAAGAGGAAGGAAGAGAGAAGAAGGAAGAAGGAAAATAGGAGAGAGTTATTTGTTGGAAAGAGTTGTGATTATTTTGTATATTTTGATTTTATGTTTTGTATATTTTAGAATGTTACTAAAGGTTTATATATAATTATTTACAATTTATTACGTATCACGTGAATAAAGTTATTATTATTATCAATTTTTGTCGTATGTTCAATAAATTCAAATTAACATACACACAAGCTATACTAATCTGAATAAGTAAAATATTTAAGTATTAATAAAGTAAACCGTTTTGCTGCGAATATACTGGTTACCATAAGTAAAAGAACACCAAGAATTCTTCGCTCAATTTTTATAATAATTTCAGATTTTACGTATAAATAATCCACACTAAGAAATGATTAAAATTTCAACAAAAAATCATGGTAACTTTTTGATCAATTTATCTTGGAGTATAAAAAATGAAAGAAATTTTGTTAAATTAACTGAGTAGTGACATTACCTTGATCTCCTCGCCATAAGAGGTGTCGTCTGAAATGGTGCTATGAGAGACTACAATTGTAGCAGTATCTCTACATTATAAAACAAAACTCTTAAAACATCCTCTTCCACTCTGATTGTTCTCTATTATTTCTTCTAATTTGTCTCAGCCTTCTTTAACGCTTGTTAATATTTTGCATAGTATACTTATTATTGTAATTTTCAATTTCTTTTATGTCATTTCTTTTATATTGGGAATATAATTACTTATTTTATTTTTCTGTGACTAGTTTTAATTACACGGTAAACATTTTCAAACAGTGAAAATGATTACCGTGTTATTGAAACTAATCACAGAAAAATAAAAGTTAAGTGATTTCTTTATTATTAATTGTTATGTTTTAATTTACGATAGTTTTAAGGTTAAATATTATATCTGTTTTGATCAAATAAGGTTACATATTAAAGAATATACTAGAATTTCGAAGGCCGAAAATACAAATTATATACCTTACCATATAATTGGAATATCACTTTTATTAATGTGTTGAAATAAATTCGACAGGTTAATTAATATTCACCATTATCAATTCATTAGGCAAGGCTGACCCAAAACGGCTAGTGTAAATGCCCATAAAAAGATACATACATTAATGTAATGAATGTTTAAATACATAAGCTTTAGTAATTTAACAAAATAATTCAAATTTCAGTACAAATTCAAGCGGGTATGAGGAGCGCCCAAAACCTAAGAGGCACATTAAAATTACAGCCTCAGGTCATTTGTAGATACGTTGAAGCACTTATTATCTTAAATTACTCTTTCGCCAATATAGGTAATTATAATAAAATAATTAGCAATCACTTGTTGTTATGGAATATCGTTCCAAAATTAATTATTCATAAAATAATAATAATTTGTAAATAACATATGTTTTTATCGAAAAAATATAAATAATTCAGATATATTTTTAATTGCTGATATTCGTTTAAAGATATAGCAAAAATAAATAAATTTATTATTAAAGGTTAATTAGCATACGGTTTTTTGGTTATCATATAATTATTAAAACCTGAATATATTTTTCGAGGTTTTACAATCCACAAAAAGAGCTACGCAATTTATTCTGAAGGAAATAGTCTCACTATAAAATATCCAACTACAATTACAAGAAAAAATTGTTCAGCATATCATTGATTTGATCCGACAAGTATAATAGTAATAAGTTAAAGATTTTAGGAAATTGCTTTTAGTAAGTAACGAAAATTTGCTGAGATACAAAATGAAAAATTTGTCTTAAGCTGCAAAACTTCTTACGTGTCTTCTTACCAATGCCAAAAATGCAAACCTATCAAATCGAGCATAGTGACATATAACCAAGAAAGTAAAATCGATGCACCAAACATACAAATTATAGAAATTTGAAATCCCAATGAATACTCCACACTTTTACGAAGATGATTAAAATTCCACCATAAACCAAGATACTTCACTGTTCGTATTTAGGCGAAAAATTTATTTCATAAATTACAACCTACGTGGTATCCCCAATAAACTCCAGAGATGGTGTGACCATCTCCTTGCGGAGAAAAGAGAGAGGCGGAAGAGGACCACCCCACTCTGAGGAAGTTTTATTTTTTGTAAATATTCTTGTAAATATGGCATTACCAAACGATACTCTGTAACATTCAGATCAATAGAAGCAATATTAAAGTGAACTCTTTGTTATTTTTCAAGCCGTAACAACCACGTGTTCTTACAAAACACACACACACATAACAAATCAAAACACAATCTTATGCAAGCACGTTGAATAATACTAATTGCAGTTTGAAAAATTAACTTGGATAAAATATGCATTAAGGAAGTAGAAGTTCTAAAAGAAAACCTAATAAAAGAAACTATCTTAAATAGATTGCCTGTGACAATTCGGAATTCAGATCATCATAACCTAGGATAATACCTTCAAAACCCGAGCACGACAATAAAAATCTCAGGATTGAGCTATATCTTCGAGATATAAAAGATAGAAATGGCTTCTACGAAGGTCAGCAATCCAAAGAAATTTTGCCCGGCACTCTTTTAAAAACTAATGTCGAATTAGTTTAAGTTAATCTCAATGAAAATTGAGTATGATCTTTACGTAGGCGTTCATACTACAGTATATATATATATATATATATATATATATATATATATATATATATATATATATTAATCCTTTATTGGCATATTATCTACAACAACAAATTCTTTTACATAAATATCCATTCAAAAAATCAAAACTGACTCAAAAAAAACTAGTTATTCCCAATTGTCTTTTTCTTTTCTTCTATCTTCCTTATTATGTCCATAGCCTCAGTTCCTCCTTTCAGTAGCCTTATCCATTCCCCTTGACCATACCGCCTTTTCCACGCGTCTCTAGTCCCCACACAGTCAATCCTCCAGTGCTCCCATCTTTCTTCTTCCCTTCCACACAATCGGCGCATTCTCCCCTCCTCATTCATCCAATAGCGGTTTCCACGTTCTTCGCTGCCACATCTATACCTTGCCATCAATACTTTCTCCTTCCAATCACCTCTTCCATACAAGTATTCGGGTTTGCTTGCCTCTTCTGCTATTTCTTTATATTTTGTGTTGTACATGCTTTTGTTTATTTTCATCCATCTTTCCTGTTTATCCACATCCCTCAGGGTTATCTCTACTACACTTTCAAATATTTTACCCCTTCCCACCATTTCTTTAACAGCTTCATTAGACCAGCCTACTTTTTTGTACATTTCACATCTACCCTTTTCCCACTGGGTCACCGCTATATACGTTTTGTCCGTCTCATTTAGTATTCCATTCGTAATTTCTTTCTGTCCATTCATTCTAATTTATTTTCATACACTGCCAATTTTTTCCTACATTCACCCATACACTACATGCGTCCATCTCCTGATATACTACGTACCATGGCTTACTCTTCTCAAGCCCTCAAAGCATACTTTCCATATGATCTCGCTCGCCACCATTGAATCTCTCATTCTCGCGCCCCATTCGCTCCACATTATTTCAGCTGCTGCCTTCACCTTCTTCGACACATACTTCATGTACTCATGCCACCTCCCATTTTGTGTAAAAACTACCCCCAAGTACTTGAAACATTTCATTCTTTCTATTTCCTCTCCGTTCCAAAAAAACCTTTCATCCTTCCTTCTTCCTCCCATCATACACACCATTACTTTCGTTTTCTTTACATTTACGCTTAACTTTCTCTTTTCAAAATATCGTTTCATTCTCTCTATCATGCAATCCAGATCCCCTTTCCTCTTTGCCATTATTGCTAAGTCATCCGCATAAGCCAGCACTCTAATCTTTATCCCCCCAATTGTTACTCCACCATCCTGCCCCTGTTCCAATACTCTATCCATGTCTGCTATGAACAGATTGAAAAGCATTGGGCTCATTGGACATCCCTATCTTAGCCCCTTGGTTGTTCTGAACCACCCCGATTCTTCCCCAGACCTTTTCACTTCCATTCTGTCTTTTCATACACTCTTTCCACCCACTCTCTCATTTCATTTGATACTCCTCTTTCTCTCATTCATTCAAACAGTTTCTCCCTATTGATTGAGACATATGCCCCCTTCAAGTCTATAAATAGTATGTATCTTTCCCCCTCTCTCTTTAATTCCCTTATCAATGATTTGGCTCAATATGGTCGACTGCCCCTCTACCTTTCCTGAACCCTTCTTGGCTGTCGGGAATAATACCCTTGCTCTCCAACTCTACTTCTAGTCTCTCTGCCGCAACCTTCATGCATAGTCTATAAATTGCACTTGTTACACTTATCGGCCTATAGTTAGCTGGATCTTCTTTGTCACCTCCTTTGTGCACCGGAATAATTTCCGCTTGTGTCTAACTTTCCGGTATTTCCCTCTTCCTGCTCCATATCATCTTCAGTTGTTCTACAAATTGCTTCCATTCTTCCCCCTTTTCTTCTTTTAATATTTTCAATGCCTTAACCTCTACTTCTCCCGGGCCACAAACACTATTTCCTTTCATCCCATCAATTGCCTTCTCAATCTCAACCTCCTTAGGTCCACTATGATACGTTCCTGACATGTTCTTATTATCATATTATCTTCATTCATACTCTCCCTGAAGAATGTATTCATTTTCTCAACGTTTTCACTATTCTTCTCCCTTTGTTTCCCCCCAGGTATAAACTCCCATACCTCCCTTTCTGTTTTAATTTCCCTTATTGATTTTACTTGTTCATTTTCCCATGCTGACTTTTTCTTTTCACATGTTGACTGGTATTCCCTCTTGGCATTGTTCCATTCTTTAAACCATTTCTCCTCATCTGTTGCTTTCCACCTCTTAAAGTTATACCTCTCCCTTCTTTTCATTTCCCTACACTCTTCGTCGTGCCAATAATCTTGTTTTTCTCCTTTTGTTTTGGGCCTCTCCACTTGAGCTCCTCTAATGCATTCTTCCATATCTTCCAATGTCACCTTTGTCTGCCACGAAAGATGTAGCGGTTGTGTCAGAAAATACCAACGAAAGAAACAATGATTGTTTTATTAGAAACGTTTAACCGAAATATCCAGGACTTATGTAAATATATAAATAAATGTAAATTACGAATCAACCGAGAAAAAAGTCTGGGAAAAAAAAAATCAGATACATCTCTTAGCCACATAATCAGACACAACTAAATTGAAATTAATCCAAAGAAGATCACCAATACTTAACTCAGAAAAACACTGATAAAATGTATCAACTTTATTTACGTGGCTTTACTACTAGATTCGATTAGATTAAGTTAGGTGGGGTCGTTTGACTAAAGACAGCCTTACTTTACTGCTATCTGGTTAGATATTTTGTACTACTAATACTGTACTACTAGTATGTTCCCAGGAATTAAATTTCATTGGTTAGGTCATTTAACATCCTAGGAGGCCCGTCCCTGATCCATTCTGGCGTTATCGCTATTTCTACAGTTAAGGTTACTCTAGTGGTAACCACGTATAGGATTTGCTTGACCGTTTCCTCTGCTAATTCACATAGTCTACAAGTGGTGTTGTCCACTTTATCTACCTTGTGAAGTACCATCTTTACTGGGCAATGTTCTGTAAGGAGACCCATAACCAGTCTTATCTCGCTTGTGAGACACAAGAGCTGCTTATCTCTGTTTGTCTTTGTTTGTCCAGTGCCTTGTTTTGCACCTTGTTACTACTCTTGATCCACGCCATTCCTATGTGCTCTTGATAGCACACATGTAGGATCTGGTTCAATCATAGAGGTCGCAGCTCCTCCCCTGGCAAGTACATCAGCATGTACGTTGCCTACGGTTTCCTTGGCCAATTGGTTTAGAGCTTGTTTACAGTTCCAAGTAGTTTTGGAACTAAAACTGTACATTTTGAGACCTTCTGTTCTGATATGTTCGTGCGGGGGGCTCTAGTAAAGCTTCCATTGCTACAAATAGGGTGGTGTAGATGGCCCGCGTGATGCCAAGACAGGCATCTGACATTCTCTGAAGTGTTTGAAGATTCTTGAGTTTCAGTCTCCATGATCTGCCGAAGAGCCTGCAACATATCTATAATACCGCTGTAGTTTTGCAGATTGTTTTTTTTTTTCAGGTGCTTATAACGATTATTTTTCCTATTCAATATTAAACCTAGATATTTCACCTGATGAAATAAACTAATTGGAATTATTCAACAACTATAAGAGAAGACCTTGTTATCTGGAGTTACGACAAATTCAGAAAAACTTGATTAAGTGTAATCATTAATAAAATGCGAAAGTCCTTAGGTCGTTGTAGCAAATTAACTAATAATATAAAAATATGAAAACATTTCGCAAATCTACAACAATGATTATTAAGGCTACAAAACAAATCATTTATTGAAACAACTAGTTCTCTGGCTTCAATATCTGTCGAGGTTTTAGCCAGAGAAGTAGTTGTTTCAATAAGTGATTTGTTTTATAGTCTTAATAAAAAAATTGTTTTCATATTTTTAAATTATTATATTTAAACTATACACTCTATTGCTCCATATTAAACGTTTGTGGAAACCACTAACAGAATCCCGTTAGATTTAGCGTGTTCAGTTGCTTATTAAGTCTGTTTCCACCGGTAATACGGCTGAATAAGAGAAAGATGCTGAGCTAAAGCAAAATCAACACCACCCTTAAGACTCATTCGTGATTCAAAGAATGCTTTGTTGAATAAAGATTTTTACAAATCTTGACGAAAAGGACACAAAGCCCACCAAGTGGTATCACACAAAATATTTCTATAATTTCAAGATCAACCACTAGAATTGTTTACAAAAGATACAGAAATCTTCTTCATAAGAAAGTATCCAGATTACTATTGACTTGGCAAATCCATATAAACCACAACTAAAAAAAACAATTCAAAACTTTTTTTGGCATTAACCAGCATATTTGGTTAGATAGACACAAATCTTAATCATCGAGAAACAAAAAAAATCTATTAAAAAAAGAGTCACAGTATACTCAGTAAGATTTTCTTCTTGGAACATGAAATTTTAAGATGTTGTATATCCGATAACGAGCCGCAGTTTGAGGGCACATCAATGTTTTGATAACAACATACCATCTTTTTCATATTTCACCCAGAGACTACCGCTGTGTTGACAAAAAATCGGGATATAAGCACAAAGGTTATTATTTTTGCAATAGATCAGCAAGACTCCTGATCAAAACAAATTCCAATAATTCCTTACCTCCGACACCACAGTCCTAAAAACCCCTGTCTTGTTAACATTTAAAAGGGTACTGAGAACGTTTAATATTCTTACGAATTATTTTATTACAGTAAAATAGCACAGAACATGAAAACAGAATTAACAACACACATGCAAGGGATACCCTGGTAAATATAGACGCCCACATCCACATTGAAGTGTTAGTAAAAATGTACTCCTCAGTTAAAAGAAGAAAAAGTTCACTGCCAAACTGGCGCCAAAAACAGGTTATTAGGATTATGAACCGTAGAAGCAATCAAAAGAATAGCAAAAAAGAAAACGATGTACTGAAATATCAAATTATAAATATTAAATACAGAAGATATAAATATTGAGACCTATGAATTATTAGGTGATTAAATACGTTTGTGAAAACAATTATTAAATGTATAAACGTCAAACTGACACCATAACAAAATACACCCTACCAAATTACACGAAGACATTAACCACCGAGCTTTAAAATATTATTTCTTGAATGACTTTCTCATTTATCACTTGGTGAAATATTTGTAAATACTCTACTTCTGAGGAAATAGGATTTGTTACAAATCTTTTATTGATCAAGACTTCCAAGAATCTCTTCCAACTAGAGTTTATCTGATCAACCCTTAGATTTCACCCATATATGTCCCTATATATACTAAGCGACAGTACGTTGAGTGTAATCATGCTTATGGTCAAAAGAAAAAAGAAAATTCAAGCATGTAGTCTAAAGTAATGGTAACAATTTTCTAATATAGGAGGGTACATTGCTCCTACTTTAAAACATACCCAAGTACATAGTAAACTCAAACCTTTGGTCCAACGTTAAATTTGGATAGTATTTCTTGGTAACTTTTAGTAAAAAATAATACATGGATCAGAAAAAAAACCTTGATACATAAAGAGTCTTCCTCTTCTTCTTCTTCCTCTTCTTCCTCTTTAACTAGGATTAGATCCTGTTCTTTCTTCAATATTTATAACTGCTGTTGGGACGCTAAACTCCAGTTCTCATTCCATCTTGTTGGTGGTCTTCCCGGGGGCTTTTTGATCTCAGTAACCCCGTTCTGGCAATTTTTGCAGTCTGGTTTTATCTACGCCTTGAATATCGCACTTCGCTCTGATATCTCAGAGTTTTTTCCGTCTCCGTTTTTTTCAGGAGTCATTTCGTTGTGGCGTTTTCTGCCCTGGTTTCGATCGCGTGGGTCATAAGTATTTTTGTATTTTTTTAATAGATCTTGTAAAGAAAATAAAACACTAAACTAAACTAATGAGCCTGGCAGACATGTGCTTCTTTCACTATATTCTCTCAGATACCCCGATATTAAATCAGCTTTCGTTGTTTTGGGCTTTCACTTCTGCTTTTAGGTTCCTGTTGCTTGTTTTGTTGGTCAAAAGGTATTTGGCGACGCTTTTATTGTATATGGCTTACATCTACCCAGGTCGTTAAATATCGTGAAGGACTGTGTCTTGTTAGATATCTGCATGTTGAGCTTTAAAGCAGTTTGTTCAAACGTGCATTATTTGCAAGTCGTCTTCATCTTCGAAAATCAGTACCGCGTCATCCGCATAGCATTCAATTTTTTTCTTTTCATCTCCCATTCTGGCCTTATTGACTTCAGTAATCACCTCGTCCATTATAGTAATGAATAAGGTGGGACTTAAGCTGTCTATATGCCTAATTCCGCTTAATACGGGCACTTTGCTGTTTGTCTGCTACTTTTATAAAAGTATAAACACTGAATAAAACACTTACTAACGGGTGTCCAACAATTATTGCAGTCCCGGGTGGCGTTGGAATAAAAAACGTAGGTCGATTCTTATATGTTGCAAATAAATGAACTGACATTTTAATTGTCAAACATAACCTAAATGTGCATTAAAAATGTCAGTTCATTTATTTGTAACATGTAAGAATCGATCTACGTTTTTTATTCCAACGCCACCCGGGACTGCAATAATTGTTGGACACCCGTTATGTTTTATTCAGTGTTCATTATGAATTACCACGTAGTAAGTATAAACACGGAATAAAACACTTATTATGTTTTTAACCACTATAATTGCATTATGAATTACCACGTAGTAACGGTCGCAACCATCATTATGATTATAAAAGTATAGTTATTGGTGGTAAGTTTTGTAATTACCGCTATTATATCGGGATGTATACTTAATTTTTGCAGGAGCGACACCATGTGGGATAGCAGCACTCTGTCGTAGGCTTAGGTTAAGTCAATTAAGCACATACATATGGTTTTATTAAATTATATAGCTTTCTCAGTGATTTGGCGGATAGTGAATATTGCGTCAATAGTGGACCTATTTTTCTTGAACCCCTGATGTTCTTCGCACATACTGGAGTTGGCTATTTCCTCCTCAAAGACCTTTGGGAGAAGCTTCGATGTTGTGCTTAGGAGACCAATTCCTCTGTAATTTCATAGGTCGAATTTCGTTCGGTTTTAAATAACGGTATCGTTATGCCGCCTTTCCATTCCTCTGGTTATCCTCTTGCGCAGTATTTTATTGTATAGCCCGTGAATCTGGTTTAATAATATTTCACCCCCGTACTTGATCATGTGATTAGATATTTCGTTCATTCAAGGCGACTTCTTATTTTTTAGTTTGCTGGCAAGTTGTCCAAATTTTCGGTGAGTGTGCTCCACGTTTGATTTGTACTGCTTTCCTCATGTTCCGTTTTAATGACGTTATCGTATTTACCGTATAGGTATTTCTCCCAATTGTGGATCGTATTCTTCGCTGTTTGTAGATACTCATTTACTGGTTTCTGAGTATGTTCCATAACTTCTTTTGTCCTCCATAGAGGTCGCATTCCACTTCTTTGGAGAAATTTTTACAGTAAGCCGTATTAATTATATGGATTTCGTTGTTGGTTCTGTTTCTTACAAGCTTATATTCGTCGTATGTGTTTTTGCTCTGTATCCTAGATATGACATCCATCCATTTTTCTTCCGCCAGATTCTTAATCTCTTGGGAGAACCACGGTTTAATATTCGGGTTTTCGCCCCTTTTGATGCATCTTCTTCAGAGTGTTTCTTCCGCAGCTTCTATCATATTAGGTTTTAGTTTTGTCCATGCGGTTTCTTCTTCTTCCTCTTCCTGTATTCTGCATCTTGGATTTTCACCTCTAATCTTTGCTGGTATAAGAATCTCGTTTAGTTGTCGGATAGATATTCCACATTGAGTTCGCTGATGCCTTCGGTTGGTAATCTCTTTTTGTGATGTAGGGTAGCTGTGATCTTTGCAAGTACGAAGCTGTGGTTGGTTCCGGCAGTTGCTGAGGTCAGGGTTCTGACGTCTATCACGTGTGTTCTGGAAGGTAAATGTGTGTTGCGGCTTGTGTGCAAAGAAGGTATTGTATAATCTCAGATCGTTTTGAGCGTATAGCCGTATTAGTTATTAGCCATTGTCGTTTTTGTTTTCTTCGTTGTACCGATTCTAGATACCAGCTATCACTTCGTTTCTGATTCTAGCGTTCAGGTCTCCGAGGATGAAAACTTCATCGTGTATACTAATGTTATCCAGTGCGTTTTGTAAGTTCTGATAAAAGGCGTCTACTTTCTCCTTGGGTTTAGTGATGTCGGAGACATAGACGCTGATGAGATCTATCGATGTTGTACCTCTGGGTGACTAGGATTCTATCTATCATAATGTATTTTGCGATTTTTTCGTGCAGTGGCATTCCAACGCCTGACGCTGCCCTTTCATTTTCATCTTTGCCACTATATATTAGGAAATATTTTCCATACTTAATGTTTCCTTTTCCATCCTCTTAGTGAGAATTCACAGATGTCATGAATCATGAGTCATGACAAATAATTTAACAACATTAAAAAATATGCAAATTTTATTAATCAAATTTACCAATAATTTTATTACTAATAATGTTTTTCACTTAGCTCTTTTAGAATTCACCGACAAGCAATTAAGTTTTTTTAATTGGAATTCATTAGTTTTCGGGTATTTCCAAAAGTACTAACTGAGTAATATAAATGACCTTAAAAGTCAATAAATAAAATTATTTTATTAATACTTTGGAACATGCCCAGAACATTTATAAACAGAAAATAAAATTACGCAATTTACTAACGAACGAATTTTCATTAAGCTAATTTATTGTGACGATAAAAAACGCATAATCAGTGTACATTGCAAGTTATTTAATTACATAAATATAATACTAGAACCAATCAGGAAACAACTGCTTAGCTGGTATAGCTGAGAAAAACATATTTGTAGAATGTCGGAACATTTCCCCTACGGAAGCTTCGTAGTCATGTTTGAGTTCCTTGAATATTTCCATGTCATTGTCATTCATCACCTGCAATACGTTCGATGAAAGTTCGCTGTTTCCATCAATCAAATTTTCCAGATCGTAATAGAGTTTTTCGGGATTCAAATCAACGTTAAATTTATTTATCCTTATATGATCTTCGCCATTCTTTTTAATAATTTCGCATTCCATATTGTGCTTGGTTTTCATATTCACTAAAAACGATGTTAATAAATAATACATTCACATTATATATTGTATGGATAAAAACAAATAAAAATATGTGAAAATAATTGCTAGAAAATGTAAACGTGAAGATAACAATTTATTATGCACGGCATTTCTAATTCATTAATCAAATATCAATGCCAGTTTTGTTGCATAATGATTTGTTTTTGCATAAAGAATCTCGTGAATTTGCAAGGTCTAATTTCACACTATATGACGGACTAAATGGCGTTGATCGAAAAATTATATGGAAAAAGCAAAAGGACTGTTAACACATAGTACTCTCGTTACAAAAAACGTATTGTACTGATAGTGATTAACCATGTCTGGTGGTACTTTAGTACGAGTGTTAGTTGCTTTAATTTGTAGCTGCTAGTTTTTATAGAAATGTAATTAATGCCCAAATAATAAGTTATAATTATTTTATTATGTTTCTTTTATATATTTTCATTATCTATTAAATATTTTTAACGAAATTATCTTTTTGTATACTTACGGAGAGTGATATTGGCCTTACCAAAACCGTTCACGTTGAAGAGCAATAACTTTCCAACCACTTTATAGGCACCAATCATATAAACAATTGGTGTATCGGATTCTAATTTAATATAACACTCATCTTTTCCTAATTTAATGCTGAAAATAAAAAATTACATTAAAGAAGTAAAATTATACAATATTTTTAAGATTAATAGTAGTAGTAGTGTTAGGATATCGACCACTTGGTCCTTCCGCCATATGTTATTTGTGTATTTGTGTGTGTGTGTAAATGAGCTTGTTACTTTAAAGGATCGACCCCGTCACTCTGAAGCATTAATTGTATCCTAATGGTGAATGGTAACGATCACCCATCCAACTGCTGAGCCGAACTAACGTTGCTGCACTCTCCCTAACGCTAGTTCGGTTGCAACCGAGGCGCCACCACTGGCGTGACAAGATTAATATTTAATTAAACATACATTTTTCCTTTGTTCGTTACTATTCTTAAAATTGTAAGCACCAACAAAACTATCCCTATCGAAAACATATACCTTCAGATTAATTAGTATACAGGTTGTTTTTAGTACTGATTTTGTCATACCAAACGATCAATAACTAATCTACTGGAAGGCTATGAAATTTATGTTTTAAAATAAAATCATAGTCACACATTATTAAAAATAATTACAATTCATACGAAGAAAAACGTCATGTTTGCTTTTTACTCTAAATTGCTATCACCCTGTAAGATCAAACGAAATGCTATAATGAGTACTTCCTTGTCACTAGTTTGTTGATGATTAGACGATGGATATCAATATCTAGCTTAACTAATCTCTTCAATAGAAGCTTTTGTGAACCAGTTTTCTAGTCTTCCAATTTTTTTCTAAAGGTGTCAGCAACTCTTCAAGATGTTTTCAAATCTTCTACTACACAATTTCTCGGCCAATAATCAAGCGGTACTTAGAACGTGTTCTTCTTGAATTACCCCACATCGGGTACACGGTCATGAATTTTTCAAACGCTCTTTCATCGTACTATGAACTTTCAAAACTATTTTCTTGAAATCCATTCTCTTTTTATGTCAATTACTATAAGTTTATGTTGTATTTCCAATGGCAATCGTAGATTTGATTTTATCTCGAATAGTAATATACTCTCTAACTGCTGTTCTTAATTTTTATGCTGACTCAATTTTCCAATTGCTGTTGACGAAATCATTGGACTTCTCCTAGTACTGATATTGTACGTACTTTAATCAAACTAATTTCTTCTTGTTGACCAAAGCCACATTCAAATCTTATATCATTTTTTCTTAAGTTCCTCTATTTCTTCCCGATAGTTTCTTACTTTTTTTTATTGTGATTTTGAAGATTTCGCCTTGTTAACCAAAGAAACGCTCAAAATTTATATCATTTTTTCTAAAGTTCTTCTATTTCTTCGCAAGATTCCTTTAATTTTCCAATTGTAGTTCTAGAGATTTGAATCTCAGCGGAATAAGGTATTTTCAAGGGATTCTAGAATTTGTTCTACGCTATAGAATTTTTAGAAAATTATATGTCAAGTTTTCTTCAAGATTTTGCTTTATTGCATCTATTTCTTTAGCAATTTACTGGATTGATGGTACTTTTACTTAGTAAAATTCTATGATATATGTCGAAATTAAAAAATAAACACTTGGTTTCGGAACTTTTACAGGTTTTAATGCCGTACCCTGCGACAATTGTTCCACCACACTTCATCAGACAGATTATAATAATAGCTACGGACATTATAATAGTCATCCAAGGTGACCTTATAAGTATTCAAGTAATTTTGTCGTTGTTCCAAATATTCAACATTAATTAACGATCAATCAATCTCACTTAGATTGATTAAATGACCTTCCAAAATTATTGAAAATAGACTAGAGATTATGACGGTCGTCCAAAATTATAATTATTTGTCAAAGATCATTTTGAGGTGATCTAACGAACACAAGTTCATCAAAATCACTTACATTTTTTCAATAATTATTATAGGTCATCCAAAAGAGATTAGAGGTGATTTATCGATCGCTCAAGTTTATTTAATTTATTTAATATACAATCAATGACATCACACAACTGTGTAAGGTCATTTAAGTTTATCCAAAGATCGTTTAAGGTTATATAAATATCTGCCTGATTAAGTAATTAAAAATATCAATGAGTATTTGGTTTTGAAGTCATAGTAAATACTTCAAAACAAGCAATTTCTCTTCCAGACGTCTACAATTTTCTTGGATTATATATTTTCTAGTGATTTCTCTTAAGAATATTTAGAATTTTCCTGGAATATCTCTACTAGATTATTATAATTTTCTTTATTTATATTATTTTATTTATATTACTTTATTATTTTAGTTCGACACAATTTAGCTGATTATTATGAAACTAATAGCTAAATTGTGTCGAAACTATAGTCACTAAAATAATAAAAACCTTTGATAGTTTTAAATCCATGTGTTTTAGTTTCTACATATTTCAGAAATTTGTATTTCAAATTGCAAAAATGTTCTTGGAGAGTTCTACAATTTTCAGCAATTTCTTTATCAAATTTCTAAATTTTCTTTTCTATTTATCAGAATTGTTCAGAAATTTTTGTCTTAATTTAAAAAACTAAATTTTAGAGTGTTCTAGAATGTTTATTAATTTCTCTTTCAGACTTCTGGAATCTTCTAAAATATGAGAATTTTCAGGAATTTATTGTTATATTTTGAATTTTGCAGAAATATTTCTTTCAGATTATGATAATTGCCTTGAAGTGTTTAAAATGTTTTGGCATTTGTTCTATTATCTAGAATTTTCCAGGAGATTCTCTTATCAATTACAGAGATTATTTTAAAGATTTATACAATTAGAAATTGTCTTGGTTTATTAAATTTGATTTTTTTGTAATTATTCAAATATTCAAAATTTTCTAGGATTTTCTCTTTCAGACTACGAGAATTTTCTTCTACAGTTCTAGAAAGTTTTATTTACTTATTTATTATGCAATTTTAATTAGATTTAATTGTTTTATTGTATTAAATGCTCGACGTATGTAAAACATTTTTGTTAATTAAAGAAATTTCTAGCAATTGTTCTTTCTAAAATATTTCAGTAAATCCTTTTTTAATTTACAAGCATTTTCTTTGAGAGTTTTAGATTTATCCAGCAATTTATTTTCATCATTTCAGAGATTTGTACATTTTGTTTTGCTTTATTTCATCTATTTTTTCAGCAATTTCTATTTCAAATTGAAAAATTGAAAAAAAATCATCGAAGATACTACAGTTTTCAGCAATTTCTCTTATTCTCCACTATTCCTATCAAATTTTGCAGTAATTTCTTCTCCAATTAAAAAAAATAGATAAAATTTTCTACAAGGGTTTTAGAATTTTCTAGCATTTTTTCTAGAATTTTTCCCGTACCAGTAGTAGTAGTAGTAATTTCAGAGATTTCTACAAATTCTTGTGCCATCTTATGAGCATTTCTAGTAATTTTTTTGTTTTTTTACTAATTTCTGAAATTTTCAAGCATTTTCTATTTTATTTTATTCAAATTCTCCTGAAAATGTTCCTTCAATTATTTAGAATTTTCTAAAAGTACCTTTTTCCGAATAAGAAAATTTCTTTAAGGATTTTATAATTATTTTGAATTTGTTATACTTTCTTTTTTTTTAGAGTTTTATATTTTTCTAGATTTCTTTTCCATTATTCCAGAGATTTCTTTCTTTTTCTTACATTAACGTTACAAAATTTAACCTCCAAGTTACGGACATTATTTTCTAGGGTTGTAGAATAATCCAGCAACTTTATTTGCTATAGATTTAATGTTAATAGGAGATAAAAAAAATCTCTTAACATTTAATACATGCTAGGAAAGTTCTTCTGAAAGAGTGAATTAAATGCGAAAATGAATTTAAAAACGTGAACAAAAACTTCAAATTCAGTTCTATACTGACAAAACTATCATTTGTTATTTAAAACTGGATTGAAAATACCTACCAGTCTTTGGTTCTAAAGTCATAATTAGAAAAACACGAAATGTTTCTAATTATTAGTTATTTTCTAGAACGTTATAGATATTCCAATATCTATAAATTTTATATTATGGACAACAATAAATGAAAATAAATGACTATAATATATTTTATTTCTAAAGTCATATTAAATACTTAAAATAGATTAAGATTTCTACAATTTTCTAACATATTCTGATTTATTTTCAGAATTCATATATTTATCATTTTCGAGTAAAGTTTATTTAATATTGCGAGAATTTTCTTCGAGGGATTTAGAATTGTCTAGAATTTGTTCTACTTTCCAAAATTGTCAAGCAAATTTTTATCGCAATTCCAAGAATTTCTACAAATTCTTGCCTTATCTTATCTACACTTTCTAGTATTTTTTCCAAAATGCAAAAATTTTTTTCACGGATTGTTCTTTCAGATTTCTATAATTTCCAACATTTCCTATTAATTTTTATCGTGCTTTTTCCAGAAATTTTTCTTTCAAATAGTTTCCCATATTACCCCGAGAAAAGTGTAAAAGAATAAATAAAATGACAGAATAGACTTTAAACTATGAATAAAACTGTCAATTATTCTGTATACCGATTAAACAGTCGTAGTTCATCTTTGAAATTCTCTTCTAAATTGCGAGAGTTTTTCTCGAGGGTTTAACAAATTTCTAGCAACTTCTCGCCTAAAATTCCAAATAGGCTTCCTTTATCTCATTTAAGTTTTCCAGTAATTTGTCTTCAAAATTGTAAAAAATATCTACAGAGATTCTAAGAAATTTCTCTTCCAAATATTAATTTTATTTCTAGAATGTCCCTTCCAAATTTCCAGAATTTTCCAGAATATGCTGTTTGTTATATTATTTTTTTTTAGAAATTTCTCTTTCAAATATTTAAATTTTCCCAGATTATTGTTTATTTTTTCCAGATTTCAAAAAGGTCCCTTCCAGATTTTTTGATTTTTAAATATTATCTGTTTTATTTTATCGGAAATTTCCTAAAATGTATTTTCTAAATATTTAGAACTTTCTACGAATGTTTCTTCCAAATTATGAAAATTTATTCGAGGATTTTCCGACATTTGTTCTACTTTATAGATGTTTCCATCAAATTGTCTTCCTAATTTTAGAAATAAATTCAGAGATTATTACCAAGGCAATTACCTCACCTACTTTTTCTAGTAATTTTCAGCATTGTTTATTTTATGTATCGGAATTTTCCAGGAATGTCTCTTTAAAGATTGCGGGAAATATCTTAAGATTTTAGATATTCCTAACAGTTGATGTTTTAGTTTCTCTTCCAAATTTATCAGTAATTTCTCTTCCTTTTTTCAAGAGGAATCTAGAAATGTTTACTTTATTTTATCTGAATTTTCAATTAATTGTTCTTTTCAAATTTAGAAATTCGAGATTTCCAAAAGTTCCTATTATATTTTATCGAAAATTTTGCGCATTTCTCTTTCAATTATTTATAATTCTCCAGAATTGTTTCTAATAGAATGCGAACATTTTCTAGCAGTTGTTCTACTATCTCTATTATTTCACTAATTTTTTTTGATGGTTTCAGAATTTTCCAACATTTATTTTACATTTTTTTTTTAGAGTTTTCCAACAATTTTTCTTCAGTAAGTCCAAATTTCGAAAAATATTTTTAGAAGGTTCTAGGTTTTTAGCAATATTTCCAGAATTAGGATTTTTAAATTTGGGGTTTCAACTAGGATTTCTAGGAATACAATCTAAGAATAATATGTGAAAGTTGAAAGGATTTTTGGAGAATTTTTCTGATAGAAATCGGAGGCGTTCTAGGATGGGGATAACTAAAGTGGTATCATAGATGAGCTGGTTAGAAGGATTGTGTAAAGGATTAAGACGATGACAGAGTTTTGTTAGGGTACGGAGGGATGCTCGCTCAATATTGCGGGAGGTTGGGTTGCTGGGATTGGGATAGAGGGCACAACCATAGTCCAGTAATGGGCGGCAAATCATCTTGTATATTTTGACTGCTGTTTTGCTAGTAGTACCATCATTTCTGTATGTTAAACATCTAAAATATTTTACCCTGGATGTTATTTTGCTTTTAATTATAGCTGTGTGCTTTTTGAAATTGATTTTGGGGTCTATGGTTATGCCTAGGTATTTAACGGAAGTTGAAGGAGAGATAATAGTTTGGGAAATTGAGACATTGTAAGGGGAATTATTGGTGCGATGGTATGGAATTAGGAGCTGTGATTTGAGGGGATTAATTTTAATACGCCATTTTGCAAACCAGTGTTTAAGGGACTCAATAAGCTCTTGAAGGAATTGGAAGGCTTTTGGTAATTTAGGAGCGTGGGTAATTAGGGCAGTATCATCTGCAAATTGCAAGAGATATTTGGAAGGATTGAAGTAGAGAGGATCAGGATTGTATATGTAGGAGCTAAAAATGTTGTATAATAGAGGTGAAAGTGGAGAACCTTGAGGGAGTGAAAGAAGAAGAGAAAGAGTTTTGATTTTTTACTTTTAGGGATCTATTAGAGAGGAATTGTTTAATGGTAAAAATGATATGAGGAGGGATATTTAGGAGGTAACATTTATACAATAGGCCTTGCTACCAGACAGAATCAAATGCTTTCTGAACATCCAGAAATAATGCTGCAGAAGCTCTACCTTCAAGATGGGCAGTCTGGATATTGGAGGCTAGGATGGTTAGAGAAAGAGAAGTTGAACGGCGGGGAAGGAAACCAAATTGATATTTGGGGATATGGTTAGAAATTTGAATTTATTTTATAGGAAATTTACAGAAATTTTAAATATTACATAAATTTTTCGTTCAGATTATGAAAGGATTTTAGAATTTCCTGGGG
This sequence comes from Ontholestes murinus, assembly GCA_963969525.1. Lineage (NCBI taxonomy): Eukaryota > Metazoa > Arthropoda > Insecta > Coleoptera > Staphylinidae > Ontholestes > Ontholestes murinus. The sequence goes on from OZ018396.1 coordinate 23,955,129, forward strand.
TTTCTTCCAGTCTCTAGATTTTTCCAGCAAATTCTCTTCCCAATTTCAGAGATTTACACCTTCTGAATTAATGCCTCAATTCCTACCAAATTGTAGAACTTTTCTTGCGGGCTCTAGAATATTCAATTTCCATAGTTTCTCCTCTAGATTTCTCATTTTATTTTGTTTAAATTTTCCAGTTTTTCCAAATTACCACAGTTTTTTGATGATTTTAGAATTTTCTTGCGTTTTTTATACTGCTTAAGAACTATTTTAAGATACATCTATGGATATAGATCATTTTTTACGTCAAAAGAAATATGTAAAGGAAATGTTAGTAAAACTTATGATGAATAACTCAAATAAGTCTACAAGTAAGTCCAATAGATATAGGCTAATGAAAATAATATATAATAATATATATATAATTGAGGCTGATTCATTTAAAATCATCTCATATTAGAAATCTGTAGGCTGTTTGATATATTTTACTTATAAACTGATGTCACATTCGACACAAAATTAAATATCAAAAAAAAATTCAAATAAACCATGAGTGCATGACTGGAGCATAACAAACAAGATTCAAAATTGATTTTACGGTTTGCAGGTTGGGCTACTAAAATAAATAAAAGTTTTAATTTGATAATGGCTGCCTTATAGTCGAAACTATACTCACTGTGTAATTATAAAAAATATAATGGTAAAACAAAGTTATCGGATTTTAATTAAAAATTAAATAAAAATCAATAGTTGATTTGATTAAAAGTAGTGTAAAATAATTTGGAGAAGTCGAAGACAGTAGACTGCTGTCAGTAAGTTGGAAATATCAAATATGTCAACGTGGTGATTTAGCATCGCTTTGAAAATAACAAACAATAAAAACAAAAATTTATTATTAATAGAATCATTTTAAACAAATATTTACTCTCGAGATTATATTTGCATAGCAAAAAAGACTTCTGCGAATCTTCAACATACCCAAAGCAATTCCGAAAAAAATCCAAATTAACGACCGACCAGTTTGACTTGATATACACTCCTATTTTCAAACTTGTTTGTTAAGATTGTGATTATATGTATGTATGTAAAATTAATATATTACTTTTTAAATTATGTGTAGATTATTTAAAAATTGAGTTGTTGAAATATAGTACTATATTAATGGCCTTGAAACACAATATTGATTTAATTTGTTGTCAAATTAAAATATTTCAGGCACCGATGATTAAAGATCACTGTTCAAGGTCAGTACAAATAGAATTGTACACCTATAATTAATTATTCGTCTGCGCGAAACAATTACACAACCTTCGCTGTTGAATAATAATTTCTTAAATAAAAAACGTTTAATCTTTATTTAATTAATAAGGCAAATTTTGGTTGTTCGTGATTGTTAATATTAAAACCTGTGATATTAGACACAACGTTAATTATCTTCAATCATAAATAATTATACATAACAATATAGTATAAATATATTGGAAACCAAATTAATTAAACATTATTCTATTTCTTATATATTAGTTGTTTTGTTAGTACGACAAAAAGCTACTTAATTGTAATAAAATATTGAAGTCTAATAATAAGTGATTACACATGGTTATTAAAATTATGACACTTGTGTTCCATGTTCAATATTACGGTGAATTCTGCATTCCAATCAAACCCAATCTGAACTATTATATCTTACGCTTTAATATTATTAATACAGATAACATCCAAATATCCAGAATCGATGTTAACATTAATAAGAAATTGATTAGGGTTCTCTCAATTTATGTTTCCCCACATTATTACATAAGTAATAATTCATGGAAAACAATTATTTCTAACAATCAGAAATCTATGTATATATGAGGTGACTTTAATGCGCATTCCACTTCTTCGGGTTGTTCCAAATTGGACACATCAGTTTTGATTGATTTTCTACATAACTTTAATCTCATTCTCTTAATTGTTGTAAGTCGTAAATTAATTACAAGACCAAATAGCTGTAGATCTAACTATAGTTACTCCTGACCTTATCCTCAACCATTACCCTATTATTGCATCACTCCAACAATCTCACCTTAATCATGCTAGAACAATTACTGCTAACTTGATTTGGAATACTAAAAATGTCTCATATAGTCAAAACCTTGAGCTTGCATGTGGAGAATATCAATATTAGAGATGTGAGAAGTGCTGTATGAAAAGTTGTTAGAGCTGTAAATATAAGTGCAGATCATTCTATTCCTAAGAAACAACTTTTTGTTTAAAACCATAACTTCGTAAGGTAGTTGTCACCTGGAACTTCACGTCGAAAAGTAGCCTTTAAAAATATTCAAAAAATGTAAATTTCAATAATTATATTGATTTGAAGACGACCTGCAACCATTTGACAACAAAATCAAGAATTACCAATTATCTTCCGGCACCTCCTCGAAATGTGTAGATCTTTTGATCACCGCAAATGATTTTGCTGATAAACTTGCCCCACCTTATACAAAAATCTAAAGATATCGCTCCGAATCTTGATGGAGTAACCTCTCCTATGATAAAACACATGCCAAATAACGCCAAGATGATTATATATAAAGGGTTTTCCAATAAGAGGTTTCATTTTGAATATCCCTTTATCTATATTTTGACATTTGACAAGTAAAAACTACGCCATTAGTAAAAATGCACGATACACACTTCAACAACGCATTTAAATTATTAAAATTCACTACAGAAATGGTGAAAATTTTGTAGTCACAGTTCGCCAAACTAAAGCACTTTTGGGTCGTCGTGAAGCACCTTTTCGGCCAGCAATAGTAAAACTGGTTAAAATATTTGAGCTGTTGTGACAACTTAGTGAAGTGAAGAATCAAAACTGTGTGCGTCGCTTAAGAACAATTGAGAATATTGCTGCTGTAGCCAATAGTGTTAACGAAAATCCAGGTTTGTCGATTCCTCGTTGATCTTTGGAATTAAACATTCCAAAAACCACATTACACCGTATTTTACACAAAGACTTAGGTTTGAAGGCTTTTAAAGTTCAGTTTACACAAGAACTCAAGCCGGTCGATCACCAGCAATGTCGTATCTTTGCTGATTGGGTCCTTGAAATGCATCAAAATGATCCGGATTTTCACCGAAAAATCATCTTCAGTGATGAGGCCCATTTTTTCCTCGGAGGCTACGTGAATAAGCAGAATTGCCGCATTTGGGGCTCGGAAAATCCAAGAATTCTTATTGAAAAGCCTCTCCATCCTCAACGTGTCACTGTTTGGTGCGGTTTTTGGACTGGCGGTGTGATTGGACCTTACTTATTCGAAAATGAGGTTGGTGCCACTGTTACGGTGAATGGATTGCGCTATCGAGCTATGATTCACGATTTTTTATGGCCGCAATTGGAAGATATTGATGTAGACGACCTTTATTTTCAACAAGACGGCGCTACGTGCCACACAAGCCACGAAACAATCGCAATTTTGCAGGGAAAGTTTCCTGGCCGTGTTATTTCACAAAGAGGTAATCACAATTGGCCCCCGAGATCTTGTGACTTAACACCTTTAGACTTTTTTCTTTGGAGCCACGTGAAAGATAAGGTCTATGCCAATGCTCCACAATCGATTCAAGACTTTAAAGATGGAATTCGTGAAGTTAGAGGATATACAGCCGCAAATGTGCGAATTGGTCATAGAAAATATCATGAAAAGGATATGGTGCTGCAACCGTAGTCATGGCGGCCATTTGGCTGATATCATTTTCCATCGTTAATGGCATATCTTTCTCTTTACAATGAAATAAATATTCATTGATTTCTTTTAAAATATACTCGTTTTTTTTTAATATCAAAATGAAACCTCTTATTAGAAAACCCTATATATATAGTTGTCATATTCAACAAAATATAATCATGTAAAAGTTATACCTATCTTAAAAAGGTTTACGCAAAAAGACTATTCCTAATAATTTTCTCAATATTGGATGCTTTGCAATTAATTGTTATATAAATTTCATTAAACTCCTATAGTTTATTTATTATTTATTATAAAAAGTGCTTAAAGTGTTGGGGAAAACAAAATATCTACTATATTGTTTCTAATTCATTTCTATTCACCAAATCTCCTAATCGTAAAATCAAAATTAAGGCTGTCATCTACAATATTAATTACAACTTTTACTTGATTTCTAATTACATCCAATTGATAATAAAAAAAACAAACAAATAGCATTTTATGGGTTAAGAGTCACTCCAGAATTCATGGAAATGAAGTGGCTGATTGGTTAGCGTTAGGAGTGTGAACTAAAAGATGGAGAGTCAAGATGTCTTCTGAAGTGTGGGAAATTCTAAATTTAATGATGAAGGAACACATCTCTCATTAGAAAAATTTTAAAGAATTTCGGTTGAAAAAGGAATAATACTCCATTGTTAAAGATATATCTTACACCTCGTAGTTCAAATATATTAATGGCCCAAAAAGCTTCGGGACTACATATACAACTCATAAGCTATACATATACAATTTTAGGTAAACATGGACTATCCTGCATTATCATCTTAGTTATCTATAAATATAGTAGACATTATGAGCATTTCAAAAGTCTTCTCAAATATATGAACAGTAAGGCAGAATGAAAGACCATTTTATAAAATTTTGAACCTTATATTGTATTGTAAAATATAAAAAACATTCGAAGACTTTTGATCAATGCTTCTACTGGAATGTGTCAATGAAGTTATCTACAACAATAAAATATTGTTGAGAATAACATATCATAAAAAAACTTTAGAAATGTTTTTATGTAATTAATATAATTGATACGTGTTGAGCTACACTCTTGATGGAACCAGATATGTAAATTTGATGAAGAAAACCACTTGTTATGTTCCATGATATTTTTATTTTCAGTCGCCTGACACGTTTTTCGATCATTACAGTAGCAACTTTTTATACTTTGAAAATGATCTATAATGATCGAAACACGTGTCACGCGACTGAAAATAAAAAAATCATGGAACATAACCAGTTTTTTTCTTCACCAAATTTTTGTGTAATATAGAGAAGCTGTAATAAAATATAAGTATTCAGTAATACAGGTACCATAAGCTTTGACAAAAAAATGATACATAAAATAGTTTACGCTACGATATAAATAATAAGTTTCCTATAATTATTCTGAGCAAATACTTACTCTACATTTTTAATAGATGACTCTGTGTGTTTGAGAAAATTTAAATCGTCAAATTCTTGATGCAAATCCACCTTTCCTCCATTTCCTTTGATTTCAATTCGTTTGGCTACCAGTGGATCAAATTTTGGCAAATTTAAAGCATCGGCACCTGAAATATAAAAACATTACAAAAAACGAAATGATTTTCTATTTATTTGAGCTCTAATGTGAAATAATAGTTTCTTCGTATATCTACTTATTATAGATACAACAAATCTACATTAGCCCTACGTTAGTGCAGTGAGTAAATGTTACAGGTTTAGTGTGGTGGGGTACTATAGCAGTCTTTACAATTGTACTCTGTTTTTCGGTCTTTGGCTCTGGGACACTTAGAATAACGCTGTTGCTTCTCTATTCTCACACGTTTTAGGTTCAAATATTCGTTAGTACTTTTTATGCCTGCTATTTTTTTCTCAGTTGGCGTGGTAGGTGATCGTTAAACTGTTTTGTGCCAATTGTTCGGCAATGAAATCAAAACCAATATTTTTCGAAAATAATCGGCGATTGACAATTTATTTATTATTCAAAGTATAAATTACCTACGGGTTTATTCCAGTTATATTCAGGTGAGTGAAAAAGATTGTCAACTACTACTACTCTTCTACTATTTCATGCAGAACCATAGCTAGCACATAACTGGTTAATCATGTTTACTCTGCCTCCCTCTTTTTTGAAACAAAAGGCACAGCTATTATATTTTCCTGGAACACAAATACTGAGTAACCTTCTTCTCATTGTTTTGTTTGGTCAAAGGATGGAGGAAATTCCAGCTTATTTTTTCTTGCTGTGCTGATCAAAGTCAAATTGTGATCTGGTAAACTGGTAAACCAATTAACCATGATTATATTTCTACCCGTTCCTCTTGACAACTTCTGGTTGTTTATCTAAATATATCTCCATATTAAATACACAAATGATTCTTTATCAGCCATTCCAAAAATATTGATACCATACTTTGGCGGTTTGTTGAAAAGGTATTGCCTGAAAAGGCATCTACCTCGAAAGGCTGGTAGCATCTCGTTAATTGTTAAATATTCTTAGAGCATATAGTTTTAATACAGTTTTTAATAAATATTTCAAAACATTCTCTTATAACAGCAAATTTATCTTGTACCACTACTTCATTTCGAGTAATCACATCAACAAATCTAAGACAGACTAATAGAAAAATCGAAATCATTGGAGACTCATTGTAACACGAAAAATTTAGTCCCATCAATTTGCTACAAATCACCTAGATTTAATATATGTACTTTGTCCATCCCGACTAGATATAACAAAACAACTACCGCTTTCAATTAACTTTTATTTGTTTTCCGAGTTCGAGTTGATTCCTTGTACTTTTCTTGGTATTTTGTATTTGTATATTAGTACATAATTATTATCATCAGTAATAATATAATACTAACATTTCAGTTCCATCTTTGCCATTGCGGCCACTCCTTTGGATCATAATAAGTGTAAAAATAGATTGTTTTTCCTTTGTTGTTTAGTCTTTTCCTCCAAAGTATTTATCTGCAGTTCTAGGCCAACCTCTAGGTGTTGATCTAGTCTATCAATCGTTGCTTGGGATGCTCTCCTGTCAAGTCATCTGCTTCATCTTTGTCGCCGCTTTGGTTACTGTCCGTATCATAGTTATTTCTCTCTACATTATCACTTTCATCATCACTGTTAGATTTTATGGAATATTCATGGCTTCTTTCTTTCGCGCCGAGATGTCTCATACCCCAATGACAATATCTTGATGCTACAATTGCGACAGTTTGGTCTTAAATGAGGTTGTACTCAGATACATTGGATAGTGTAGTATTGAAAGGTATTGACAGAAGCATGCACCGAACATTACAGCGTTGCATGAATTATAACCTAATATATATGACTGAGGGTTTACCACACTCCGCCGCACGAATTGCAATTATGAATCGAATCATTCTCAGTTCAATATTTAAATTTTAAAATAAGTGATTATAAGGTACGATACCCCCTTAGAAAGGAATGCACCTTGTCGTGGTGGAGGGCTCAATATCCCACTACTAATGAACCACCCGGATGATCCCATCACTTTGGGATCATCTTGGAGTGAAGAGATGACCTACTGCTAAGAAATTCTAGAATCCTAGAAAATTTTCCAGAATGTCTTATAAAATAAATGGTGGCTCGCACTGTCCTGCGCTGAGCATATCATAGCCGTCTGGGCAAAAGGCGCATCGGCCCATCTCAAGTTATAGGAGGGAGTCAGGATAAACATACTGAAAGGGTGAGAGATACCTCACCCCAAAGTCTCGATTGGCTACTTTGCCAATAGTGAGAAATACACCAATGAGAAGATAATCTCATTAATTGGGGCCCAGAATGACCTAAGAAGAAATCCGAAGGAAACCAGGTTGGAGATCAGGCAGTCGGTAAATTCAAAGTCCGCTAACAGGATGGAGAAGCTGGATCATAAAATCAACTATCGATTTGGCCAGGTTGAACTAAGTTTCAAGGATATGAGGGAGGAAAGCGAGGTGGGGCTACAAAAAGAGCCTCGTCTAGATTCAGAAACCCAAATAAACCTGAGAAAGAATTCTCCATCAACGACAAGGGGCATAAAAGACCCTATTCAATCGATTGAATCTCCATTACTCTAAAGCGACATCAAGTGCTCTTTATTGGAGATTCAAAAAAGCCAAATAAGATTCCTGCAAGAGTCTTCGATCAATAAAAAGAGGTAAGAACTCTACCACAAGGCAATTATAGTCAGGTGTATGATTATTCCAAAGGAATTTCTAATGCTCAGGAAAGACATTAATTATATTCTTGGATATTAAAGGCATATTCACTTCGTGGTACATTTTGAAATCCGATTAAACGAACATCACAGGTCATTCAATTTAAAGAAAAATAATTATATTGTGACCATATAAATAAATAACGGTTATACAAAACAAAGTGATTATTGTGTTTAATTTTGTGATTAAATATGTATAACGAAGTGGAAGCCTCCATCGTCAATGAGTTAATCAACGCTAGTGTAGCAGAACAGGCAAAAAACTACATCTAAAAGCTAAATTAGCTTCGCTTAACATCAAGTTCAATCAACAGTGCTTAAAAATGAACGTGACGCCAAAATACGCCCAAATTAAAATTAAAACTAGGACAAAAGCAGCAAGAAATACATTAAAAATTGGAGTAAAAGCATGGATAAAGGAAGAAGTAAAAACTTGGTTCCGGAAAAGAAATATCCTCTTTCACTATATAAAAATCCTTCATTGCGAATTAACATCTACATTACACACAGTAAAATTCGATCTTTTGGTAGTCACGCGAGAGAAAAAGTAGGCCCATCGCCCACAAGAAATACGTCACCCAGACTAAAAAACTGCGTACCCTCATGTCGGAGAAAGGAACAGGATCAAAAATAGATATATAAACCATCCAACAGAAGCTGGAATGAAGTTCTATCCCAGTGTGGTAAATAATAGTGAAGTGTTATTCAACAAAAAATAACTAGACCTTCCAAAACTAGGCCCCAATTATTCTCCACACGTTGTGCCAAAAAATCCAAAGGAGACCTTATTAGTGGAAGCAGAATTAGCCCTTAAAAATACCCCTGACTGTGAGTACACTAAACACAAAATTGCCAAAATTATAAAAAAAATCAAAATTCAGTAACTCAGACAACAAAACCATTAAGTCAGTTAAAAAGAAGGTAATAGATAATAATTTGATAATTACTAAAGCTGATAAAGGAAACTCTGTTGTTATTTTAGATAAACCAACCTATATTTCAAAAGTAGAACATTTCTTAAGTAGCCTAGATATCATTGAATTAAACCTCTAATTTCTAAAAGTACAGTACAGATGCATGTAATTCAATTTTTGACCAATTTACAAAAAACCGTTTATTCCCTATGAATCCTAACTCTCCCAGATTATATGGTTTACTAAAAATCCACAAAGATAATTCCCCGATCCGTCCCGTAGTATCTTCGGTTAATTCTCCCGCTCATAAAATAGCATGCCACCTTAATTCCTTATATAAACAGTTAACAGATTTTAAAAACCCAACATCGATAAAAAAAAAACTCAAAAGAACTGACCGATAAACTGACTAACCTCCAAATCCCATCTAACCATAAGCTTGTATCATTCGACGTATCTAACATGTTTGCAAAAATACCACCTAAAGACTGCATAGAATTTATCAAGAGATCATTTGAAAATTGTAACGTAAACATAACAGTTCAAACAGAATTCATCAATATCCTTGAAATTATTTTAGACAATAATTATTTCACGTTTAAAAACAAATGCTATAAACAAACAGAAGGACTAGCAATGAGTTCACCTTTAAGTCCATTGCTAGCTGAAATCTTTATGTGTAACATAACTAATTTAATTTTAAATTCTCAATTAGGCAAAAATCATACAAAAATGTGGTTTAGATACGTAGATGATATTATAGCTTCATTTTCAGGTACTAACAGACAACTAACACAAGTTTTAAACTATATTAATTCCCTACACCCCAACATCATTTTCACAGTAGAAACTGAAACTAATGACAATATAAAATTTCTAGACCTATCAATAACTAAAACTAACGAAACACTAACATTTGACATATATAGAAAACCTACATTCACAGATCGAGTAATCCCTAATTGTTTCAACCACCTCTATAAACACAAATTGGCTTCCTTTAATTCAATGATATATCGTGCTTTCAATATTCCCCTCTCAGATGCCTCATTTAAAAAAGTATTGCTGGTTCAAATGATTACCCACACTCGTTAGTCGACAAGTTAGTTAACCAACAAAAATATAAAAGATCCAAAAATACATTTACGCAGGTTCAGAAATGTTCAATACAAAATCATACATCCCCCTAACGTTTTTTGGCAATGTGTCATTTAAAATTTAAAATATTTTACAAAAACACAACATAAACATTGCATTCAAACCTTAAAATCAAGAATTGTTTATTTAATCACAAAACCAAAATACCAACAGCTCACAGATCAGGGATATATAAGTTGACATGTGAATCTTGTAAAGGTGTGTATGTTGGTCAAACGGGTCGTAATTTCAAGACTCGTCTGGGAGAACATTTACACTCTTTTCGACAAAATTTAATCGACAAGTCGTCATTCGCCAGACATATGATTGAAAATAATCATTCTTTTGGCGAGGATATACTTTCGGTTATTCATTTTGCCGAAAAGGGTCGTAAAATGGACCTCCTGAAATCACTGGAAATTCATAAAGCACGCGCTAATCCGGAAACTCCAGTAATTAACGACCAGCTTGACCTAGTATACACTCCTATTTTTAATTCCATTGTTAATCCATAATCCAATCGTATATAAATAACGCACGTTAGGTAGTTTAAGTTACTTTCGGTTTGAAAATGATACGCTGATGTATTGAAACCATTGGTCACCATATAAATAAATAACGGTTATACAGAACAAAGTGATTATTGGGTTTAAGGAATATATCTGTGTTTCAATTAAGTGCAAAGTTAACAGGCATCTAGAATGCCTAGATACAGGCACTCTTGGAATATAACAAGGAGTTGAAGAAATCGAAAAGAAAAACATAGAGGGAGTTCTTTATATAAACCCAAAAGCCAGGCTCCACAAAGTCCTGTCTAAAAACAACTAGCATCAGGCTAATAAAAAATCATTTCCAAAGCTAAAATTCATTTAACAGTTAGTAGCTTTAAACCATTAAAAGCACCAGGCCCAGATGACATGTTTCCTGCACTACTGCAGCAGGGCTAGATGTAATAACCTAGCTTTTCGCTAGGCTATATATCAATGGAATGGAAAGAGGCTAAGGTGATATTTATCCCTAAAGCGGGCCGAAGGTACCTGATAAGGCCAAATCTTACCGCTCAATTAGCCTTACCTAATTTCTCTTAAAAGGCATAAGGAGCAGTACTCTAGAGTTAAATCCGCTCCATAGGCAGCAGTTTGCCTATAAACCTTCATAGCCTCATAACAGGCATAGAAGTTTCACTACAATACAAGGAGATTCCATTAGGTATTTTCGTGGATATTGAAAGTGCTTTTCACAACACAACCTTCAAAATCGTAGACAGAGAGGCCATCAAGAAAGGTATCGACATACATACAATAAAATGGGTCAAGGCCGTACTCAAAACCGTAAATTCGCCACAGGTATAGAAACGGTAACAACAGCAAAAGGGTGCCCGCAAGGCGCGGTTCAATCGCGCCTGCTAATGTGATTCGTGGTGGATCATCACCTGACAACCTTGATCGACAATACCAATCCTGACAATCTTTCACTAATTCTAGGAAGCTGAATATCCTCCGCTCCCAAAGTAAAAGGACAAGAAATTGCGCTGTCCGATCTATCTAGGTTTAAGACTAGATAGGAAACTTAATTGTGGCGCGCACATAGAAAAAGCAATTTGCAAAGCCTCAGTGCCATTATAGATATACCACAGGTTATGTAGCAGATTATGGGAACTGAAACCCAAAATGATATGTTGACTGTACATTATGATAATAAGACTCATTATTACATATGATTCATTAGTATTTTAGGTTAAGACTAAGCAACAACGGCAGCGCGGCATCTTTACTAGACCTACTTCCCCTACACTAATAAATCAGAACAGAAGGTCTGATGAGCGCGATGAGACTGGACTGGCATGGTAAAAAACGTAGTTTCGGACACTCGGAAATTGTGAACCAAATTAAACCAGAGTTCCTACAAACACCATATTGACAAAATTTGACTTCAAGACAGCCTAGATCGAATCAAAAAGCTAAAACATAACTCTGTAATCTGGTATACAAATGCATCAAAACGGAAGCAGGTTTCGGCATAGGCATATACGAGTCTAAACACAGGGAATCAGTTTTTCTCAGACAAGACCCTGATGGGGCTGAAACAATCGCCCTAAAAAGATGTGCTTAGGAAGTTTAAACTTACCAAAGACTTTAAATTCTTAGGAAGATACTGCTAGTAGGGTACTAGTACAATAGATCTAACCAGGTCGCAGTGCTGTAAGGTTGTCTATAGCCCTCTAATCTAATCTGATTAAAGTGATTTAAAAATTGTATTTAATATATGATAGACGATTGCCTGCAAAATGGTGATAATATTTCCTAATTACGTTATTTGAAATTGTGATTTCACTACCAATTTCTTAAAGAACTGCAACTTTTTTGATCCAATGAAATTAAAAAAATACTTTCTTTAGTTCATGTTTCCGATTTTTGAATTTGTAAGCCTTATAATGGTATATCTAGACTCTAATTTGTTACGAACAAATTAAATTTGATTTAATAAGTGATACTAGCAAATTGGCTGTTAGTGTTTTCTTTGAATTTTAATTTAAAAAGTATTTTTCTATATAAAACTTAAACACTGCGTTGATATTCTCAGACAGGCGTTAAATTGGTGATGTCTTAATAAACCTAAATATTTCGTAATTACTGTTTTCTATTCTATACCCAACACAAATAAATATATTATGTTCTTACATGTAACCTTTTACTAAATAAACAATGGACTCAAATTTATTACAATATTTTTTTCGCTTTATTGCTCAATTTCATGTGTTCAACACTGGCATCTAATTATGAAAACACCGCAAAATTATAACCTTTGTGTTATTGTTGATATATGACTCACCTTTTCCCAAATAACGGATTGCATTTTCAATTGCTTTCGGAATACACTCGGCGTAGTTTGCATCTAAATGAGGGCACACCACAATCTCGGGAGCTGAAATAATAACATGTAAATTAGACTGAGAATAATCGCATGAAGGCTGCAGTTAAAGCTTTTACTTATTGCAGCTCAAAACAACATATAATTACATATAACAATAATTTGCAGGTAAGGTCAAAATAATATTTTCTTCTATAAACAAATACAAATTTAAGAAACAGACATGCAGACGTTATATAGTAACGACGCATAAAAAAAGCTACTTGTGCAGTAGGTTTGAGCGAATTTTCTTCTGAGTGGACCATAATATTTGGCTCTTACTAGGCCAAATCATGGAAAACGTGATTTTCGTAAAATTTTAACAGCAATTCTTTATTTTCGTTAATCGAAAAAAGTTTTCAAGTTGAAAGATTGTCAATTTGTGAAGTATTTTTAATTCTAAATAATTTTGGTCTCTTATGTTTTTGTTCTAACACAATTAGGGAAGCACCCGGTATATTCTTGTAATATATAGAAAATTATTTTCTTTCAAATATATGTAGTAAAAATATTCAACTTCCATAAAAAATATATCAACTCTTACATTAACCCAATATGTGATTTCTAGGTTTCACCTAACGAACAATAGGAATCAAAGTGGGTGTGTCTGAGCTTCGATGTTTTACCAAACTACGCTTCTTTACTGCATAATTCTAATCAACGTATGCGCATTTGATAATAAATGGTATAAATTGAATGTTACTGTTTAACATAGAAAGAAAATATTTACTTTCAAAAAGTCCGTAATAAAAACAAGTAAATAATCTTCTTTTTCTTGCGTTTGTATGACCTTGGCGATTAAGCGCTATGGAACAGACGTAGAAAGTTTTCCTTTTTATTTTCAACTGTAGGATGAAATAAAACACGATTTTTTTTACATTTAAAAATGAAAACATAGTAACAGTTAACACCATCCAGTTCCTTTTTTTTAAAATTTTTGTTATATACTTGAAGACTCAGCAGCAGTGAGCTCAGTTGCTAGTAGTGTTAATAGAAAAAAGTTAAAAAAAGAAACACATAAGATAAGACATAATTAAATTATTTTCTAGTTTAATGTTAAGTGACGATGCGTATATGGATAAACAGAAGTTTATTGACTGATAGAGGGGATTAATGTTCCATAGAAATAAAAGAGATATAAAAACCATGGCAGTTGTGGTATTAATTTGGACAAGAGAGCTATGGTTAAGATCACCAATTTCTCTACAATTACAGTTCGAGGACATAATTTGGCCAATTTAATATAGATAGAATGGGAATGACTTGTGAGACAATTTCATCTTCACCAGTGTTGTAATTAACCTTCTACCATGCATTTCGGCAAAATCCAGGATGTGAGGAGATTATGGGATGTACAAAAAGTACTTAGTATACTTTCCCAAGGCTATCCGCAAAGACTGCAATTTTAGGCGAGTACCGATTTTTAAATTGGCATAATCTAGTTGTAGAGAATTATGTTCGGAGGAAGATGGGGTGGCTTGTTTTATGTTTCAATCATGCGCAATTGAACTCGAAAGAACTACGGCTTTTACTTGAACCAAAACGGATGGCAGTTGTTGGACAGCTTTAACTGTTCTGTTGGCAAATGTATTCGCTTTAATAACTACATAGCTAGAAATCAAGCAGAAGTTAAAAGAAAAATTATAAAAGGTGGTGATCTGTAAGTAAATTGATCGGACTGATGTGTGTTAGCTCATATTCGGCAGCCACAGAGTCAGTAAATATGACAAATTTCTTGGTGTTAAACCGACTAACTAATTTTTAGCACTTGATGGACGTTAACTCAACAGTTAAAATAAAAAAGGTGATTAAAAAACAACTTGGTCCTGTAATGTTTTTAGTTTATGTAAACAGCGTATGTAATATGTCAGATTGTGAATTCTTAGTATACGCTGATGACATAAAACTATTTTCAGTAGTAAATAACATCCAAGATACAAATCACTTGCAAAATAATTTAATAAAATTAGATCAATGGTGTTCATCAAATAATTTAATGCTAAACGTAGCTAAGTGTAACGTTATGTCTTATTTACGCTCACACCGACCAATTATGTATGATTATCAGCTTAATAATATTTCTATAACCCGTGTGAATTGTCTATAGGATCTTGGTATATATTTTGCCCATAAACTAACGTTTAATACGCATGTACAGCAAATAACAACAATTTAGATCTGAACTTATAGAATGTTTATACTAGAGATTACTCTTTTGTTTTTATGTATAAATTCTAATTTAGTTTCGTAAATATGCTAATTGTAATTTTATATTCCTAAACTATATTAGTTATAATTTAGTTAATTCTAACTTAGTTTCTTAAGTATTTCTCTGTAATTAGGTTAGTGTACCTGTTGAGAAATAAATAAATAAATTAATTAAGTACAATTTTCGATTGGGCAATTGCTCTCTTGGCTTCAACAAAACTTTGTGATTCCAAGTCGAAAATACCGCTTAATTTCTTGGAAGCTATTACCTCTACACAGGAGATGGTCCCCCCCAGGCACAGTAAGTGAAGCGAGAGAAATAGTGAAAGTTGGGAACTTACTGTTTAACTGCACACTGTATTTTATCAAAGAAGGAATAATATGAGTCATCATGACACTGCCCTAATCACATATGCTTCCACACGACCAAAAGCCCTTCAATCCCCACAAATCCTAATCCCTTATCATCGCATCAATAATTCACCTTACAAAGTCCATATTTCTCAAACTGTGATTCCTCCCTAAGTTTTCGTTAAGTACTTGGCCGTAACAAAAAATTAATTTTAAAAAACATACAGCCATAATAAAAAGCAAAATTACTTCTAGGGCAAAATGCTTTAAAAGTTGAACATACAAAACAATGGCATCAATACAAGAATAACCGTAAAAATTACTTGACTATGGTTGTGCCCTCTATCCCAAACCTAGCAATCCAACCTCCCGTAATATTGAAAATAGCGAACGAACATCTCTTCGCACGCTAACAAAACTTCGTCATCCTCTTAATCCTTTTCCCTCTAGCCAGCTCCTCTATGATACTATTTTAATTATCCCCATCCTAAAATGCCTTCGATTCCTCATAAGAAAAATTTCCCCAAAAATCTCTTCAACTTTCATATATTATCCTTATATTTTCTTCCTAGAAATCCTAGTATAAACCCTAAATTTAAAAATCTCAATTCAACCATATTCATCATCATCTCATCCTTTTACGCATTAACGACTAACTAGACAAAACAGGACAGAAAGACCTCTGGTCGATAACCTTTTTGACAAATTAATAAATTAACACATCATTCATTATTCATCATTTCTATGTAATATCTACAAAATTTGTCAATAAATATATGTTACTACTAGGAGCCATCATCTATTAGATAGGTATTAAAATAATAAAATCCAGTTTGCAAAATAAAAATTACGGCTGCTATTGAGGAGTGTAATTAAAAGGATGTAAAATTGATTTCTATAAGAACTTAAAAGTGGTCGCTATCAAAGGAATCGTGCATAAAATAGCGAGAAAATAAAGGGGCCAATGTTAAATCAATAATAATGTGAGGAGTTTGTTGAGAAGTTAAGCAAGTAGATTGATGATCATTGAGAACAAATAGATTCTGAGAATCAATTATCTGATCAAGGAAGCGTATATCCAGATATGTGAGTGATTAGAATTTAATTACAATAAATTGAAGGTTATTTGAGAGTAAATTCAAAATTTACTATAATGTCTGAGAGATAGAGAAATTCTAATCAGCACAACCACATAGCCCTTACCATCCTGACGACTTTTAAAAATTATGTAGTAACCAATTTGATGAAGAAAAACACTTGTTACGTTCCATATTTTTATTTTCAGTTTACTGGCACGTGTTAAATACCTTTGATAATAAACTGCAAGTTCAAAATACGTTTCAGAAAACTGAAAATAAAAATATGGAACATAACAAGTGTTTTTTCCTAATCAAATGTATTAATCTGGTTATATCAAGAATATAGCACAAAAAGCATTACCTACATGTAGTAATCATTAATTTTAATAGAGCTAGATCTTAATCCAGGTTTAAGGTAAACAGACTGTTAAATTAAATTGCTACAATGTTAAAAAATTACAGTATTTGATTTCTATATTTCAGGAAAGTGTTTATCATTGAACTCTATACACAAAATTTAAGAAACTTGACATAGTTATTCATCTTTGAATCCTGCAAAATTTTACCTTCATTGTTTTACTAAGAAACAGTAAATATTATTTCTCTAACATAGATTCCTGAAACTGAATACTGAAAAGTCGAAAAATAGTAAAAATATCAAGTTTTTTGTGTCAATATAGAGGCCAGGTTTCCTCTAAATTTCAAGAATCTTTGTAGCCCTGCAAATTATAAAAAAAAAACAGAGTTTATCTTGCAAAACGAAATAAGTGACGCCTAAATACGCAATTACATTCTTAATACACCAAAAATATTGAGTCAATAACAAGCATGCCAAAAGACACAACGAAATTTAATAGCCTCTTAGAGAAATACTTGAAGTTCACTTTACTATTTTAAAAACTAAGCTATATCAAGTGACTCAAAAGCATATGAATTATCGAATACCTATATTTAATTATGTTATTATCCAATGACTCATAGACCATGTTAGAATTCGGAATATAACTTTAGTAAATTAGCATTATAATTGTAACAAGTTTTTCATTGTTAACTACTGAACGCAATAAAAAAGACAGGGTCAAAATAAGATTGAAACTACTGTGCGATAAACCTCTGCAGTGCCTTGTCTATCAAATACTTATCAACTAATTAACTTTTGGCACCTATTGCAATTGCAAGAAAACTAGACCTTATGTGAATAGAAGTAATAGTGTTTAGCAGTCGACAACGTCGTGCTTTTATCGTTTTTTATGTACTTATGATTGTGTAAATGAGCTTGATACTTTAAAGCATCGTCGTCACTTTAAAGCACCATTAATTATATATTAATACTCTTTGGATGTGTTCAGATGATATGGTAAACAGAAAACCAGGATTCTTTTACTTTCACAATGGTTTACAATCTGCAACAACATTCATTCATTTCTAGGAGGACATGTATATTGATAAAAATAAAGAAATAAATATTAAATTTTACGGTATACCAAAAACTTATTAAATGGTGGTTTAAGTAGACATGAACCAAGAAACTAGCACGCTTTAAAGGTACTGGCAGATAAATTAACTAATTTCTAAATTTCCTTAATTCTATTCACCCCTCGGTAACCTTTAAATAGAAATAGAATAGAAACCAAGCAATTTTATCAAATTAAAAAATGAACTAAACTTTTGCATTTATAGAAAAGCAACTTATTCCTCATAATTTTTTGAAAAATTTTACCCAAAACAAAATTAATCATAAAAGTGCATTAAAAATTAAGTTTTTGAAAGATGTAACATTAGTGTCAAACATACACAAAACTCAGCAATGAGATTTTTAATTGTAAAACCCAGACTGAACTATTGATAATGAGTATATTGTTCTCAAAATGTACATCTAGTAAATAAAAATTAATTTGTGAAGAAAGTGTTTGTGTTTTAATACAATTTTACAAGACTGAACACATGAACAAAAACTGTCGAAATTTACAATCCCAAAATAAAATCCAAAAATTCTCTATTAAACAACCAAACTGACCTCGTGTATACGCCCCTTTTTAATGCTATTCTAGAAATAAGAAAATTGTTCGTAATTTAAATAACTTCTAGTTTGATAATGTCTAACTTATAGCCGAAACTATAGTCTCTGTGTAATTTACAAAATACCTATAGTGAAAAATATTTTATGATGTATTAATTTCGAATTTTTCAACATGTATACAAAGTTAACGTCTCTATCAAGGGGTTTAACCTTAAACATAACGCAAATCTAAAGTTTTACGATGTTGTCCTTCTTAAACCCACCCTAATTAAATAAAAAATATTTAACTTACGCAACACCACTCCCTGAACAAAGTCTGTGCTAAACGCAAAGAGCAGAACAATCCAGGTAAACATTTTCGCAAGAGAAAACTGCAAAATGTTTCACAATTTTCCTGTTTAAATAACGTTAGCGTAATAATTAGTACTCTAATACCACAAACATTATTGGTAATTAAGAATAACATCATGCGATCTTCTTAATGAGTAATTATTTTATTAATTTACATGATTCGGCGCGAAAATTAGTGTTTAATGCATTTATTGCCTATTATTAACTCGCCAGTTACCCTCAGGTGACGCTTATGGATGTATAGAAGGATGCACGCAAAGGTGTATCGCTTAGAAAATCGTTAATCCTGCTTTTAATTGAGTATGATTGCAGTGGTGTTGAAATAATTTGATGTATTAGATCCGCCATGGCATTTTCTTTCATTAAATAGAAACATTTATTCAAATATGATATAATTAATTAATTATAGTCTTTTTATGTTAATTTATAAATAACGCTATAAATATTATAATTAAAATTAAGAATACAATTAATGTAAAATGTTATAGATGATTTAACTGTATCATTTTAATAATTACTTTCTGAATCTTAAAAGTTGACATACACAAATAAATTGATAAATATGAAATCAATTTAATTTTTAAATATTCTATTCAAATACACGAAGTAGCAATCTAATCAATTTATATTTATATTGTATTAGATTTAAGAGTAAAATAAATAGCGAAAACCTTTTAATATCACCTATTTATATTCTGTGTTAGGCAATTTTTTTATTCAATCACTTTTACAGTGTGCATTTTAACACACATACACAGAATCCAAATATTTAAAAAAATGAATATATTTTTTAAAGCAATCAACCAGAAATTGGATAATAAAGTTGAATTAGATAAAAATTTATATATGCAACACAATTAACACCATTAATTGGCCAATTGAATAGAATTATATTTTTATAATTTAGAGATATTGAAAGCTTAAAAGATATATTAAACAATCTACAAACCCTCATTTAAAAAAATAATGCCTGTAAATTATGAAATATAATTATATTCAATTCACCAATTAATGGATGGTGTTGATTGTGTTGCATACATAAATTTCATATAATCCACCTTTAATATCCAATTTCTTTTAATATTTATAGACTGATAATAATCTAAAAGCATATAAAAACTGTTTATTATAACACTACAACTATTTTTTCTGATAATTTTTTTTAGTAATAATGGTTGTGTAAGGTTGGCTACTATTGTTTACTGTCAGTTGTGCTGCATAACCAAAATTATTTTCAAAACAAAACCCAAAAATAGTTTTTTTCTTTAAATCCAATTTTATCTTTTAATACGTCTGTCTGCGAATGTTATTTTAATAATCCCTAATGTGTTTCTACATTGCGAACAGTTCTCAAATAAGTTAATAATCTAAAGAGTGCATACTAATACTCCGTCACCGAAGTATGAGTTGAATAAATTGCAGCTTTAAATGTAGTGAAAGAACGTGTAAACATTCACCATGGCTCAAGGAGGACCCATTGTATATGAACAACAACATAATGCTGGTGTAATTTATGATTGTTCCACACCCCTTCAGAAAAATGTCGTCGTTAGAATTAATAGGGAAAATATGGGTAATTTGGTGAGTCGCTTTGTAGAAATATTTTCTGTATGTGACTTCAATATTTACCTTAACTAAATATTCAGTACTTATTTGAGACTGTCATTATGTATCATTTTTAAGAATCTGGATTAATATTCCTTTATTATTTAAAAATACACAACCTAATATATTTCTTTTGTAGGTGGTCAAAGTCTTTGAAGCGGATAACTATAAATTCAACTATACGTGTGAAATTGATCATGCTTGTTTCAACAGAATGAAAGCTGAACAGTTTTTAGACATCAATTTTGAAGAATTGCAGTCACAAATTATAGATCTCTTAAAAGAAACCTCCAAGGAACACATGTAGGTACCATAATAATAATAATAATTTTTAGTCTTAACATCAATATGAACGTAATTCAATTCATGGCTCCAGTCAATTTTTATTAATTACTATAAAAAATATTTCACAAATCTTGTTCAAACTAAAGGGACATAAATAATCTTGATTTACATTAAAGAAAAGTTGAAAGTTATCAATAGCAGGATATATATAATTATATATACATAAAATAGTTTGTCAATATAATCAATTGTATAGAAATTAAATTTGCCTATTGTTAATTTTGAAATATATTTCGTTTTAGGTTCTTGCGACTGCATGCAGATAACTCGAAATGCAAAATGGTTTTCTTTGAAAAGGCACGCTTGAAATCTCTAATCTTTCTTACCATCGACCTTACTATTACTGATCAAATGCAGATTATTGAGGAGATGACAAAGAATATGGTTAAATTAAAGGTATTTTTGAATTATTAGTGATTTTGCAATCATCAGTTTTGGAATATGTTTTAAGGATGTCAACCAGAATTTATCCTACCAACTGACTTCTATAAGAAATGAACTAAGAGATAAAGAGGGCTTGCTTAATTCTGCATTAACTACAAGTAGAATATTTGAAAATCAAGTGAAAAAGGTATGTAATTAAAATAGTTGCTCATATAATAAAATAGCTATACCATACATAAAATTGTCTATTGCATCAAACAAAACCAATTTTTTATGGACGAAATTTTCAGATTTTATATTCGAAATATAAAAAAATCGAAATTCATAAAGCAATAAAACAAGGAAAAAAATGTGCTTTATAATTTCAAAGACAGCCCATCTTGACATATCTCCTTAACAATGATATAATCTAAACTAATTGGAGAAAAATAAAAATAACAAAACCAGGCATTTTAATTAACAATCTAATATTTTTTACAAGATTTTACAAAATAGGAAAGTATGTTTGCTATTCTGTATTAGGTAAACAATAAAGATAGCTGAGTAACCGACATCTTGAATTTATTATATTTAGTTAAAACTATTTTCAGAGATTTCCATTTTTTATTTTCTAAATATCTAAGAGCTTTAAAAAGATGGAAAATTAAAATTTTTTATTTGAAGGCACACTACACACCTTATTAGACATTCATGATTTTACTTTAAAAAAATGACTATTACAACAAAACAATTATTTTTTAATATTTATTTAAGGTCTATCCAATTCGATGATGACAAGGTATTCTTAAGTGTTGTTTTAGAAATAAAAAAAAATAAAAAAAAAAAAAAAAAAAAAAAAAAAAAAACCTTTATTGGCATAACAACTTATATACAACATAATAACATATTAATATTTCTTCCTCTCTTTATTTTTATCCTCTTCTTTTTCTCATACCTCCTCTCTTCGTCTCTTTCTTTCCCACCCCAACCGTCTCAGAATCCTTGTTTTAGAAATATTTTTTTTTACTTTTTTATTTTAAAAATGTTAATTGATTCATATAAAGATGTTATCATTTTAAAACGTGTAAAAGATTTGAAAGAACAAATTTTCAATTAATAATAACTATATTTTACTATTAAATGATTAATTTTTGAATTACCTTTTTGTGGTTAATTTTTTATCATTCTTCTTCTGCTCACTTCACTTTTTATGCTACTAGGACATTCAAATGCTGGAGAGGATATTCTGTTCCACAGTTTCGAACCTAGAACGCACAGTTGGTGATAAGCTGGCGAAAATCAACAGAAGACATTTGAAACTACTCAACGATGTAGAAATCGTCAAGTCAGAAAATAAGCTGAAGTGTGAATCGAGCGTAAGGCTTGTCAACTCTTTGCACAACCTACGTTTGGAAAATGATAGAAATATCAAAGTCGTGGATGATCTCCGCATGGAAATTAATCACCTGAAAATACTGAAAGGAAACACGGAAGAAGCTTGTGCTAACTCGAAGCAAACATTAAGTAGAAAGGAAAGAGAAATAGAGGAATTAAAATTGAACATTGTAAGATTTTATTTGTAATCATTTTATAGTATATATTTATTATTCTTATTATTTTAACATAATGTTAGCAAATTAAATGACTAAATTAATTAAGAATATATATGAATTGATGAAACTTTTTTAAACATTGAATTAAAAACACTTTTATAATTATCAAAAAAATTTATTGCATAGACTCACATAAAGTGTCATCACCATTTCCTTGCCTAAAGAACCCAAAGTATGGTGAAAGAATTGTTGCTTTGTTTTCTAAGCAATTAAAACTATTTTGAAAATTATAAAAGTATTTTTTGTTCGAAGTTTAAACATTAATTAAGAATAGCTTTATAGTAGCAATCAATGACATCATTTAAATTTAATATTGTATTTTTAGGATGAATTGAAAAAAGACCTACAAGATGCCACAATGATTATAGCTCAAAAATCAAGAACTCATGATGAAATAGCGAAAGACTTAGTTCAAGCAAATACGATGCTAGTTAATTTCAACAATCAGTATGATGCTTTATCGAAAGAGGTTTGCTCAAGTTTATGTTAAATTTCCAAATAATGTTTTTTTAATTAATTGATATTTTAAAAAATAATAACAATGAAAGTAATTATTATTTTACAGTTGGATGAATGTAAAGACATTATCAAAAGGAAAGACAAAATAGCCAAGGAACAGGCAATGCAAGTAGCCAAACTGTCTGATGAATTTAACAAATACAAGGCACAGTTTAATTCAGAAGAATTGAGTAAAGTCAAACAAGAATTGTATTTTGCAAAGCAGACTATTTTAGATTTGGAGAAACAGAACAAGGAAGCTATAAAATGTAAGTATATTATATTGCTTCTACTCCGCCCGGGTCTCTTCAATTAAAATTATAGTAGTATGTATTTTAGATTTTATTTAAGAAGAGACACAAAGCAAACAATAAATAAATAAATAATATAAGTTGTTTAAAAAATCTGTTATTATTTTCACAGATATTTTCCTGAATAGTGGTTTATTAAATAATGATTAACATAATAGAAGAGTAATTACTGTTTCTTGTCTTTTTTTACTTTCTCATATAGGGAAAGTTTTGTTTTCCTAAAATTTTTTTCCTTCTGATTTTTATAAGTCAATGCCAAACTAATGCAGGCTAATACTATTTTCTTGTACAAGATATGATTAAAAATAATTTGCATGTATAATTACATGATATACTAATACAAAGTATAACCAAATGCCATGAAACTTGTATAATTCTCTAAATTATAATAAATGCTACTTCTTTAGTTTAATACTTTAATTATACTGCATCTATAAGCTTCATGCCATTTAAATAACAAAACATAACCTACAAATTTTGGTCTACGTTTTATATAACAATCAATATATTTCACCATTATTTGAATTGAATTTATTCAATCTCATATTCTTATTCTTGTACAAGAAAATGGCGTTATCTAATACAGGCTTAATAACTTAATAATGTTTTTTCTGTAATCCTTTGTAAATATTCTTTTTAAATGTATGTATTTAATGAATTAGCAACAATAAATATAATCAGACTTGTTTTGCTTTAATGGTTTAACTAATTATATATTACAAATTAGTTTCATATAAATTAATATTCCTAAATAATAATAAAGTATAGTTTTTTGAAATTTATTTTTAATAGTATACATTTACAATTTTTCTACTCTATATGCATTTATAATTTTACTATTTCAGTGAACGGCTTGCTGACTAGAAAACTGTCATCTGGTGATATGACTATGAATGCAAGGAATTCCACACTTCTCCCACCAAGTCAAAGGAACAATTACTAATGTGTTGATGTACTTTAAATATTTTAGCTTTAATAAGTAATGTGTATTTTTGTAATGTATTTTAATGGATTTAATATATTCTACTACTCTAGATAAAGATAAGATTAATTTACACTTGCTATTCTAACTTATTAATAATATTAAAATCTTTACAATTCTTGAAAACATATTTAAACCAAAGGTAATCTCTCATCTATTCATTAAAAACACAATTTCCAATTCAACACTTTTGATCAACAGTTTTAGTTTATTTCAATTACAGCATTTTGTTGTCAAAACCTTAGTATTAATCTATTTAAGTATGATGATGAGGTAAATAAACAAATGTAATCTATCTAGTAAATTTATTTGTTTCGTTCAGTTTATTTGCAGAGATTGATTGAATACCCTCAGAAAACAAATATCGACATATCCTACATAGTAATTACAGCTTGATATACAAGACGATGGACCAATATTATGAGTATTTACATCATCGGGCTGCATTAAACACGAGTAATTAAAAGTACAAAATACTAATGTGGTACTTATAGCGATAAACATTGTTAAGTCATTTTGTTAAAAACATTTTTTGATTATTATTTATTCTTTTAAAAAATGTAATCAACTTGTCAATGTAATCAGTTGTGATTTTTAACATCACAATTTAATTAACTTAAAATTGGAAGTTTAAGAATAATTTAATTTTTAAATATAGCAATATTTTTTAAATTTTAATAAGCTTTAAAATTAATGATTACAATTTGAATCATTTTAAATTCAAATATGCAAATATTTAAATGTAGCTTTCGTTGTTAACCAGAATCTCTTTCACTCTGTTATTATTGCATCCGTAAACAGGCCTTTCCGCACTTTCTTTGTGTTTTCGTGCCCTCAATTAAAATATATTTTTCACAAGTTGGCGCCACCTGTCAAAATTCGGTTTAGTTATTTTGACTTTTTGTTTTCGCACGACGTTCCGACGCTGGTTTCTTTTTAATTTTCCAAAAAATGTTTTCATAGTAGTGCCCGGGGGGAAATTCTGCACACAAGGGGGACGCACGGGAGGCCCGCCTCGTCCGGAAAATGGTCATGCTAAAACTGGAGGACCAGGTACGTCGACCTAACCCCCCTTCCGTTGGTAATATTTTCGAGGTTATGTCGTTTTGTTGTTATAATCCTAGACGAGCCTTGTTTTATTATCAAATTGATAAATAACGCAAAATATGTGCGTTTGAATCGATGTTATTGAGCTAATTAATTTAAGCACTTAATTTTCATTGAAAGATAATGGCTCGAAATGACAAGCTGTTATTTTGTAAATGTGTCAGCGATTAATAATTAGGAGTTTCTTGCTAAAACATTGAATTCAATTTCTTGAGAGAAAATCAAATTAATATATGTGTAGAAGTTGAACCAATATTTCTAATTTAAACCTTTGTTTGGTTATAATTATGTCAGTTATTTAAAGAGACTACTTTCTTTTTGTTGTAGCCACCACTTATTCAAGCAATATTTTCGGGGGAAATTGATGATGTGAGGAATTTGCTTGACACAAAACTTGATGTAAATTATCAAGGTAAGTCTTTTTGTTACCTAACCCAAAAATTAAATAGATAATTGTAATTTAATCATGGTGTTATAGTTTAGATCTTTTGTTCTTGGAACATAATTTAGTAGACTTCAAAAAGAAAAAGGTATAAAAATATTATTAAGGTTGTATGCAGAATAAATAATAAATACTCTAACCTGAAAACAACACCCTGATCAATCTAACCTGTTAAATTAATTAGTCAGATATAATTTAAAGAATTTTTCATATGAATTGCTGTTATAGATAATTTACATAATAAATAGTAAAATACACAACAAATGTAATAGTTATTCGTTGGTTTATATTTTCATCGATCATTGGTGCAATTTATTAATAATACTTCTTCAATAGAGTGAAGAATTTATTTACTTGAAATAATTGTTACCGTAAACAAATAAAGCACATTGAAAATCCATGTTATATTAATTAATTTAATAAGAAGTGTTTTACTTTCAAATATTTTATTTAACTTCCCTACAAACTGTTTGGCCACACTGTGACTTCTTTACGTAAGATTATACATTTCACATGGAAGTTGAAATATATTTTTGCCAGTTCTTCATCAATGTGGAGAAACAGTTGCCACAAAGTTAAATAAAATATTTGAAAATCAAACACATTATCAATCAATTAATATTATAAATTTGATACTAGTTCTGCTACATTCTTGATGGAACCTAACTTTCATATTGGGAGAAGTAATACACTTGTTATGTTATTTTAACTTTGAGAATGATCCACAAGGACCGAAACACTTGTCAGTTACCTGATAATAAGCAAATGGAACATAACAAGTGTATTACTTCTCCCAATAATTCATATTATTATTCAAATTGTGCCTTAGACTAGACTGGCTTTAAAAAAATAGTACTGTTAGGTTCCAAGCCACTATCCAATTTATTCAAAATTATAATGTTGGAATTATACTTGCAAATATATATTTGTTTTACAAAAACAATACAAATTGCAGTGAAGAAATGCAAATTAATATTTTACAATAATAATTAATAATCGTTTCCTGTAAGACCATAACGTATTAACAAGAGATTTGTAAACTATAATAAGTAATTTTCTTGATAGGTATTCTCGTAAGTGATAAAATTTATAGATTAGTTTCCTAATTTTATTTGTTACATAGTAGTAGTAGTAGTAGTAATCTTTATTCATAATAGCCACTATACACAAACATTTACATTTAGTTGGTAAACATTAGAGCGGATATGAAACGTCAAATAATAAAATATACAGGTATTACCTAAGTACACACAATACATTAATAAATTACACAATATAGTAAAAGATTAAAATTTTTTTAAATGAATTAGGATTTTTGATCCTCTACAAATTCTTTATACGTATAATAACATTTACTGATTAAAAATTTTTTTAGGTTTCTCTTATAAAAATCGAAATTTCCCTTCATTTTTAAATATTCAGGAATCAAATTATATATGGTTATACTTGAATATATGGGGGACTTTTTTACTATTTCACTGTTATGAGCTGGTAAAATAAGTTTATGTTTATGGCGAGTATCGTGTCCGTGAATATTTGAATGTTTTGAAAATTTATTTAAATTTTCAGCTGCATATATTGCGCATTTATAAATAAAAATGCCTATAACCGTAAGTATGTTATTTGATTTAAAGGTTTCCCGACAAGAATTCCTTTTTTTCAAATTGAAAATAAGGCGAATTATGCGCTTTTGAGAAATAAAAATTCGTTCGACGTTGGTTGCTCTGCCCCAGGACATTACATTATATGCTAAATGTGGATATGCTAGTGCGTAATATATATTTATTAAAGATTGTCTTGAGTTGTTAAATTTCAACTTCAGTATTGAATAGAAAGCGCTACTCAACTTTGATGACACATGGTCAATTTGTTTACCCCATGACAGCCTTGCATCAATAAAACTTCCTAAGAATTTAGCATTTGGAGAATCATTTGTTATTGGTCGTTTTGGAGGTTTCCTATTATAGAACTGAATAGTAACGGTTTTTTCCATATTGAGGATTAATTTATTTTTGTTACACCAATTTGCGATCTGAGAATGGATAATGTTTATTCTATCCTGAAGACTGTCCGGTGTTTGCGCCGAGACTATTGAGGTGTCGTCAGCGAAATTGACCATATGTCCATCTCTGATAAATTCGTGCATATCGTTAATAAATAACAGGAAGATTAAGGGCCCCAAAGTTGAACCCTGAGCCACCCCTTCGCTAATATTGTATGTTTTGGACTTTTGTTAAAAATGAGCTAATTAAATTGAGTACATTTCCTCTAAATAGTTGGTTTTGTTTTTCCATTTCAAATGTTGATCAATTATGATGCTAAAGTACTTAACTGCTTCGCTCTCCTTAATTTCGACACACATACTGTCAAATTTTATAGATCTGAAATTGGGTCTATTTGCCTTTGTCACTGAAATGCTACATAATGAGTTAAGTGATAGTTGATGTTTTTATCTCGTACCATGTTTTGCCGTCGAAGAGAACTATTGTGTCAACAGCATAGGATATAATTTTATCAGATGTGTCTATAGCTAGTAGGGAGTTAATGTAGGTTATAAAAAGTATCGGAAAATAATGGCATTCAAAAGTTTCTGATTTTAATCGGTGAAAAATTATCTACAACTTTGTCCTTTACAGTTTTTTCTATCTTTCCTAATACCTGAGATGTTAACTAAAAAAAAATTAACTAAAATTAAAATAACAAAGTTGAAAACTTTGAAAGTAAAACATTATTCGTCATGTAAAACTACACTTCCCTCCACATTGAACCATTTTTCTATCTCTTATAGTTTCCGAGATTCCCATAGAGAACATCTAAAAAACTCACCCTGTACATATTGTGAGATTTACAGTGAAGTTTCTTAATTACTAAACAACAGCATATATTGACTGTATAATAACTATATACAGTGTGCGCCTAAAGTAGAAACAAATTCAGTAAATGCGAAACAAAATCTATTTGGATAAAATCCTCGGACAGGTCTATTTGGTCGAATAAAAACTCACAATTTTAAGGAAAAATCTATTTTCGTATGTCATTTGTTTATGAGTAAAAGACATCATCAACTTTTTTTCAAATGACAACTCCCCATTTTTAAATTCATTTTGAAAGTCCCTTTCATTGTCGAATTGACAGTATAAAAATGTTGCCACTTAAAAATTTTTGAACACCTAAATGCCAGTTGAATGTTAAGAAACAGTAAATATAGTTTTCACAAAAAATAATCGAACTATACGTTTTGAGGTCCCCTGAAATGATTCTGACCATTTTTTGAATGTGTTTGTGTATGTGGATGTGTGTGTCTGTCCGTGGGCACAGTATCTCAAAAAGTGCTACAGCTTTCGAACTGAAACTTAAGGTTTTATCCTTAATGGGAAGAACTGTAAAGCTTTTGGTAAGAATTCGTCCACCGAAAGTGGGTGTTTATTTGAACCTCTTTTGGATTTTTCAATTTTTTTTGTAAATATTAAAAATCCAATCCATAAAATTTTTCAAGTAAGTTGAACAACTTTCGTGATTTTCGAGAAGAAAATTAAAAATTAAATTTTTTATATTATTAAGAAATTATAAAAAATACTAAAATGAACAATTTAGAAAGAAAAACTTTTTTACAAAATAAAATAGTTTTCGAGAAAAATACATGGAAAGTGTCGCCATTTTTTCTCTTTGAATTGCCTGTAGTAGTAGTAGTGTTTGGCTATTTGTGTATTTCTGTGTGTGTGTAAATGAGCTTGTTACTTTAAAGGATCGCCCCCGTCACTCGAAAGCACCATTAAGTGAATTAAAAATATGGGGGGTTGCTATTTGAAAAAACAATTGATAACGTCATTACTCACAAACAAATGAGATATGAAAATAGATTTTTCCTCAAAAATGTGAGTTTTTATAAAACAAAATCGACCTGTTTTGTTTCACATTTACTGAATTTGTTCCGTGTTCCATACTTTAGGCGCGCACTGTATAAATATTTCAATTTGTATGTAATTTTTATGACACCTTGAAATAAAGAATATTTGATTTGATTAAAGTTACTAATTTACCAGTGATCAACCAGTAAAGATTTAGTTAAATGTTACTATTTATTATAAAAGGAAGTGGTTATGTTATAGGTTATTATTATACTTTACAGTGAATTGTGTTATACTTCTATAACTAAGTAAGAAGTATATGTAATATAGCTCTAATCTGGTACCACTTGCTATTATAATGATTTAATTTATCGATAAATTTACAATTGAAGAAAGCCCTGTGCAAAAAGAAATGAGAAGACTAATCTTCTTTCACTAATGAA
Organism: Ontholestes murinus; assembly: GCA_963969525.1. Taxonomy (NCBI): domain Eukaryota; kingdom Metazoa; phylum Arthropoda; class Insecta; order Coleoptera; family Staphylinidae; genus Ontholestes; species Ontholestes murinus. The sequence continues at coordinate 23,985,613 of OZ018396.1, forward strand.
AGGAAAGGAAATAAAGTAAGGGCGGTAGAAAAATACTAATTAAGAATAGCTGAATAAAATTGGAATAAAGCAAGAAATGCAAGTCACAAGAAAGGGCCAAAAAATGACGCAAAAAAACACTAGAAAAGATAATCAACAGCAATACATATGAATATGAATAATAATCATTATATAGTCAACAAGAAGCAATGGCAAACAAAGAAAATATTTGAAGTAACAATAGGAATGAAAGGTGACTTTAATAGCAGAGTAAAAAAAGATATCCCTACATAAAAAAGTAATAGGTGTTCATTGAGGAAAGAGAATAATTAAAAATGGTAAAAGAGCATAAGATTTCTACATAACACACAACTTGATCACAGAAATTACGAGGGTTGCTATTAATGTATTGAGAATTGGCAGGTGAAATCTGACATTACCATCGACGTTATACATACTCAGAACGTTTTGGCGTGCGTGCACTATTTGTATTAACTCGAAAATTTTCGAACTATGATTTATTATGATTTTGGACGTGGTCTAACTCAAGAATTGTGCAGCAGTCAACTGAGTTCCACTTTTGGCAATGATGCACCATCCACAGCCACTGTATGTCGCTGGTACACTGAATTCAAACGTGGACGTAGTTCGCTCACGTACGGAGTATGGTCGTCCAAAATCGGCCGTTGTGCCGGAAATTATCGAAAATGATCGCCATGTAACATATCACGACATCGAGAGATGTTTAAGGATTAATGTGACCAGCCTACATAATATTTCACACAAACAGTTTGTATTTGTTATATTCCACATTTCTGCTCAAAAAATGCTCGTGCACAAAACTGCGGGGCATCTAAAGCCGTATCCAGCATCGTCACAGGTCGTAGATTTATGCGTATAAGCCAGAATCGGCTATTTGGGTGTTTCAATGAGAAGCAAAGCCAACAAAAATTATTCGATCTCGAAGCGTTAAGAAGCAAATTCTTCACGAAAACCGGGCCTGAACTTTTCGGTAAATCGAGAGAAACCAATCCAAAACGACAAATCTTTTTGTAACACGACAATGCGAGCTCACATCCATCACATGTAACAAACGAGTATGGATGGAGTATGGATCCGCCTTATACAAGATAATAATAATAATAATCTTTATTTAGCAATGTTGCTATCTAAAATACATTATTCAAACATATAAAACACAAACACATAACTTAAACCATGAACACTTGCAATTATATATAAAAATATATGATTGTATAAAAGATAAACTGCGCGAAAGCGGTTGAGGCCTTCTGCCTGGACAAAGTGCTTTGAAGGGTGATTCAATCGCATACAAAAGTGTATAGATATTAAAGGCGATTATTTTGAAAAGAAATAAAAATATTTTTGAGAAAATTCATTTATTCGTTCTATAAACTCGTACTTATAAACTATACTGTGCAATTAATTCTTTCAGTATTATGGTTGCTTTAAAGCAACTTAATATTTAGTTTTAACTTAGCGCCAGTATAGGCAATATTGCCGCTTTCGCTTTATTTTATTTAAAAGTTATGCTCATCTGGAATGGTAACACTGCGCTTGCTGATAATTTTTATGTCATTTTATTATACTTTATATACTTTTTGAATGACAATATTTTACTACTATTATCTAAACTGGCTTCAAATATTTGTTTGTATTTTTTGTTTAAATACTGGTAAATAAACATTTTATTTTAAAGTTTTAGTTTATTTCTGCCCGAGTATAAAATATTTTAGTTATAAAGCTACTTATTTGTTTGAAACAAAATAGTTGTTATTCAACACCAAGGTTGTTTTGAAGCAACTTAGAATAAACTCGTAGAGGGGACGCGAAAAATTCTGAAAAAATTTGTCAACCCTCTTTGAACCATATATGTGAAGAAATTGTCGTGGGATAATTTTTTTACCAATCAAAAATAATTTGGTACTGCAAGGGTTAATAAGATGTTTGTAAACAAGTATAGAATTGAAATTTTGAGGAAAAAAGAAGGAAAATATTTCAACGAAAACAAAAATACAGACAAGAAACAAAACAAGAATCCTGCTCATTCTTGTTTTGTTTTTCTTTTTTTCGTATTTTTGTTTTCATTAAAATATTTTATACACTCAAGTCGTAATATATTTTAATTTCCATATAATATTAATAACCAATTAAACGGTGAACACTGTCTAACACTTCCTAATTCCATGTACCCACAGAGAAACATATTGCAGCTTTTTATTAACATGATATGATTTTGAATCACTCTCCAACGGTCCAAGCTTTACATATATGAGATGTTGGACAACTTTTTGGTTACTGAATTGTAAAATTTTCCTGGCTATAACCAAAGAACGAACATCTCTACCACGAGTTAATGAAATTTTAATCAATCCCCTCGTGGGCTTTTTCCTGTGAGGGATCTAAAGATTACTCCAATAGACCAACTTCTCTGATGCATTTGAAAGAAAATACAGCCATCACAGAGTCCACCTCCCAGCCATCATAAGAAATTTTAGTCATCATGCGCCCACCACCAGCATGTGTGGTTAAAATAAAATTCAGTAAATTGTCCTGATTGTTTTCCATATTTATTACTTATAGCATATTTAGATTGTAATTACTAGAATTTGGTAACAATTTGATGTTTACTGAAAATTTGTGACCTACAGTTGTTGAATAAGGCTGATTTTTCTCCATTAAAATTTTTAATGTGATAATTGTATTCTTTGAAAATATTAATAACAACTTCTTTGTGTTTATTCCACACACAATTTAAATTTTTAATTTGTATAGTAAGCTATTGTTAAATTAAATGTTTCAAACAGATTATACATAATATGGTTGTTTGGTGTAATATTGTATTTTAATTAATTTTTAATCTTTGTTTTCTTCATTAATTGATTTCAAGATGTGACAGAATTGAGAGTACATCTAAATGCGTACTGATAATTTTAATTCAGAAATTATTCTATTTGCTAAATTAATTCAATTTCTTTGGTTTGAGTACAACATGTGAAGGGAAGAGAAACAGATCTGTGGATCATACTATAAGATGCTGCTAATTGGGAGATTCATATCTATCAAATTCGTTTATTGTCATTTCTGTTAATTAAAATGTCTAAAAAGGAAAGTTGTATATACACATTTCTTTTATCTTCTATTATTGTTTTATATATCTTATTTATTATTTTTTAGTTATATTACATTATAATGATAATTTTTAAGATATTATTACTCTTTTGAGAAAAAGTTTTTTTTTTCTCTTTTGAGAAACAGTCTCTTCTAAGGTCTATAAATATTTACTATTTTATTATCTTCTAGATGCAGAGAAGCGAAGTCCATTACATGCTGCCGCTTTTAAGGGAGACAAAGAGCTTGCCGAACTTTTATTGGCACAGGGAGCCCGGGTTAATACAAAGGACTGCAAGTGGCTCACCCCTCTACATCGTGCATGTGGTGTTGGTTCTGAAGTAAGTTACCCAAAACAAATAAATTTCAATGTAATATATTAATAATTTGAAAATACGAAAATATTTTGTAAATCTACAACAATGAGTCTTACTAAGACTACAAAACAAATCACTTATTGAAAGAACTACTTCTCTGTCTAATACCTCGACAGTAATTGAATTGTACAAAAGTAATTTGCGTGTTACAGCAATTCTAGGTATTACTGTAAATAAACTAAAAAATGTAATATATATTTACAATAAAAGTGTGTAATCGACACTAAAACCGATGACGTATACATTTTGAAGAATTTTATGTTGAAAATAAGAAAGAATTTTTTACAAATTGTTAGTAATTATAATTTCTACTTTATCACCTCATTTACATGTACACGTTACTAGATGGCGCCATACGAAAGATTTCAAATTTGTTTAAACACTAAAATATTTAATATTATTATTTGTTGAAAATTAAATATATAGTTCACATCATAATAAATGATAGAAATTGATGAAGCTCCTCCTGAACTTCGTTTTGAAGCTGATTGTATACAGAATAAGTTGTTACGTGAAGAGAATAGTTTACAATAAAGTAAAATACACTAGTGCATTCTCTTTGAGACTTTACATATCCGTTTTTCATAAAGTGTATATATCGATATTATGTACCTAAAACTTGAAAAATTAATAACAACACATTAATAAGTTAAATTATATGTGTCATTCATATCCATTGCATTTTAACTTTCTGGCAACTTTATTAGCTTAATATAATATGAAACTGGATATATTTGTATATATCTCCTTATGTGAATTTAAAAATGTATAATAATAATAATTATTTGTTAATTTAGTTTGTTTGTGTTATGTATAGGATACTGTTGCATTATTGCTTAGTCATAATGCAGACACCACAGCTAGGGACAGGCAGTGGCAAACTCCTCTACACATAGCGGCTGCCAACAATGCCGTCGAGTGCGTCTCACACCTTCTACACTATGTGCCCAATGTAAACGTAACCGATAGGTCAGGCCGTACCGCGCTGCACCATGCAGCCCTTAACGGTCACAATGACGTCGTTGAGTTACTTATCTCAAAAGGATGCATAGTTAATGCCTGTGATAAAAAGGACTGCAGGTAAATACTACTATTTGTTCATTGACGATGGAGGCTTCTACTTCGTTATACATTTTAATCACAAATTAAACACAATAATTACTTTGTTTTGTATAACAGTTATTTATTTAAATGGTGACCAATGGTTTCAATACATTCACGTATCATTTTCAAACCGAAAGTGACTTTCGTGTTTGAAAATGATACGTGAATGTATTGAAACCATTGGTCACCGTTTAAATAAATAACTGTTATACAAAACAAAGTAACTACTATTTGTGGTTTATTAAATAACAATAATAATAAAACATGCTATAGTTTTCTTGAAAGAAAACTTTTGTTTGTTGCCAAATAGAGTTAGTGTGTTTTATTATTTATTCAACTTGTAAAATACATAAAAGGTATATGCTAAGAAAGCAATATATTTGAAAAAGTATTTAATTCAAAAATACCTAAACATTTTGTTAAATTTTTTTTTTATTAAATTTACTTTCAGTTGCTGCTTCATTTATCTTAAGTGTGAGTTGTATTTTGCCTTGTTTGTACTAAATTCTAGTACCTTATTATTAGCAAGTGTGTAAACTTTATTGTCAAATTTTGATTATTATATTTTAATTAAATAAAACACTTTTAACTTTGTTTTACCACAATAGTGGTAGAGATAGTAAAACAAAGATGGTAAAACAAAGTTAAAAGTGTTTTATTTAATTTTAATCAAAATGTATCACCAAGTAAACGCCGACAACATTCAAGAATTATTATATTTTGTTTAGGGTTTTACAGCACAATTTACCCCAATTTCGCAGAAACAAATAAAAATGCTAATAAAATACAGACAGATTCTCTCTTGATAACTATGTTTAAATTTAATTTAAAAAATAATCTTCCAGTATTATAAAAATTATATATAATATAATTCAATAAGTATAATTATTAAATATTATTAAATTTATATGCTTTTGTTCGAAATTTTTGGTTATTGTATTTTCCACATACAATTTATTTGTTCTTCAATCACAATTTGTATTTACAGACCAATTCATTGGGCTGCACATTTAGGACATGTAGACACAATGGAGCTGCTCATGAGAAATGGTGCTGACATTCATGTAAAAGATAGAAACCAGTACACACCTCTTCATGTTGCTGCTGCTAGTGGTAAGTTTTTTATTCTTATTTTTTTACAATTTAGTTCAAAATTGAATTATCAAAATGTTATACTATTTCAAGTTTTTGCTCTGATACAATTATTTTGTTTATTAGGAATGCTTTATGCGTGTAGATTGTTGTTACATGCTGGGGCAGATGTCGATGCACAAAACTCATTTGGTAATACTCCCCTGCACATCGCCTGCTTAAATGGACATCTACCCGTCTGTCAGGAATTAGCCATGTATAATGCAAATCTTGAAGCAGTAAACTCTAGAGGGCAAACACCATTGCATATAGCAGCTGCCAGTACACAAGGTGTTGCCTGCCTTACTTACCTCCTTGATCAGAATGTTAATATTAATAAACAAAGTCTTGATGGCAGAACAGCTTTACATATGAGTGCAATTCACGGACGATTTACCAGAAGTAAAACATTAATAGACAAAGGTAAGTAAAAGAAAGAAAAGAAAATTTCAATTGTTATACATATTTGATTAAAATGGTTTTCATTGAACTTAAAAGAATTTGTTCTATAATTGAAATTATTGTTTTTTACAGAAACTAAATTTTGCCATGATGTTAAATAAAACTTGTAAATAATATTATTGTGAACTAAACTAAATTCTTTGGTTCACTTGCAAATTTCAATTTAGTTCATCATAATATAAAACTCTTCACATTACTCAACCAGAAATTTAGTTGTAAAGAAATATTTCAAATAGTTTTCCTTTATGGCTTAAAAAATGACACAAAACTGTTATTTTTAACTGTTCTTCATGCCTTATTTTATTTTGAAATAAGAGTAACTTTTTAGGTTGTATGTTCTTACCGATTCTATTTAGAACCTTTTAATTTTATATTTAGTGATGTTTCTTAGTGATATTATTATGGGTATAAGCATTTTACATACTTAACAATAATAGTCTTATTGATGATTTTAACTTAAAAGGCGACTAATTGTCTTAATTTTAATAAGCCAAGTTATTAACGCCAATAGTAAATCAAATAATATTTGTGTATTTCTCAGGTGCAATTGTTGATAGCCAAGATAAAAATGGGAATACAGCACTACATATTGCGGCCCAATATGGGCATGATATTTTGACTTCTACATTGTTGGATTATGGAGCCGATCCCAATAAGAGAGGGTAAGTACTTCATTCTGCTGAGGTTAAGTAAATTGTATTATCATGACTCAACTTACTGAAATAAGTAACATTATATTGGAAGTAATTTTTAAATACTGAACAGTTAATTATTAAATTATATTCCTAAGGATAACAACTATAACTGAGATTAATACCTACACTGCTCAAAAATATAATTTTTTGTTTTTACTGAGTATTAATAAGGTTTTAAATGAATATCTATGCGTTACAGGTATGAAGGGCGAACACCATTACATTCCTGTTGTCTCTCTGGCTTTGTAGAAGTTTCTAGAAAATTTATTCAAATCAAAGTTGATCTGAACACAACAGATGACACTGGAAAAACTGCTGTTCATTGTGCTGCATATAAAGGGTAATTATAGTAACATTGTGAACTCATACATAAAAAGCAATTGACTGATGATTATGAGGAATTGAATTAATGTGTAAAATAAATCAATTGTTTTTATTATTTTCATACTCCACCATGTGGTGATTTTAGCTGTTTGAATATATGTTATAGAACATAAACATAAGATACACATACATACTTCCATTCCAAGGAGTATCTAACAACATACAATTATTATAACATATAAAATATATCACTACATATTAAATCACTCTGATTTATATTTTACCTTTATCATTCATTTAATTAAATAATCTTGAAATTTATAGATGTGCCCTAATTTAGTAACTAATTAGAATACTATTTTCTATCGTAACTCTTCACATATCTAATGGATTAAATTAAAAAAAACAACCAATTTTATTTTGCATTATATTCAGGTCTGTGGAGTGCTTGGATTTGTTAGTTAGTCAAGGAGCCAATTTTAAACTACAGGATATTTATGGGAGGACACCTCTCCACTACTCTGCCACCCAAGGGCATTATACATGTGTTTTCACACTTGTTGGAATTGGTGCTCCTGTTAATATTATAGACAATGAAGGTTGCACACCTTTACATTTAGCTGCAGCCTATGACCTGGAAGGAAGGTAAATGAGAAAAATAATGAATTAAATTGATTAAGTTCTTTTATTCAACTTTTATTAACCTAGATGTGTGGAGTACCTTTTGCAACATAAAGCAGATCCAAAAATGAAAGATGGACGTGGTTACACTCCAGTGCATTATGCTGTGAATGGATCAAACTTCAATTCTCTGAGTCACCTGCTTGAAGCTGCTGGGAAGAATTATAACTTCCAGGAGGAGGGGATGCCATTGAATACACCACTTCATTTAGCAGTAAGCCTATTCAAATCTATTTTACTATTTTTAATGTTAGCTACACATAAATAACACATAAAAAACAGTCTTTCAATTATTTTCTGTCGATGATGACTCTACTGTACTTAAATTTAGAAAGAAAACTATTTTTAATTGCAAATTTAACTAGTTCATCATAATTATTTGTATGAAGAACCAAGCCAAAATATAAAACACTTTATATTACTTAACCCGAAACTTTGTGTTATCAAATATATACAGATAATTGAAATAAACTTATTGCCTAAATCTACTTAGTTAATTAAGGTGTCTTAAGCATTAGTACAACTTGAGCAACCTTACTCTACATCATTGGAAAGTATAACACTGTCCTCAAAGTTAATTGATAAGCAAATATTTGTATCTATAGGTATTATTAAAACAGAAATATATATTTGAAGTTTACATTGCCGCTATAAAACTGAAAATTGAAAATTATACATTTTCATATGTTTATATACAGGAATAACGTTATAATCTTTATATTATTTATGATGTGTTTTAGGCAAGACGTGGTGATATAAAAATTCTCAATTCTGTGATCAGTTACTTTCCTGATGTAAATATTAAAAATGAAACAGGGTGTACACCATTATTGATAGCCGCCCGTGAGGGGCATACCCATAGCGTTCAGATGCTTCTACGATATGGGGCAAAAGTAGGAATTTGTGAAGATGTTCACAACATGAGCCCAGTTCATTACAGCGCCAAAAATGGACACATGCACTGCCTAGCTTTGTTAGTAGATAATACGGAGGATAAAAATATAATCGATAAACCCGATAAGTAAGTTCATGCCAATTTATTACTATTACAATTTATAAGGAAAAAAACATTAAATAATTTATTTTAATTTAAGGTTTAATCGGACTGCCTTAATGTTAGCAATTTCTGGATCTCATATAAAATGTGTACTTACTCTGCTGAAGTCGGAAGCTAATCCAAATATCGTGGACTCAGATCGGCACTCATCATTATTTCGAGCTGTAAGTAAATCATATTCATTTAATACTTTGTACATCATCGATTGAATCAATATTTAATATTTAGTTATTATTAGTATGAGAATTTGTAAATATTCTTTCTAGGTGGTAACAAATCAAAATAATGTAGTACAATATTTGATTTCAAAAGGTGCATATGTGACTGAGCCTGACATTAATGGGAAGACTGTACTACATTTGGCTTCAGCTTGTGGTCACTTTGTTTGCTTGCAAACAATCATGCTTCATATACCTATAGAAAAAGCTGCATCTTTGGACAATCATGACTTCAGCGCTTTACACTGGGGTTGTTATCACGGTTTCCATACATGTGTGGAATATTTGCTGCAGAAGGGTGTTTTTAAGAAGATAGAGGGAAATCCTTTTTCGCCTGTGCATTGTGCTACGTAAGTGTAGGCAGTATTAAATTATACTATTTTTTTATACAAGAGAAAGGTATTTTGAATCGAATAATTTAAAAAAATTAGTAAAGTTAAAAAATTCACAACTTGATTAGATAAAAATAGTGTCTGTTATATTTTAAACATTTACTATGCACAGGCATGTAAAAAATGTATAACTTCCAAATGGTTAATTTAATTAGTGGGTTTTGTATAATAAAATAAAAAATTTCATTTTACAAAAAATTAAAGTATGCCAACAATTCACCTTCAAACCCATGCCTATCAACTTATCAGTGCAACTTCACAACTCTGCTTTATTATATTTTTGACAACTCTATCAAGTTTTCAAGGATGAAAGTTTTATTTAAACAAATTAACACTATAACAAATAAATAAACATATCTTATGCTTGCTTACATATATTTGTTACATGACATTAGTTAAAAGATTTCTTTTCAAGGTAATTCTCATTACTTACCCATTGTGCTGTCGTAAACACTTAAAATTTTAACACACTGAGCATTTACCATTTTCTTGTTTTTAAATATTTCTTCAGTTATAATTGAGTTAAGAATATATATATAACATATCAAACAATTAAAATGAAACAATAAATGGTTATATATAATTGTCAACGAAAAATAAAATTAGAACCTATTTCACTTAAGAGTTTTATTTGTTGGTATGATCGTAGCATTTATTTTTAGATTTGTTGGATCTGAGAGATGTTTGGAGCTCTTGTACAATGCGTTTGGTGCTGAAATAGTCAAATTAACCGATACACGAAAACGCACACCTTTACATATAGCTGCCCTACATGGGCACACAGATTGTGCCCGGTATTTATTAGAACAGGGTGCTGAAATTGAAAGCAAAGATGAGTTTGGAAGGACTGCTCTTATAGCTGCATCACAAAATGGACAGAGTCAAATGCTAGGTATGAAAAACTAATAATAACGCATAATTAGGGTAGTGCCAAAAAATGATTAATAATCACATGTACAATCAACTGTTATTTTATCTAATTAAAATATTCAATAATTTCATTAACTAAATTTTACTAATCATATAATTAATAATTATTATTATATGAGTAAATTATTAAACATACACTTAATTGATTTGATTTAACTATGTATCATAATACATAATTACTGCAAAAATAAGAGTTGATTTAATAATTTTATTAATAATAGTTACCTAGATATAATCATTTATTATGATTTTTTATAAAAAGTAATGAGTATTGATAGTAATATTTTTATTTTAGAATTATTAATTGCATATAAGGCTAATCTTAAGTCCTGCGACAATAATGGTAATACTGCCTTACACATGGCTTGCTTGAAGAAGCATAGCCACACTGCCCTGCTTCTTTTAGAGTACATTAATGATGTAGATACAATTAACACGGTTAATAATGACAAAAAGACGTAAGTACCTTATCATTTACCAATTTACAATTTCATTTATATCTGCGAAAAATGTTCCTCCTAGCACATTAATATTTGCAGATATTGAAGTTTAATTTTTCTGTCATTACATCATTACTTTTCAGCCCTTTGCATTTATCAGCAAGGAATGGATTAGTTGAAGTAACGAGAAATCTAATAAAAAAAGGCTCATCTGTTCTATCTGTAGACTCAAACGGTTTAACACCAGCCCTCTGCTGCGCTCCAAATCCTTCAGTTGCCCAGTGTTTGGCAATAATCTTAGCAAACCACCCAGTGCAGTTTCCAGTTGTCAACCATTCCACAAAAGGTAAGCTCAGAGTAATTCAAACAAAACCCGACTACTAAACAACTTCTCCATCCCCTCCTAGCTGAAACCCAACAACTTTTCCAAAAACTAGTAGCCAATTTAACCCTTCCAAATGTAACCTTACGTACATCTCTCATTCAAACTGACATGTCGCTACAAAGAGATCCGTGCGAGCTTTTCGACGCCATAGTACATAAAATGAAACCAGATTATTCCAAGAAGACTTTAAAGACTCACAGAAAAAAGGCGCACGTGGTTTACAGCTCGCCTAACCTCCACAAAACACATAAGAGAAAACCGGAAATAGTTTTAATTGAAAATTACGGCAAAAATGACGGCTTTGACGATTCCTTTAAGGAAGTTAAGGGTTTAGGCCTTCACCGTTCATTTTCTGAAATTGCACTAGTGCCGACCTCCGACAGCCTAGACAGAGAATCGGTTAGAAACTCAACTTTGGATTTTCACAAAATAAACAAGGATTTTGATTTAATTTTGACCGATAGCAATAAAAACTGTAAAAGAATGAGGAATAATGAAAAGTTTAATTTAAACTCACTTAAAGGTGGTATTGAAAATGCATTATGTTCTGGTCAGCCTCACAAAAATTCGATTTTAAAACAAGCAAGTATAGTTTCAAATAAAGGAAAATTAATTTCGGCCAACAAATGTATAGAGGAACTAACTGAAGTTGATCTTAATGTTCAAAAAGATAGTACTGCAAACAACAGTTTCTTACAGAAAGAAATAGCTAATTATAGAGATGAACCATCAACAAGTTCTCAATTTTTATCTTGTGATGATGCCTTCAAACCAAAACCCAAAAAATTTAAAATCAACCCTTCAGAAAATGATAAAACCACAGAGAAAATACAATATCATGAAAATTTGAATTTGCTGCAATATGACAAAGTTGAGCAGTTGTGCTGTTCAATTAATTCAACCACCAGAGTGAGAAAGAAGCTATGCACCTGTCAATATGTCTGTGAAAAGTGTGTTTTGAAGAATTCTTTTGATGAATTTGAAATTAACAATACAAATAAATTAGAGACTCTTGTCGATGAAAATGAAGAGGATAAAAGTTATAAAGATGATAATTATCAAGTACATAGTCTGGCCACAATAAAATTGGGGATTGATGATGATGAATTAGAGAAAGGTAATTTTTAGTAATTGATTTATAGAAATTATAGGTAATGTAGATTAATTTTTTAATCTGCAGCTAATTTTCAAATCAACTTATTAAATCAGGGCAGTAATAACTTATTACTTATTATAAAAGTGTTAAAAAAAATAGAATCTAAATTCCTGACTTAATTCTAGTAATAGTATTATTAAAGCCATGCGCTAATATATCCAAATATCAAGTTTGTTAGTTTACACTTCACAATGATATTAGAAAGACAAAGTTTTTTAGTTATATTTGGTTTCCCATAAAATTAAACCAATAATGTATAATTCTAAATTAGTAAAAATTAGTAGCTTTATTCTTGACACATACCAGTGCTTAGAAAGCTTAGATTATATAATATTAATTTTAATTATACCAACTATGAATTTCAACAAAATTCATTTCTGCTAGATCCAGAAAAGCAATTAACACCAGCCGAACTAGCAGCATTTCTAAGAGATGAGTTAGAAAATTCTACTTCATTTGAGGACCATAAAAAAAGCAACCAGCCACATAATTCTCCTAATAAAATATCTACTACTTGTGTTAGTTCTTCTGATATTTGGCCTAAAGTCACCTTGGACTCTGATAGAATCATCATGCCCTCAGACTTGGACAAAACTAGCACGGCTTTAGTTCAAAATGTAGAGAGTAAAACTAATAACTTTAGTTCAAGAGTTCCTGTGCAATTAGTATCCACTAATAGAAAGAAAATGCTATCACAATCAAACAGAATATCTAAAGGGAGATTAAAGGATATAAAAGAAAGTCAGAGAACGTGTATGAAACAAAGTTGTGGGTCTATACCTAATTTAATTAAAGATCAAATTTTATGTACAAATCAAAGATCAAGAAATAAAATACAGGTTGATGTTATTAATGAAGATTCAGGTAATCAGAAAGATCATTGTAATATCTTATTAATGCCGTATGAAAACAATGTGGATCATCTTAGTTTAGATAATGAAAATGGTGAATGTCGGAAGAATTTGATTTTAGAAGATAATAATCAGTTGTGTATGGGTTTAAATAAGCAAAATGCATTTTATATACAGAATACAGATAAAGAATTATGTCATAAAAACCAAAGCATTGAGAAGCAGTTTCATCTGAAGAATTCCAATTTAAATAATGAATACCTTTTAAGAAATAAAGAATTCTTAGAATTAACTGAAAATGCAAAAGGCAAGCATAATAGTTTGTTTTTTAGGGAAATTAGTAATAATGAAATGAATACAAATTTCATTTACAATAATCAAAATCCAATTGTGTTACATACAACAGAAAATATTTCTCAAAATGATTTGATAACAAAATCTTCAACATCATTGGAAATAATTTTTGAAAATAAAACAAAACCAATAATTAGTGATTCAGGATCCAATTCATCATTGAGTTGTGATCCTCTAATTATTCCATCTCCCTTAATTTTACAAGATGGAGAGAAAACTTCTATTAGGTCAAATGAAGTTATAAATAAAATTGATACGTCCTCGACTTTGAAGAATAATAAAAAATTTGAGCTAAATGAAATGGATGAAGTCAAACATCCAATGTTAAAAAGCTGTGAACATACAACATTGGCAAAACCATCAATGCCCAGTATTAATGGTAATACATTTGTGTCTTTCCAGTCAAAAGATAATGCATCAATTAAAAATAATACAGAACAAGTAAGCTCTGATGTAATGAGTAAATCTATTCAATTCCCAACAAAGAATGTGACAACTGTTCATAAACCTGAAAAGCTGAATGCATTTGACATAAAAACAACACAACTAATAACAAACCATAATGAAGAAACAAAGTCATTACAACCTGATTTTTTAAGTACAACTCAAGAAATAATTAATAGTGATAGGGATGGTATAATTAAGAATTCGGCATATGATGATATCAATAACAATTTAAAAAGTCCTCAAAATTTAAATTTAGTAATACCCTTAGAAAATAACCTACCACTGTCAGAAAGAGTTGAAAATGAAGACACAAAGGATAATAAAATTACCATCCTTCACAATATTAGTAAAACAATGGAAGTTTATCGTAAGGAATCTTCTTCAATCCTTGATACAATTATTAAAACAATGGAACAAAGTATAGAAGAAACGAATACCGCCTGTATTATGGATAGCATTGATGGAATTAAACAACTAATGATGGACAGTAATGTTGTCTTAAAAAATGTTGGTGATACTATTAAAGGTGGTCGTTACAAAGAATCAATTAAAAACCTTAATAAAGATGAAATTTTTACAGCACAGTTTAAAGATGATAAGAATTTATGTTCAATTAAACAGGAAACACCTTCATGCGTACAGAAGTCTGGTGCAATTGTAATTGATAACGCTTTACAAGTTATTACTTCGTCAGATAAATTTCAAAATAATTTATCCACAAAGATATTTGAAATATCAACCAATTTGGAAAATCCATCAAGCTCACTAATTCCAACAGAATTAATGCTTCCTACAAATATAAAACCAGATTTATTTAAGATTTGTACAAAATTAAATGAAGAATGTATGAAACAAATACCTTTAATTGAAATGAACGATGAATCTACAAATAACAAAGTTAAATCAACTAATTTAGAAAAGAATATTACAAGCAGTAATGACATTAAAAGCTTCAGTAACCTAGCCCATACCGATATACGCAGACCTGATAATTTAGAAAGTATTATTATCGATAATGCAGTAGTTAGTTCATCAATTGATCTAACTAATGTGATGAGTAGATGCTGCGTGGATTCTGAGCACTTTGACATAGTAGGATCTCATGAATCTAATAATAGAATTAATCATCAATGCTGTAAGGATAGAGAATCTCCAAATAATAAGCATAAAAGTTTTGTTGAAGAGAAGAGCGTCTCTGGATCATTTACATTCCCCTTAGCCCAAGACATATCATTGTTGCAAGACAAATGTAATGTTTTTGAGGATGGCATCGAGTCTGAAGAATTTGAAGGTCGAAGATCTCAAATGCCTGAAGTTGGTGATGGGCTCGAATCTTTAAGAAGGAATAGGAAACAAGAAGAGAGGATGTCTAGGAAATCAGTATCTAAGGGGATTAAGATGCGTATGAAAAAAAGTGAAGAGGGTAGATGTATAATTTCCTAATGCTGCAAATTTCCACTTTGTTTCCAAATATTCCTGTGATGTATTTTTTATGTAATTATACTGCTTTATTAATTTTTTTGTTTTGTGGATTAATTTTATTAAAGATTTAACTCAAACTGGTGTATCTTAATTTGATTCATAGTAAATATTTTGTATAGACATAGTTTTTATATGTAATAGTAGTTGGTATTCCCATTTAACTCTTATCAATTATTTTCCTATAGCCAAAGGTATCTTTTACACAACCAACTATGACTTTCGCCAATTTTAGTTTCATCATTTTAATGACCAAACTATATTGGTATATTTAACTCTCTCCTGAGGTACAACATGGATGATATGTGATAACTTACAATAAAATTTGTTTTAGTCATTATGTTAGGTTATGGCAAATAACGTCTATGGCATGTTTCTATTATTATTACAGAAGTATTTGTTAATTAAAACAATAATATTTTATTGCATATTATATATTCTCTTAGATCGAATATTGTGGAGATAGACGACTATAATTAACAAACTCTATAATATTTAACATAAGCAAATTCTTTTCTAATGTAAAATAAGAAGTAGTTTGAAAAAATTTGCAAATACATATTGAAAAAGCTAACTTTTAAATTAACATATTCAAATGTACTATAATGCATGATGATGGCTATATAAGATAACTTCGTATTTTATTGTACTAAAATTAACATGGTGATGGCTTTATAACTTTGTTTGTATTGTGTTAGATTGTTATGTGAGTAACATTGTCTTGCTTTTGCAGTGCAGAGTTCGAATTCTCACGAATCGTTTTTACATAGGAATTCCCATTACGGAGTGTTCGCGGCCCACGGCAGTGACTTCACAAGAGAGGACGACGCGCACAGTCAAAACAGTAGTGACAATGAATACTACTGATTAACCAAAACCCCGCGCCGCTCAATGCCCTTGTACATAGCGTTTTTAGCGGGCGACGCGGGTTAAGCCTTACAATACTTAAAACAAAAAACCTAATTGACTGATTACCGCTTTAGTAATATTAAGTGATTAGGCATTTGCCTATCTGTGGTGTAGGCAAGGAACGGTTCTCACAGTTTTTAAGGTGTCACAGAATGGATTTTATGTAGTCATGTTTGGTAATGTTTTGTGACGAGGAAAACTATGCTTTTGTATGTTATTAAATATTGTTATAGATTGAAAATGAGACTTCATCGTAAGGCTGTGATAGGAGCTAGTAATTCTTGATAGTGACTTTCAAGTGCAAGGAAAATTTTTATTTGTTTGTAGGTCAAAATAAAAAAAAAATTAGCATAGTTTATTTAGACCAATCTACATCTTTATATAACGAATTATTTAGCATTCTAAAAAGAAATAAATCAAACCTATCAATTATTATTAAAATATAAAAGTTTCATGAATTGTTCAAAGCCATTTTTGTTTAAATGAAAAAAACTCGCTTCTGGCTAAACTAGAAACAAAATTCTAAGTTGCTAAGGGACCCGGGAGGAATATTTTAAAAAAATGAGTTTTACAGAAATATACACTTTTATGATTAATTAATTAATTAATTAGATACAGATTAGATACTTTCGTTTTCATACTAATGACTATTATTGCCTGTTAACTACCTCAGAGGCCATTCAAATTTAATGGTATTTGATTGTTATGAAGTTATGAATGAGGTGGACAAGAATCATGGCTCACATGCTCAGATGATGGCATGTTGGATTAGAGATCCAATGTTTGTAGTTTAAATACTAGTTTCCTAATATTATATATGGCCACCTAACTATCAATTTATTATTTAGAAGTACCTTCAGAATTACAGATTATTGATTAATTGAAATCCATTTTGCGGCACCTTTATAATCCTTTAATAAAAGTAACAATACTTAACTAGTCAATATAATAATACATAATTCCGATCGCTTGGATTTCTTAGGCACAGCCCCATGGTGTAGTTTCTGTGTTTTTAGCTCCCGACTTTCCTCCTCATTTCCTGTGTGTAAAAACCACCTCCCATTTTGTCCCGTTTCACACCTTTATTATGAGGTTTTTATGATGATAACGTCAGATTTTGCGATTCTTTTATACATACATGTAAATTATGTATTTATACAATTCAATTGGTTTTTTATTCTAATTATTTTTTAGCTTTTTATAATGAAGGATACAGCAAATAAAAGACATGTTAATTATACAAAACCATTTTTTTAAATAATTATTTAACGAATTAAATTATGTAGACATAGACTATTAGCAACGTTCAAAAACTTTATAAAGTTTTGGTAAATCAGCTACTTGGAGGAGAGCACCATTCTTTTTAAACTCTATGCTGGGGCAAAAATAGTCTCTTATTGCTGGATAAAGGACATGTTCTGTAATGTGTTCCCAACCCTGTTTTTCATCCATTTTTGCATAATAGGTTGCCGTTTCCCTGCAGAAAGTGTCAAAGCAGGCCTTTTCTTCATCCCAGTTTACTTCAGTAGCCAAGCGAAGTAAGTACATAGGAAGGCCCGACATTTCAGGCATATGTTTATCTAAAATAAATAAATATTAGTGTTTCACTTTTTTATTTTATTGTTTCTTCACCTATGAGAATTGGAATAGTTTTCAAATCCCCACACTCTGTTATCTCCATTGAAAAATACTCGCCCAGCATCTCCCTCCTCTCTTGTAACATCTTCATGGCTCTGCTGGCAAGCATATCCTTGTCACCACTTTCTGGAGTCCATCCAGTCTCTGGCATATCTAGAGCCACCTTAATAATTTCTTTTATCTTTAAAGGCTTTGTAAATTCAAAAGCATTTAAGTTGTGGAAATGAAATACCATAAATTGATAGAACAACTCGGCCATTATCATTTCAGTGTTACATAGGTAGAGTTTTGTTCCGTGCTGTATTAAAGTCTGCTTTGGATTTACAGAACCAACAAACACATGATCAGCAAAGACTTCTCGTAAGTGATCATCACATTCATCTTCAATTTTCGTTTGAAGATCAACAACACTTTTAAGTCTTATGGGCACTCTACAATTCAAATTTTAAAGTTCTGATAAATTTTCAATTATTTACATGACATTATATATATTTCAATAGAAAATATTTCGTTATTTGTTATTTTCTCTCAAGGTGTAATGACTGATGTCAAAACTAGTTGGAGAAAAAATAAATTACCTGTGAAACAAACCAAATTACCTACTTACTTTACTTTTTCTTTTTCAAAAGTACTTTCTATACTATCCTGCCTTTTCTTGCTCATTTGTGGCATTTCTTTATCACTGCTAGTGCTGGAGAGTGTTGTATTGAGCATGCGATGTTCAAAACTATCGGCTCGTTTTAAAAGCTCTTTGTTGCTCTCTGCGAATACATCATCTTCCCCTGGATTATCGTCGGGGTCCTGTTTATTTTTCTTGGTAGAAGGACCAAAAAACTTTTCCAGCTTTTGCTCGGAGGAATCCGTTCTGACTAAATCTTTGTCATAAACTGTTTTATTAAGGGTTTTATCTGCTGTATTTGTATTTATATCTGGAGCTCCTGGTAATTTAGCCTTAAAATATAATATCGAACAGTTTTTAAAAATAAACAGTACATAATTCATTATTATTGTTACTATTTGTACCTGTGTGTAGAAAACTCTAGAGTTGTTTGATCCTAATAATTTTGCCTCCACAGCTGAAGCAACTGCCTCTATAATTTGTTCCTCATTTAAAAAGTGTACCTCATGTTTGGTTGGATGCACATTGACGTCAATATTCCTTGGATCAATTTCAAGACTCATATATATAAAAGGATGAGTACCCTTTGGCAGGTAGGTTGAATATATTTGATCAAGACATTTTTTAAGACCTATAATGAATTTAAACATGTTAATTATACCACGTTGTTGCTCATACATCCGAACATAGGAAAATAAAAGTTTTTGGAAATTCTTGCTTAAGAAACTTACATTCAAACATAATTGAAGAATAAATGCAAAAAATAATGTTATTATCTGCTATTTTGATGATAATTAATAATAGTAAATATTCATTTTATTTACCTTGACTTTCTACTAATCTATGATTGATGAACAAAATGAACTGGAGCTTCTTTGTAGAATAATTCACATTAGTTATATACCCATGAGCTTTTACCTTGTAAACTTGATTTTCCATACTGAATTCAATTAATTCCCTAAAAATAGAAGACTTACAATATTTACTTGTATTTTCATATTTATTTATCAACATTCAATAACCAGATGAGTGTAACACATTTAATCATCTATAATTAAACAAAGGTAAATATTTTTTCTTTTAATACGAAATAGGACAATAAATTATAAATATTAGTTTTGAGTTAAATAAAGAAGCTATGGGTATTATTTCAACGAAAATATTTTAGAATTCATTAAATGCCATTTTTAAAGCAAGTTTTAGGAAAAA
This sequence comes from Ontholestes murinus, assembly GCA_963969525.1. NCBI lineage: Eukaryota > Metazoa > Arthropoda > Insecta > Coleoptera > Staphylinidae > Ontholestes > Ontholestes murinus. The sequence continues at coordinate 24,005,582 of OZ018396.1, forward strand.
AAGTATTAGAATAATGAAATTAGCAGTGCAAGGAAAGTACTATGATGGCCAGATCACCATTTTTAAAATTCTGTTACTTATTTTTTAAATACATAGATAAAAAATATTTCTTAGAATTTTGAAAAATAAAGTACAAATTTACCTTGCAATTGCATTTCCATAAATAGTCCTAATATTGTCAATAATACTAGAATTTGGAGGTGTTCGGATATCATTATTTTCTCCTTGCTTCTTCAAACTGAATCCTGTGACACTCACTATGTAAATCAGAAACATTAGAAAATATATGGAATGTACCTGCTTTTGCATTGTGAATGGCATATTTCCCTACAACTTCAGAAATCTTTTGGTATTCCTCTGCAGGGCTTCTCAGTGCATTTCTGCGTACATTCATGTTGTAGAAAAGGTCTTCTACATTAATTTGTGTACCTTGAGACCTCGCAACTGGTTTTACTGCTTCTTTCAATTTACCATCTTCATATGAAGCTCTAAATTATTAACAAGATTAACTTTAAATGTACACACATTATAAAATTTAAAAGTTATTTGATTATTGCAATCAAATAACATCAATATCTTCTTCAATGTTACTTTAGTTATTTTTATTAACCAATTTTAGCCACAGAGTGACTATAACTTTTCTAATGACATTTTATGGTTTCAATTGATTTTGACGTAAAACTGTAGCTACGTTTTCATTTCCAAGCTTTAAAAATGCTTTGATTAGTTAAACGACTCAGTTTTTACCAAAACTTTAATTTTACTGTTTCTTTTCTATTATTGATTATTTATTTTAGTCAATAGGCAAATGAGTTAATCAATTAATTCATAGACAAATAATCTATTCTCTCCCTTAAGTTTTGTTTAAAAAATTCAATAAAGTGTTTATATTACAATTTTTTCCCTTTTAGGATATGGCAATCTGCAATTACATTATAATTCTCTACATGTCACAAATTTACAGGTTGTAGACAAAATGTTTTGTAAATACCAATTCACTATTGCATTCATTGGTGCTATATTTTGAAAATTCTGTAAACTGATACTTACATATTATTACAGTACAGATTAAAAAAGTAAAACAATAAGCTTTTTTATAACAAATCTAAAAATACTATTTTTTTAGTAAACAATTCATATTTAACCAAACAAAACTTACTTATAAGCACATTTTTCATTTGCAGTCTTCGAAATAATAGTTAGATGTGCAACATGGCTTATACTAGCTAATGCTTCACCTCGAAAACCATAAGTAGATATTTTGTTTAAATCCTCAAATTCTCGAAGTTTTGATGTAGTAAACCTCTCGCAGACAATTTCAAAATCTTCCCGTCGTATTCCAGTTCCATTATCTTGTATCTTAAATTAAAAACAATTAGATTATGAATCTCTTTTTGACCTATAGATTTTTTAAACTTTCGGTGCCACTTAAAATATAATAGAAAAATAGTATTATTACATTTTTGGAGACAGCATAATTATGTTATGCTAATCGATTCTTAAAAAAAATTGATTTGTATTAGATCACTTACTTGTAATAATTTTAAACCACCATTCTTCACTGTAACTTGTATGTTTGTTGAATTCGCATCCAAACTGAAATAACAAAATATTTTATTCAATTAAAATTGTTTATTTTGTACTTACCAATTTTCGATCATTTCTTTTAAAGCATTTGCGGGTCGTTGAATGACTTCACCAGCAGCGATTCGATTAATGACCACCTCATCAAGTTTCTTTATTTTTCCTGGTTCGCTCATTTTGTATTAATTATTATTTTTCAAACTAAACATTTCAAAATTTAAACGTACATAACCTAAACATTGAAATGTAAATCATCTGAAGTTATCTTTAAAATCACTTGTTGATTTGTGGTGTGAAGTTATCTGCACTAAACAAAAAATGTTATTTGCCATTGTTGTCATATGTACACGTATATTTGTATTTTTATAATTAATTAAAACTGCCTAATATTATTTAATATATTACACTTTCTATTGATTAAGAATGTGTAATGTAATATTATATACAAAGAACTTTATTGATAAATGGATGATACAATACATAACAAAAATATTGACTATACAATTAGAGTACATTTATCAATTGGCTATCAACAATTGGTCACGTAATATTATATTCACGCATGTCTATATCTAAAAATGCCACTGAAATGTCTAATTTATTCTTTTTTGCGACCACTACTAAACATGATCTGACAAGCAAAATCAGTGGTAAAATATTTGAAAAGTTATTGAAGATTATTGTTTTATCAAATATATGCTAACAGAATGGGTAGTATAAACGTCAAACAAATGACTTAATGAGAGTTAAGAAACAAAGTATAGTCAGATTTGAATGTGCATGCAACGTCTAACCAGATTTTTTCAGAAAGGTCTTAGGAAAGTTACCAAACTACTAATAAATTAAATATTGCGAAAATGTGTCACTTCGCGCTCTTTCAAAAAACTCTTATTGTACGACAACGAAATTCCTTTTAAAACATTATTAAAAGAAATAGAAACTCTAAAGGAACTGTTAATACAAATTAAACACAATAATTACTTTGGTTTGTATAACAGTTATACAAAACAAAGTAATTTTTGTGATTAAAATGTAAAACGAAGTAGAAGCCTCCATAAACTGTTAATAGTTTAAGATCATTTTGATTCTTATATGGCCATTCTTCTGTAAACTATATGTATTATATTGTTATATGGATATCTAGTGTTTACTAAAGCTAATATTAAGTGCATCTGGTTTTAATTGAAAATGCTATTCGTACAATTAGGACATTCATACATTTTAAGATAACAAAATAATTGAAATAATTATTAAGACTTTTAAAATGTGGGAATTATATAAAATAAAAACAAAAGAATATTACAATTTCTTAAAAAACATATATGTATTTAAGTACTTATCTGTGTACGCCAGTTAATTTAGTGAGACGTGACAACGTCGCAAAGTACCGGTGGCGCACCGTCATGGCGTCTTGTTGTGCTCAGTGCGGTCGCAAATATTGAACAATAAACTCGTGCGTCGTGTCGTTGCTTCATTTAATTATAAAAGTGTGGCGCATTAATTATCCGCTCGAGGTGTGTTGCTGTGGTGCTGTAATACAATAACGCCGTGCGGTTTCCGTTTGTGATGCTAGAAAATGTTCAGGTTCTTGAGCGGCCGAAAGACTCGGAACAACGTTAGCAGCTCCGCATCAGGCCAGAATAAGGCGAAACATGCCCAGAACAAGAACCTCATCCAGTGCAGGGTCATCTTGCTGGATGGGACCGACCTCTCCGTCGAGCTTTCGGTGAGTGTTGCGCCCCCGGCATGGGTGTCGTGGGCGTAGGGATTTTTACGGTTCGGTGTCTGTCTCGCCAATTGTTGCAAATGAGTTATTAGGTACGCCTCCTCCATTGTTTACAATCGACGGTAATGTGATCCCTTTTCCGGGATATTAGGAAATCGTCAGGTTTTGTATGGAAATATTGGTTTCTTTACAAATATCATCTACTTTACATACAATAGTGAACAATTGAGGGCAATTTTCAATCATATGTTTTTGAAAGATTACACCTGGAGATTTAAATTACAGTTAAGGATTTGTTTACAGAGAAATAATATTGAAATTAAATATTTATAATATTCCATTTTAAAATATATTATTGAAGCAATAAAAAAAATATTTATTGATGTATATACAAATTTATTGCATATTTTTAATGGAAGTAAAATTATGGGCTGAACAATATTTCAATATTCTGTAATTTATTGAAACAAATATTTAAAAGTAAATTATCATATACCAAGTTGTTTTGTTCAATATGTATAAAATAATAAATTTACTAAATTTGTGTATGATTTATCATGATAAATATACATTTTGTAAGAAATTTGCTTGAATCTACATTTTTCTGAACCCCACTTTCTTAATTATCTTCAAGCCGAGCCCCAATTTATATTTTTAATTGTTCTTTACAATGGAGTTTATTTCAAAGAATTCCTAATACATATATAAGTTTCACACTGACTCGAGAACTCGCAATAGAATTAAATCTATTTCATTCATTTAGTTTAGTGGTATAAATAAATTTGTATATAGTGTGAGTCATAGTTATAAAAATGGTCTCTTAAAGCCAAAACACAGTATTAACTTTATACAGAAATATCAAAATGCACTTTGAAAATATAGAGGGTTTTTTAGAAAAAGATTTATTTCATTAATTTGAAATTACACCAAAATAAAAGTTAAAAGGTCGAGAGATTGTGGATCAATGGACATTAAACAGAAAGGAAAACATCATCTTATAATTATTTTTTTAAATTTTATTTATATTTTTTGTAAATAATGATTTAAAAAAAACTATCCTCCATCCTTACACTTGTTGGATACTTTTTAAGAAATATTATAAGCAGCCTCTAAAAAATTTTCTTTAACATTCCTTCGTATCAATTACCTCATATTAGACCAAGTTTTCATAAAAGAATGGCTGTCATTACAGGACTAAACTGAAAGATCTATCTACTAATATTATATAATTAATCTGTAATGGTTCTTTCATTGCGAAGGTGTGCATAGTCTTGTTGGAAGGGTGAGTGTTATCTAATATTTAAGAGGATATTTTTCAGTGTTCAAGAAAGTTTTCATAACTATTTACGTTGAGGCAATTAATTAAATTTAATTTCAATAGTCAATTATTGTTGTCCATACATTTGTTTACACTAGTCACAGAATTAGGTTGTAAAATGTCTATATTTAAAACTTCGACTCATTTTAAAATATTCAAAAGGACCAATTTACAGACAGGAGATTAAAAAAGATTTTAAATAGACAAATTCTCTCATGTGTTAAATTCAAGGTTAGGAGCAATATGGTGGCACTTTAAATTACAGCAGCTTTGTTTATCTCGATAAAACAAAAAGGAAGAAATGATAAACAGTGATAAAATCTGCTGTTTTATCTTTAATTCGTTATAATGTTATATGTTTGTATGAATATTTGTATGCCAATATGATTCGGTACCTAGGGAAAGATTGGTGGAGTGTTTAGAAAGAAGAGGGGTGAGTGAGGGGATGGTTGAGTTTGTGAGGAGAGTATATCAGGAGACATGGTGTGTGGCTAAGGTGGGGGATAGAGTATCAGAGGAATTTAGAACATGGATGGGAGTGAGACAGGGATGCCCGCTAAGCCCTCTATTGTTTAATCTGTATACAAGTGAATTGGATGAAATATTGAAGAGAGGGCAAACGGGTGGCGTAGTGATTGGGAGGAAGAAAGTTTGGATGTTAGCATATGCGGATGATATGGTACTGATGGCGAGAGACTGGGAGGGGGTGGAAGAGATGTTAGCAAGAGTGGAAAAGTACATGGATAAGAGGGAGTTAAGGGTGAATGTAGGGAAAACGAAATGGATGAGGTTTAGGAACAAAGGAAGGGAAGGAAAAATGAGAGAGCTGAAATGGAAAGGGGAAGTAATTGAAAGGGTGAAAGTGTTCAAATACTTGGGATTTATTTTTAAGTGTACGGGAGGGTATGAAGAGCACATGAAATGGGTACAAGGAAAGGCGAGAAGAGCGTGGGGTGTGGTGTGGGGGAGATGGATGGAAAATAATGTGAGGGTGATGTGTGGATTGTGGGATGCGTGCGTGAAGCCAATCTTGTTGTATGGTGTGGAGGTATGGGGAACAAAGAGGTATGAGTGTGTGGAGCGGGAACAAAGATGGTGCATGAGACGAGTGTTAGGGGTGGAGAGGTCGACGCCGGAATATATATTGTTACAGGAGCTAGATAGGGAGACCTTAGGGTGTGAGGCAGTGAAGAGAGTGGTGAGGTTCGAGATGAGAATGTGTGCGCTAGAAGAAGGGAAATTGGTGAAGGAGGTATGGTGGATGCGTAAGAGTATAGTGGAGGGTAGATGGAGAGCGGAGAGAAGGAGAATGTACGAAAGGGTAGGTTTGGCGGAGGTGGTGGTGAATGAATGGCTTGAGAAAGGGGTGAATGTGGCTGATTGGGTATATGAGAAGGAAAGAGAAGTGGAGAGACAAGAAAGGCAAGGCTGCATAGAGAGGAGTGAGTACAATGAGGGATATGGGAGATGGCAGGTGCATGGAAGAAAGCCGAAGTATTTAGAGAGCGGAATGGGGAGAGAGGGTAAGGTGACAATGGCAAGGGCGAGGTGTGGGTCAGATGAAAGAGGGAGAAAGTGGTGGATGGGAGAGAGTTATGGGAAGTGCGTTTTGTGTAAGAATGGAAGGGATACTTGGAGGCATTTGGCGGAGGAATGCGAGGGGGTGAGTGAAGAGTGGGTGGAAGGGTGCAGGAGGGTGACGGACTGGATGAATGAGGATGGGGCCAGGGTACATGTGCTTAGGAAAATAGGGTGGGAGAGGGGTAGGAGAAGAGTGGAGTGAAAGATATGGAAGGATTATATTTTTTGTTTGTTTATTATTAGAATATAGTTTAGTAGAGTTTGTATATGTAATAATGCCAAATAAAGGTTTCTTTCTTCTGTATGCCAATAACGGTCTTTTTTTTTGTTATATTTTTGTATTAGTAACATTAACTATTTAATATTCTATTGTATTTTTCTAGTGACATTAAATAAATCTTATATTGTTTATTCTGGAATTTGTCTTACCAAAAATAACTTGACCTCTTGTTTTTAATTAGAAAATGGCATGGACTCAAAATGTGTTTCTTTTAAACCAAACCAAATTATTGCCAAGCAACACATTTTTTGTGAATATTATTTTTTGATAAAAATATTAAATAAAAATTAACAAATGGCTTAATTATTTACACATACAAACATTACTTAAATTTAAATAAGTCACACATATTAAAAGTCATTTAAAATATAAATAAACACTTATAAATGAAAATATATCGTAAGTCTCAGATGATCACGCATCATTGGGAATTTACATGTAAAATTTGTATTGTTAATTTTATCTCATACATTGCGTTAATATGACTGAAGTGAAGTTAGAATTATTATATTACTTAATGTATATTACTTAGAAGCATTTTTCTTTGTTTTGTTATACTTAATAGTTATTTAAGGTACAAGTGTAAAAAGTGATGCTTTATTGCACGAACTGGCGTTTAAAAACACGAGCGAGGAACGAGCGAGTTTTTTTAAAGCCAGGAGTGCAATAAAGAAACTTTTTACACGTGTGCCTTACAAAATAATATCTTCGATCGTGCAGCAATTTTCAAAGAATATTTTCATATGAGTAATATTTAAATGTCATTTAAATAATTCAATTAATGAAAACATATTTTACCCGCCGTGCACTAATGAAAGCGTTACTTAGCAACCAGTAAATAAGTTGCACAAATGTCGGCCGCCATTATTATTTATGGAAAAAATGTTCGCTTTATTGTAATCGCATCGACTTGCATTAAATGAAATCTTCAGAGTTCTTAAATCTGCCATTTCGTTTGTATTATATATTTTATTTATAGTTTATTAGTTATTTGTATCAATTAATAAAAAAATAAGTTTTTCTTCGAAAATATGTGCTATAATATATTCATCTGTCAAATTTGACATTTCTGTGCAGTAAAAACAGTTTGACATTAGCGTGCAATAAAAACGTAAAAAAGCACTAGTGCTTTAAAAAGCCACTTTTACAATGAAAAATGATGCAAAAAGCGTCTACTTTCTGTACGATCGTAGATAAAATATAAATTATAGTTATTTAAGGTACAAGTGTAAAAAGTGATGCTTTATTGCACGAACTGGCGTTTAAAAACACGAGCGAGGAACGAGCGAGTTTTTTTAAAGCCAGGAGTGCAATAAAGAAACTTTTTACACGTGTGCCTTACAAAATTTTATCTTCGATCGTAAAGGATTTCAAAGAATATATTCTTATGAGTAATATTTTAATGTCATTTCAATAATTCAATTAATGAAAACATATTTTACCCGCAGTGCACTAATGAAAGCGTTACTTAGCAACCAGTAAACAAGTTGCACAAATGTCGGCCGCCATTATTATTTATGAAAAAAATGTTTGCTTTATTGTAATCGCTTCGACTTGTATTAAATGAAATCTTTAGAGTTCTTAAATCTGCCATTTGGTTTGTATTTTATATTTTATTTATAGTTTATTAGTTATTTGTATCAATCAATAAAAAATTGAGTTTTTCGTCGAAATATATTCATCTGTCAAATTTGACATTTCTGTGCAATAAAAACGGTTTGACATTACCGTGCAATAAAAACGTAAAAAAGCACTAGTGCTTTAAAAAGCCACTTTTACAATGAAAAATGATGCAAAAAGCGCTTACTTTCTGTACGATCGTAGATAAATTTAATTATATGATGACAGTTCATGGCAACTATTATTTATTATAAGATATTAATTGCTAGTATATTTAATTTATATTTTAAGTAAAACTTAGTATTAAGTGATATAATAGCTCTAACTTCATTCTGATTATATTAACGCAATGCATGAGATAAAAATTAACAATACAAATTTTACATGTAAATTCCCTATGATACGTGGTCATCTGAGACATACGATATATTATTATTATACATATTTCCTACTCTGGAAAAGTCAAAAAAATGTAATACCTCCATCAAAACATCCCCAATTCACTCTAAAAATTATTATTACATATAACATAAAGAATTAGTATATTTTTGGTAAGGTGTGAAAATTTAAAAAATTTACACGCTGGTGGTGATCAGCAGTTGGATGGGTGACCGGTACCATTCACCATTGGGATACAATTAATGGTGCTTTAGAGTGACGAGTGACTTTAAAGTAACAAGCTCATTTACACACACACAAATAACACATGGCGGAAGGACCATGTGTTCGATAGCCTAACACTACTAATACTACTACTACTTAAACAAATTATAATAATTTCATTTAGAAAAACCTTGGCTATCTAGCTCATAGGTTTTTTGATACCTCCATTTAAATTTCAAATTCACCCTCAAAATTATGAGTACATACAGCATGAAAGATTTATTTTTTTGGCATAAGATATAGAGTTTTTCAAAAATTCTACATTTAGAAACTTGTTGCATAACTTTGAGGGTGAACAGGGGATTTTTTGAGAGAGGTATCAAAAATGTTATGAACTACTTATAGGCAATATATTTCTGATTGTAATTATGATCATGCATCTCATAACATTGTCCATGCATTAAAGAAGAAAGTCTATGTACAGTTGAGTTTTTTTTACCCAAAGCTTCTCCATGGCAATTATCCCAATGTAATCCACCAAGTGCAATTATAAAAAAAAGCATTACATATTTACTCCTACACATTGACAAAAAGTTGTTGCTGGAACCTTTTACTTATACTGGTGTTTTCTAATGGTAAGGTTTTATAATTCTATTCATGCTAATATTTACTTTATCATAAAATAACAGAATAAAATTGGAACTGTTATTTATACTGAAAAAGAAACCTACACATTGCTTAGTGTCCCAGGATCTGAACCATGGTAAGGATTTAATTGTTCCCTAAGTAGAGAAACAAACTTTGTATGAGTTTTAACCTCACAGAAGTTTAATAAGTACTTCTAGTATATTTATCTTAAACGTAACCAATTATAGTTTCCACTATTTACCTTGTGTAAAATCAACCTCAACAAATTAACCAAAATTCTTAGGCATTTCCTAAGAGCTTCTATTGCAACTGCTATATACGAAAAAAAGAACTACTACTAGGAGAAAAATAAGTCGTTTTAACAAAAGCTCAACTGGTTAAGGACTGTTCGTGATAGTCACTGTCCTGATATTGTTTAAACATTCAAATAGATTATTAAAATCAGGTTACTCAATTGAAAAACTTTTCAGTACTACTATTTTTTCCAATAAATTCTGTATCTTCTTCAGTAAGCATTTTTGTATGAAGTTTAATTACTTTGTTTTGGTCTTTTTTAATTTTATTACATCTAATCAATAACTCATCCTCTATTAGAAAATGTGAGAACTGAATATTTTTAGTATTCAAGTATTAGGGAAAGTAAGGCCCAATATGATAATTTCAGTTTAAGATTAAAATATTTTGTTTCTTGTGAAGTTCAAAAAAAGAAATTAAATAATTTAAAATTCAACAGTTATAGCATTAACACCGTGAATAATTTGATAAAAATACAATAACAAAACTTTATACTTAGCCTCAGCCTATAAACAAAAACAAAATAATTCGAGTCATAAACATTCTTTGAAGATAATTTCGAACAACTTATACAAACACAACATAAGTAATGCAAAACATGCAATAACGTTTTCAATTTGAAACCCCCATCAATAAATTAAATAGATCTGGTATCTACAAATAAATAATAACAATAATGTAAGGAAATATACCGGGTGTTTGATAAAAAAAAAATATTTTTTTCTGACATAAATATCAAATTAAAATCAAAATATCGGGCATCATTGGATTCAGAAAAATAATGTCTAGTATAATAAAATAAGAAAAGTATATGCAGCTATTTAAAAATTTTAAGTTGACTGTCAATTGTCAATAAAGTTAAATTCGAAAAAATATATAATTAATGTCATTTCATAGTATTTAAATGGCCATTTAATTTGTTTTTTAGTTAATTCAAATCAGTTAATAAATATAATATAAGTTATGGAGTTGGGCGTTTTTTATCGAACACCCGGTATATATAGGCTAGTCTGGGCGCGATTTTAAGACTAAATAAAATGGTGATGTGGCCATTATAGTACTTTCCCTATATTTTTCTCGAAAACTATGAGGTTTATGCAAAAAGGCTATTCTTTATAATTTGTTCACTTTTTAATTCTCTACAATTATTGTTTATATAAATTTCATATAACTCCAATACTTTATTAAAAATTGGCAAAAGTGAGGGGATGGTTGAGTTTGTGAGGAGAGTATATTAGGAAACATGGGGAATGCCAAAGGTGGGGGGGGGAGGATCAGAGAAATTTATAACTTGGATGGGAGTGAGACCAGGATGCCCGCTAAGCTTAATTTATATATAAGTGAACTGGATGAGATGTTAAGGAGAGGGCGGACGAACGTGATTGGGAATAAGAAGTTCGCGTATGCGGATGTAATGGTGCTGATGGCGAGGGACTGGGAGGGGGTGAAAGAGATGTTAGAGGAGTGGAAAAGTACATGGATAAGAAGGAGTTACAAGTGAATGTAGGGAAAACGAAATTGATGAGGTTTAGGAACAAAGGAAGGGAAGGAAGAATGAGAGAGCTCATGGTGTGGGGAAAAAAGAGGTATGAGTGTTTGGAGTGGGAACAAAGATGGGGCATGAAGTGGCGAGGTCGACACCAGAATATATTATGTTGCAAGAGTTAAATAGGGAGATGAGACCTTAGGGTGAGAGGCAGTAAGGAGAGTGGTAAGGTACGAGATGAGAGTGTGTACCCTGGAAGAAGGAGTATAGTGGAGGGTAGATGGAGAGCAGAGAGAAGGAGAATGTACGAAAGGGTAGGATTAGCAAAGGAAATGGTTAATGAATAGCTTGAGAGAGGGGTGTATGTAGCGGATTGGGTATATGAGAAGGAAACAGAAATGGAGAGACAGGAAAGGCAGAGCTGTATAGAGAGGAGTATGTACAATGGCAGGTGCATGGAAGAAGGCCAAGATATTTTGAGGAGAGCGGAATGGGAAGAGAGGATAAGGTGACAATGGCAAGGGTGAGGTGTGGGTCGGTTTTGTTTAAGAGTGGGAGGGATACGTGGGGTCATATGATGGAGGTGTGTGAGGAGTGGGAGGAAGGGTGAAAGAGGGTGACAGACTGGATGTATGTGGATAGGGCCAGGATAAATGTGCTGAGGAGAATGGGATGGAAGAGAGGAGAGTGGAGTGAAATAATATATGGAAGGATTTGATTATTTGTTTTTTTTTTTTAGAATGTAGTTTAGTAGATTTAATTTTGTATAGCCAAATAAAGGTTTAAAAGTAAAGGTAAGATTTATTAGAATCTCTCAAGCTACATATAGTTAAGCATAATCCCAGAATTTCCTTACTAAATGAGCAGACTGATTCAGTATATTCTCCACTATTTCTTCCTGAATAATCAATGAAAATAAATCATTGTGTTATTAACAAAGGAAAGTATTTATATATTATTTATAAACCTTATTTATATATTTTAAATTTTCATAGTGAAACAGACATTCTACATGCCTATTAGCATGAAATACAGAATTTATATTTAAAAAAATCCAATTCTCTTTTTTTATTAAATTTTTCTACTTTCATATTAAATACCAGATACCAGATTTATAAGACAAACAAAAATCTAGCAATTAACATACTATTACAAAAATATGAGCTTAACCTTAAATCTTTACACAAACTACAGGTAAGATGGTGCATTTCCAGAGAAGTCAATAACCCACAACTTTTGTTAGCAACAGATAGTTCAATGTGTGACATCCTTGATTAAAAATTATGTGCCCATAATTTTGCTATACTTATCACGAAACTCCAGACCAAAATATGTTACCGTACCCTCTACAGGGAAAGATAATACTTAAAAATCTAAAATGCAAAATATTATTATTAATGGTTGAGGCCATTACTATACACTATTCACGTTGTTTTTGCATAATGGGAGGCCATGATTTATTTGTTTAACGTTGGACACACTATTCGTCAACTTTCCGTTACTCAAGCGCCTGACATGTGAACCTGTCAAAAAAATTACTGATAAATTTATGTAATCAATTTTAAATCTGGTAGATTATTTAAATATACTTGTTTATGTGTATCGTGTGTGATAACCACCAAATACAAGGAGCGAAAATAACTCCCACATTTCCCTTTTTCCCACTGTGAAATTTGCGTTCGAAAATTGAAAATTATCGAGAAGAAAACAACCTAGATAATCAAATAAAACACTAGTTTGGCACTTTTTCACTTGGTGAAAAGTGAAGTGAAAAAGTGCTAAACTAGTGTTTTATTTAATTATAAACATTTTCACGTACTGTTACAATTCAACAAGAACCTAGAGAATTTCTGATTCCAGCAGGATGGAGCTACTTTTCACATAGCACGTCGTCTACGCCAAATTTTGCAGGAGATTTTCCCGCGAAGAGTGCCCTCGAATCATTTGTTAAACCCTTTTTGAGATATGGGAGTTATATCTGCCGCATCCTGTATATTTAATTAATCTACCTGATAAAAAATATTGAATTGTTTAACAACTATTTTTTAATGTTTTCGTGTTTTTTTTAAATTATTGACTAGTTTCTTTTTCATGTATTAATTTTCTGGTTATAAGGAATGCTATAATAACTAATAAGATTATTTACAGTAATTAATATACTATAAATGTTACTCTGTATAAGATAAGGAGTAAAATTATGTATGTAAGAAAAAAATGTTTCTTGTGATTTTAATTAAGTCTGACACCTTAGTCTTCCCATCATTCTCTTTATCGATCTAATGTCATCTGTATCGAACTATAGATTGTATACATTTAAAATGTTACATCTTTGCTCTTTGAAGAACAATCCTTTTTACAATGGTGGAGAGTTGGTGCAATTTAAATGTCACATGCTTGTCATTGAAATTCCATAGGCGCTGTCTCTATACAGCTATTTATGAATTGTGATTGTCTAATATTTCAAAAATATAAAACCATTTATAAATGCATAATAATAAGTCTATAAAAATAAATCACATATTACTATTACTTCCCTGACTAATATCACGTCGCGTATCCAATTATACAAAAGCAATTAGCATGTTACAAATAGTAGATTAGTAGTATACAATTTACAGTTCAGTATAGTTAGTATTTCTTTAGTAGCTATACTATTTGTATTTATTTTAATGTATTTATTTATTATGTTAAATAAACTTTCATGTTTTTTAATGATTAGTTTTTAATTTCAATTTGAACACTTTACTAAAAATGTAATCAAGTGTAAATTCAATAATAATAGCAAAGATTTTCTTCTCTTATAAAAGACGGATACTTTCGATTTGCTAATATCACCTTCACGGTTCAAAATCTTGGCTTGGATAATTAGTTTATACCTAGATTAATTTATAATATATAAATAGTAAGTGTATTGTAATTTAATTAATAAACCAAGATGATTTTAAGTATTCCAATTTATTCGTTTTATACATACAAAATAAGTAATGATCAATATTATATAATAATAATAATCTAAAATTCGATTTAATAATTTAATTTTATTATATGTGAAACAACACACTATACAGGGTGTCCCGTTAATACGATTCAATACAACTTAACAGTATCCTAAGTTTATGGCTAAGCAGAAAAAAAATTGAAAAAACATTCATTTTATTTATAACAATTGAACGCTATATCCTATTCGGCTGAAAATTTGGTATTGTTGATTATTTTAGTTATTATGGTCATCATTGATTAATAAGAAACATCAAAAACAATAGCCCACAAAATAAAAACTAAAATATTATTTTATTGACGCGTCTTATTAAAATAAAGTACTACTTGAAAGATTAGTTCATTTAAAAGCATTTTTATTCTCTTCTTAATATCGATCTTTTCGTTTTCAGAACAAACGGTAATTGGGTTTAATATTACACTTTGTCTTTAAATAGCCATATCTAGTTGCCACCACCCACGAGTAGCGCCAAAGTAGCTCTCCCCTGTAATAACCTTAAAAGATTTACAAAAAATGTACTTGTCTTTAGGCTTCAAGGTAGCAATCCCACAATTATACTATTCGCAAAGGCAGTCAAGGTCAAGGTCAATACGTCGACTCTTTTGGGTTTCATTTTGCACATTTCGCTGCCGAAAATGGTCGATGACAAATGTAGATTCTTGAAGCGTTTCGTGTTCACTTTTTAAAACAACGTCAAATATCGTTACGTTTTTTTATGGTTCGCGTAAGTTGAACATAATAGTCAGAGAAACAAAACCATCTTAAATAAATAATTCCTCAGACCTAGTTAAACAAATTAATTAATTGAATGTGCTTTTTAATTTCAATTACTAATTATAACTTGATGTTTTTACATTCAAGTAACTCAACTCGAAGAGTTCTCCTCCTGTTTATAATTTGCATCTACTTAATTCCTGTTGGTAAGCATTAATGTTTGAAATGTTTCTAGTGAGTTGAATACCGCTTCCGGCAGAATAAACGAAGTATCTTTCATTCTCTGGGATAATCCCGCCAATGAGACTTCCTGCTTTTTGAGGGGAAGTGCAATTTAATGCGATTTTAGGATATATATACACTGACGAGCATAAAATTAGGGTCACTCCGTTATTTGAAGTTATTTTAGAAATTTTTAGTTTTTTACGTGTTTTCTTAGTTATAACAGTTTAAATAACTGATTGCTTGAATAAAAAAATAATATTCGGTTGTTCAAAGTAGAAATTCTAGGGGCCGGTATATGTCTCCGAAAACGTTTTCCCATCTCATCCCAAACATGCTCAATCGGATTTAAAACTGAACTGCGAGCAGGCCAAAGAAATCTTGTGATTTGACACTCATCAAGATACTCAGTAACTATCTAAGCAGTGTGGGTTCGTGTATTATCATGTATAAATGTTGCGTCGTCTCCAAGAATCATCATAAACGGTAAAACATGGTCTTCTAGAACCTCTGTCAGATAACTGTGCGCAGTCAACGTTTCATTCTCGATAAAGACTAACACTGTGTGTATGTCCAAAGATATGCCTCCCTATGCCATAATTGATCCTCCACCAAATGGAAGTCGCTCGGCAATACACGCTTGAGCTTGAGCATATCTCTCGCCTTGTCGTCGCCACAATCTTACACGCCTATCTGAGCCCGTAAGACAGAATTGCGATTCATCAGAAAACAATATGCGACTCCAATCCGGTATTGTCCAAGCAAAGTGTTCTCGTGAAAATTTAACCTCCCACTCTGGTGTTTACGGGAAAGCAGCAGTCCAGTAGCTCTAGTCTGAGAATATAATCCAACAGCATAAAGGCTCCTCCTAACTGTCCACTCACCTATGTTTACATTTCTCACTTCTTGCAGATGATTTCGAAGTGAAACTGCCGTGACCGTTAGGATTCTCAAAGCACTAATAACGAGAAAGCGGTCATCTCAAGCAGTTGTAGTCTTACCTCGCCCTGAACCAGGTCTTCTAGTGAGCAGACTAGTCTCTTTGTATCGCCGCCAAACTCGTTGCACACACGATACCAACGTTTCATGCAGTTTTGCGCTGTCCGCGGCCGTCTTCTAAAGCCGCCACAATTCGTGCCGCAACAACAGGATTGCCTATTAGTACCAAAATGATACTTTACAATAAATAAAATTCCTAAGAAATGTAGAAGACAAGTAAATACTTAATCGTTTTAGAATAGTTTGAAAAAGTCGTTTGTAATTTTCTAAATTTGTAAATTCAGGTTTAAAAAATGTAATATACACGCCGGTGGTGGCGCATTCGGTTGCGACCGAACTAGCGTTAGCGAGAGTCAAGCAACGTTAGTTCGGGTCAGCAGTTGGATGGGTGACCGGTACCATTCACCATTGGGATACAATTAATGGTGCTTTAGAGTGACGGGGGCGATCCTTTAAAGTAACAAGCTCATTTACACACACACAAATACACAAATCACACATGGCGGAAGGACTACTTACTAAAATGTAATAATATAATATGTTTTTAGCAAACGTAGATTTCTTGCTTAATAAACCAGCAGATTATTATTAATTACATGTCGAAGTTGACCGTCTTATTTTATCGTTTGGTTTCCCAAAAGAAAGTTTATATTTCTTTAGCATCTGTCTGGCTCTTGGGAATATTGTCGCTATGGAGCGTTTCTTGGGAGCTGACAGCGCGTTGTACATGCGAGGGTTTAGAAAAATTGTAGTTCACCAACTGCAGGGCGTAGAAGATTCTACAATATTCGAGGTTATCGCCACTTAAATGAGGCGCCGAGCATACCTCTCATTCGAAAATGAAGGTAAGGAAGTTTGCAGAGATCAGTACAATATTGGGAAACCCAAAAATGGGTCGCCAAGATCATCAAGAACGGCAGAGAACGTGGGTAATGTTAACCAGTCTGTTCGTGACTATCCGAACCTTTCTATTCAGAATAAAATATGCCGGATAATATCGTATTATACACAAAGACCAATCGCTGCATCCTATAAAGTTTAATTGGTAGAGAAGTATTAAAGCCCCAGGATGCCGGTTAAAGTAAAATTTTTCCTGACAAATTGATCTCCAGGAGAGACATAAATTGGCCTCCACACAGTCCTGACATAACCCCAATGGACTCTTTCTTGTCAGGTTGTCTCAAATCCAAAGTTTACACTAATAGATCAACTTCTCTGGCGCATAAAAGAAAATATCCATCACGAAGTGGTAGCCATCAATGATATCAATCTGAAAGCTGTGTATTCTATTTGTTAATCTCTGTAACATACCTAGTCGTTTTTACCTTAAATAGCTTTAACAGTGGTAAGCTTTGGTTCCTTATTTGATAAGAACTAGGAATTATATAGTTATTATGCTCTTCCAGTAATTCAGCTTCCTATAAAAATCTTCAAAAATAAATTCGGTACTTGCCACATTCTTGATGGAACCAAATTTTCATATTGGGAGAAATAATACACTTGTTATGTTCCATTTATTTATTATCAGGCAACTGACATGTGTTTCGGTCCTTACGGATCATTTTCAAGGTTAAACCAGTTTTAACTTTGAGAATGATGCGTAAGGACCGAAACATGTGTCAGTTACCTGATACATATTTTTTTTGTGGCTGGGAGGTGGAAAATCTTTTATAGACTGAGTGTGGGAGTCCCCAGAACTATACTGGTATACCCACTAAAAATCACCTCCCCAAGTCGCCCTGACACCCCGCGGAACCGCCGTCTGGCATTATATCAAGGGGTGTCAGTGTCGTTGTGTGTGTATGAGAGATGTGCGTGTGTGTGCAATGAACGGCTCGGGTACGTGGGGTCGCTACTCCCAAATGGCTGTGCACGTCAACCACCCCTGCGGAACAGTTACCTGATATTAAACAAATGGAACATAACAAGTGTATTAATTCTCCCAATCTTCAAAAATATTCAGGTTAGTATCGTTATGATAGTAAAACTTTGGTTATGACATTCTTTTTGCATTAAAATTATATTCTGTAGTAAAAAAAAAACCTTATAGATGAATAGATATTGATCTAGATTGTTTGTAAAAGACTTGACAAAACTTCAGTCCTTCATTAATTTTTCCAAAATCATCTTGTAAGTGATTCTGGGCCTGAGCTTTACTTCTTTATTTGACAATGTGCAAATCTTTAGGAGAAACAACAGAATCACCATTGTCGAAAATTGCTGGTGTACACAGTTATTTGTTATCTTCATTATGGTTTATAATTATTCATATTTGAATCAAACAAATATGTGGCTTATATAAGGATTTGACTAAGGTAATTGTGCGAAAAGAGATTATATAAAGGGTCCGCCAATAGGGACGCGCGAAGTTTGCCGGAAGGGTGCGGCCATGTTGTTCGAGGTAGAGCTGTCAAAGTTGCTGTCATTTGTTCAGTATATAACCCCAAATCACCATGGCAAGTTTGAGTGTCGAGCAGCACGTGCAAATTATTAAATTGTTTTACGAAAATGGGTCATCAGTTCGAGCAACGTTCCGCGCACTTCGCCCATTTTACGGTCGCGATGATCGGCCTGTAGAGTCGACTATCCGTCGATTGGTGGGCAAATTCGAGTCGACTGGTTCAGTAAACAACCAGCCAACACTGACACGTCGACGAAACGCCCGATCGAACGAAAATATCGCTGCTGTCCGTGAGAGTGTGCGCGAGAACCCGAGGGAGTCCATTTTTTGTCGTGCACAGGAACTTGGCCTTTCGGAGACATCAACTCGCAGAATTTTGCATCTGGATTTGGGTCTGCACCCGTACAAAATCCAATTGACCCAGGAGCTCAAGATAAACGACCATAGACAGCGTCGGGCGTTCGCTGACTGGGCTCTGGAGCAGTTGGAAGCAGACCCCCATTTTGGCCGAAAAATCATCTTCAGCGACGAGGCTCATTTCTTGATGAACGGGTATGTGAACAAGCAAAGTTGCCGCATTTGGAGTGAGAACAACCCACACGAGGTCCACCAAGTGGCAATGCATCCCCAGAAAGTCACTGTTTGGTGTGGATTTTGGGCCGGCGGCATCATGGGTCCGTACTTTTTCGAGAACGAAGCTGGGGCGGCCATAACCGTCAATGGGGAGCGCTACAGGTCGATGATAACCAACTTCTTTTGGCCTAAACTGGATGATATGGACACGGACGACATGTGGTTCCAGCAGGACGGCGCCACGTGCGATTTAACGCCTTTAGACTTTTTTCTCTGGGGCTATCTCAAGTCGCTGGTCTACGCCAACAAGCCTCTAAACACCGATGACCTCCAAGTCAACATACGCAACGCCATCGCTCAAATTGAGGCCGATATGTGCTCCAGAGTCATCGAAAATTGGACCTCCCGGATCCGGGCTACCAAACGGAGCCGCGGTGGTCATTTGAACGATGTTATCTTCCATACTTAATGGGGTCGAATACCCTTTCGAATGAAAAATAAATTTCGTTTCTACCTCACACACAACTTGTTTTATTCAATTTTAAAGTTCACGCGCCCTTATTGGCGGACCCTATACATTCCTTACTTGTCGTGTATCAAACCATTTTCAATAATTAAAAATCGTCCTCAAAAAAAATCAAGAAGATTTATGTCTATAAAATTAAGTCTTGAAGTACGACTGAACCTCACAAATACCTTCTGTGGCACCAATGTCAACGATGCAGGCAAGAGTGGAAGAACATTTCATTATGAACTCAAGCCTTTCCATGTGCAAATAAAAATAGACGAATGAAATTCCCCATGCTATAATAAAGAAACGACCATATATATCAATGTGATATCAACAATAAAATAAATGTTTGGATGGAATTAATAGGAAACTTTGTCGTTGGTTCTGTCATTTTTTCTAACCGCCTAAATGGAGAAATTTATTTATTTTTTCTACAAAACAGTTTCAAACATTAAGGATTTGCCATTAGATTTAAAACGTTATATTATGTGGTTTCTATAAGATGCAGCACCGCCACATTTTCAATTAAATAATACTTCACAAGCTACAAATAGTAGTAGTAGTAGTGTTTGACTATCGACCACGAGGTCCTTCCGCCTTGTGTATTTGTGTGTGTGTGTGTGTGTGTGTGTGTAAATAAGGACCGCAAATAGGTTTTTTTGAATTAATATACTTGCTGTGTTCCATATTTTTATTTGCAGTTTCCTGACATATTTTGAATCAAATCTATACTCCTTTAATAATGAATCGAAAGTTTCGAAACATGTCAAAAACTGCAAATCAAAATATGGAACACAAGTGAATTAATCCAAACAAACTTTTCAATTTAATGTTCGAAATAAAATAAAACCTATAGAAACCGATAAATAGCTAAAGGAAATGAAACGTAAATAAAGTGGCCTCATAATTAAATGGACTTAATTGATATGGTTTAGACTATACTTGGTAATTGTTTAGTTCATGTTTTGTGCATTTATATTGCAGAGCAGCATTACTAAATACAAAAAGTCCAATTTTAACAATTACAAAGAAAAAACGCTAATTTTGCGGAACACCTGTGACTAATTTTATGATTCACTGTATTTTACCACACTTACATAATACTATATCCCTCAATTGCAATTAAAATTCAATTTATTTTTGAAATAATAGATCATAGGTAAAATAAATAACGAAAAAAGTGATTACAGAAAAAAGTATCTTTAATCGACGTTTATTAATTGAACTTACCGATTTATTTTAGTACAGCAAGAAGAATTGTGCCAGTAGACATTGTCTACACCTTCTAGGTATCAAGTAGCAATAGTTTTTTTTTTGTTTCTTATGGCCATCATTTTGGATTTCCATATCAGTAGAAAATAAAAATAGCAGTTATTTAGATTAGTAATTAACATATTAAATTTTTAATCTTTATTTTTATAAAATACTGTATAATTTATATTCTATTTGAAAAACTTTAAACAAAAAGTTTAAAAAACTTTAAAAATATAAAATTGCTTTTAAATTTTTGTAATTTTTTGAATTTACGAAACTTGTCTTTTGAAACAAATGTAAACAATTGAATATTTTGAAAAGCACTTACACTTACCACTAGAAAATATAATGAGCATTCAATCAAAATTTTAACATCTGATCTTGGGAAATACAACGCAAACTTTGTTGTCGATTTTTGTTAAACACTCATTACTTTAAAAACTACTCTTTTACATTTCTGTCTGGTTTATTTAAACTATCCTTATTAGGTAATAGAAAGAAACAATAATTAAATTCGAATAGGTGTAAATCATCACATTGCCATTAAATTCAAGTTGCATTGAAATTTAATTTTCATGAATTATTCGATATAAATATTAATACCTATTGGGTATTTAAATATTTTGAATATATAAAATTTAAATAAAAAATAAAACACATAAAAAAATAAATTTTAATTAAAGTAATGCGTATAATTACTTATATATATATATATATATATATATATATATATATATATATATATATAATATATATATAGTTTGTATGTCGAAAAAGGAATAGGTATCGTTCTTGAAATAAACTATGACCCTGACCACTCCTCTAAAAATTGGACAATGGCTGGTGAATGTTTGTAGGTCAGCTAGATTATTGTTCTGGATTATTTTAGACAAAAGAATTAAATGTGTTACATATGATTCCTACTCTTTGGAATATTCATATTATTAAAAATAAAATAGTATAAAATAGTTGCGCTTTTTCTAATGAAAATTTCGAACTATTAATGGAATTGCTAATTTAAATAAATGATTGGTATGTAATAATAAAAATAGTAATTTAGCCATTATACGACTTTCTTAATTCTATTCTTAATTCTATTAATATTAGATACTATATTACATAAACTTTACTCAATTTACTTGTGCATTTAATTTCAATCAAATATAACTGAATTAACACACTATTAACTCAGTAGAAATTAACTTCCTGATTGAGATTAGTTGACGTGGCAATTAGAAAGTTAATTATGATTAAATTCATTTCCCTCTCTTAATTTTATATATTTTTGACAATGGAAATTAGTAAAATTAATTAATAATTATAAATCCTAACATCTGCAGTGTTTTATTGCAATTTCAAATGAAGAGGAAGAAACTGTTATAAACATGGTTGTTAACATTATTTGAACTGAACGCATTATGAATTAAAATCCCTAAGTGTTTTCTTTTTAACACTTTTTTCAAATACTTCAATTTTAATAGATAAAAATTAGTTTTTTATTCTGCTGCAGTAATAAAGAAAAATATTTAAGTTGCATATATTAGTATCACTAAAGGTTTTTAATACTTTACTTTCTTCTATTCAAAAAATAAAAATGATTATTATAATAAAATTTTCAAGTATTTTCAAGTACTAAATCCTTCCTTTTTTTCTCATAATATAATTATGAACATGTTACTAGTATAACTGTATACTGTGTTACATAATTATTGTTTGCTGGAAAGCGGCACGGGAAAGTTTCTAATTGTTCCCACATGTGGGAGACAATGAATTTTTCCCATGCAAAACTAATTGTGAATGATCTTGTAAATTAAAACCATCAATTCTCCAACAGTAATCACTGATTAATACATTTAAAAATTTATAGTAATTAACAGACTAAATTTAATTAGTTATAATATTCAATTATTCAACCATATGAATAAAAACAATATCAGTTGTAATTGATTCAATAAATTTCTTAATTGCTTCTTAATTTCCTATTCAGAAACCTATTGAAGGTCCATTATAGAGAATCCACTAATGAGATGACATCTATTGTCTAAAGTATTGCACTAAATTTCCTTAATTGAGTGAATAACTCCTGTTATTATTGTAACAATAACTCAATATTTTTACATTTCATTTTTTTGTTAAAACGTTATCAGCTTTGCATATTACATATGCCTAATAGTGTGATTCTATCAATTAGGTGCTTATACTATACCTTATATAAATCTCAATACTTCCTTGTTTACATTAATCACACGCAAATTACTTAATTAAAATGTCAAGACAGTTATAATTAACATAATCTTTCTGTTTAATTATTAAATTAATTACACAAGGCATGATATGTCAATTAAGGCAATGAGTGCTCATTAATTTAAATAATTATATGACACATGAATCAACACATGTTTTATATTAATTTGCAGAAAAAGGCTGAAGCCAGGGATCTCTATGAACAAGTATTTTACTCGTTGGACCTGATCGAAAAGGATTACTTTGGACTACAGTTTACTGATGCCAACCACGTGAAACATTGGCTGGATCCCACCAAGTCAATCAAGAAACAAATTAAAAGTAATAATTGAGTATAATTGAATTATGTAACTAGATAATAGTTTCAGTTTTCTAACATTGTTGAACAAAAAATTAATTAATTAAATTTTTACTACGTTTCTTGACTAAGAAAAATATATTAATAAAATTAAATTGATAAATAGTTTAATTAAGTTAATTTTAATATTAAATAGGACTTAGTTAATATGTATTTAATTTTAGTTGGACCACCTTATACACTGCGCCTTAAGGTAAAATTTTATTCTTCGGAGCCAAACAATCTCAGGGAGGAGCTGACCCGGTATCAGTTTTTCTTGCAACTTAAACATGACATACTTGATGGAAAGTTGGAGTGTCCACATCAAACAGCTGTTGAATTAGCAGCTTTATCTCTTCAATGTGAGTATATTTAATTACCATAGATTAAGTAAATAAAAAACGACTCATCAATTAATTGCACAGTTTTGTTAAATACAGGGTGTCCCGTTAATGCGGGGAAATGGCTAGACCATAGATTCCTGAGGTCAAAATATGACAATTTAACGCAACTTATCTATATCCAAAAATTTACGGTTAAGACGGAAGTTGGCTTCAAAGTTTCAAAAATTTATATTTCTTTTGTTTATAACAATTGATCGCTTTATTTGATTTCAATGAAATTTATTTTTAATAACTACCATAATATAATACACCATTTCAGTTATTATGACTATTATTGGTTAACAAGAAGTATAAGAAACAGTAGTACCACCACTTAAAAACTAAAATATTTTTTTATTAGTGGATCTAATAAAAACTAAAAAAATACTACTTGAAAGACAATTTGATTTAAAAACTTTTTTATTTCTTAATAAAATTTGATATCTTTTACGGTTTTCCCACAAAAAAATAAAATATATATTTTTTATCTAATAAAAACAAAATCAAGTTTTTCATCGAATCGAAAAAAATGTTTTTCGTGACCGTCTTTGTTTAAAAAATGTAAATTATGTATAATAATAATTATTTAGTGTCTTTTAACAATTAATTTTTAACTTTATTATAGTTCATAAATATTCATATTTGGAACAAACAGATATCTTGTTTGTATTAGGATTTTGCAAAGAAAATTGTTTGAAAAGTGTTAGATGTTGTTTTGATTTATTTTATTAATTGATATTATTTAATTTTTATTCAATAGAGTAAGTTTATTTACTTATTAATGAGTGCATAATGAGTATACTATATTCATATTTTATTTTTTTGTGCAAAAACCGTACAAGATATCAAAAACTAGTAAGAGTCAAAAAAGTTTTTAAATCTAATGCCATTTCAAGTCGATTTTTTTCGATTTTATTGGATGCACCAATAAAAAAATATTTTAGTTTTTAAGTGGTGGTACTACTGTTTTTTATACTTCCTGTCAATCACTAATGCCAACAATAACTGAAATGATGTATGATATCATGGTACTTATTAATAATAAGTTTCATTCAAATCAAATAAAGCGTTCAATTGTTATAAACAAAAGAAATAAAAAATTTTGAAACTTTGAAGCCAAATTCCAGCTTAACCGTAAATTTTTGGATATAGATAAGTTGCGTTAATTCGTCATATTTTGACCCCAGGAATCTATGGTCTAGCCATTTCCCCGCATTAACGGGACACCCTGTATATAATCTAGCTTGCATTTTACAGAGTAAAAACTAATTTTTGCAATATACTTCCTTGTGTTCTTTTTTACTTGTTAAAAATATAAATCAATAGTGAAATAGTGGATCAAACCAAATGTAAATTGTGTTATTTCTATATTTAAATATGTTTCACCACATGAGAACCCAATTTAAGAAATATAAATAACTATTAAACTTTATATTATAGCCGAATTAGGTGACTATGATGATTCTCAGCACACGGCAGCTACAGTATCTGAATTCCATTTTGTGCCCAATCAGACGGAGGAGATGGAAATCGAAATTCTGGAGGAGTTCAAAAAACTACGTGGTTTAACACCAGCACAAGCAGAAATTGGCTACTTAAATAAAGTGAAATGGCTAGAAATGTACGGTGTAGACATGCATACAGTGCTTGTAAGTAAACAAAATCATGTTTCATAAATATTATAATTTTTTTATATAAAGTTTTATTTTCTATGTTAATGTAAACGTTTACCACATTTATTCCATTTATTTATTTAGGGAAAGGATGGCATGGAATACAGACTAGGTCTCACTCCCACTGGCATTCTAGTTTTTGAAAACCAACAAAAAATTGGGCTATTCTTCTGGCCAAAAATAGGAAAGCTTAATTTTAAAAAGAAAAAGTTAACCCTTGTGGTTGTTGAGGATGATGATGCAGGCCGTGAACAAGAGCATACGTTTGTGTTTAGGTAACAAACAAATTAACCTAACACTTTAGATAATTCTAAGAAATTAATTTGAAGCCAAGTAAATTTGATCAACTAATTAAATATATGGTCAATATTTATATTTTGAATTTAGCAATACTATAGTCATGATAAGTTATAATGATATTTTTTTACTAAAAGCAATTTTTCAAATTTCTTGTCATAAAGTATAGCAAAACAAGATTTAATACTCTTTGCTTAAAACTCCATATTTATTACATAATAAAAAAGTCTTAAAACAAATTAATAAATAAGATCAGTCAAAAAATCATTTAGGTATACAAACATTATTTTAATTAATATGGTTCAAGTTTTAGCAAAATCTATTTAACCTGCATTTAATAATTCTATATTAATTAATCTCACTAACCAATTATTTTATTTTATTAACATTATATTAATGTAAATTGGGAAACAGTGTTCCAATTTATTCCTTTAAAAACCGCAGATTACATAATGAGAAAGCCTGCAAGCATCTGTGGAAGTGTGCAGTAGAACACCATGGGTTCTTTAGACTGCAAGCACCAGTTAAAGGACCTTCAGCCAGACAGAATTTCTTCAGAATGGGTTCCCGGTTTCGGTATTCTGGAAGGACAGAATACCAAAGTACCCATCAAAACAGGGCCCGTAGAACAGTACAATTAGAAAGAAGACCCAGCCAAAGGTATATTTGGTTTTATTGAAATTTATCATCATATTGCTTTTCTTAGTTTAAAATGTCCATATTATTAATAAACTAATTTATCATATTCTTCTTGCAATTCAAACTAAATTAAATTAAAATAAATAATAAATATAAGTTAAAAATATAGTTCCAAAACTTGATGGACTTAAATTTCATTTCATTTGTGCAAGTACCTTTGCACTATAAGTAATACATTTCATGTATTATTATTTTTACTAACAACTAGGTATGGCAGAAGACAAAGTCATGTCCTGAGGGAACGCTTACGTGAACAACAGTCAGTTCAAACAAATGTTGAAGCTTCTGAAGTGCCAAACAAACCAATTGAGGTTATCCAACCATCTTCCAGTAGATGTAGTGAAAGATCCACTCGCTCCAATGCTACTAACACCACCGAGAGTGATCCACTTTATTGTAAAGTTTCTGATGACACAACTAAAAGCTTAACACCCACAGGTATTATGATTACCCATTAAATCTAAGATTGTGTAATAAATGTAAATTACAATTATTTTATCAGGACCTGAATCAATTGGCTTGGTGAGTCAGAACAGTTTCGGGAAAGGATCTGTGGGTCAAAATTCATTTGGAAAAGCTTCTATAGGCTGTTGTAGTTCTTACAGGTAATAATATATAATACATTTTAGTTACCTAAATTACTATCACCTTTATTGATAATACATAATTGCACTTTAACTGAGTAAAATTTGCTGTTACAAATGTTCATAAACACACCAAGGTGCCAACATTAAATAGTCAAATCATACTAACATTATATAATCACTACATATGTATTTCAAGTTTGCTGCATTATTTGTATTTGCTATTAATTTTAATTAAATTTAATTATCAATCTGTTTTACTTTATTAACAATTTAAGAATGATAAAGTGCCACATAAATAAAAACATATAAAATTCTATCATCCTATGTACATACAAAAGGTTATTATTATGATTAAATATTGATGTTTCAGGTAATGTATTTAATGGTAAACAACAAAATTATAAATGTTCTTTCAAAAGATTTTATTTTATTTTGCTGCTTCAGTATTTTTAATATTTGTTTTTTAACATCACTATTTTATTTCACAGTCCGGTTTTGTCAGTGAGTAGCAAAAACGGTACTTTGAAAAGAAACAAGCCACCAACATCACCAGTTACTCCAGTGCCACCAGTGAGTCCAACACCATCTAGCGCTGACAGCCAATTAGATGTGCTTTTGAAAAGCTTAGCAAAGGAAACCCTTAGTGGAATGCAAAGAGATGAGGCTAGGAATGTGATAACTGACAAGAACAGATCTGAAGGTATTACAATCATCCTAATAAAATATCAAATAATCTAACAAATTCAATTTATACTCATTTGGTTTAATATTGTAAATCTGACAATAGAGTTGTCAAAATATAAGAACTAAAATTCTTCTTTATTGTCCAAAAAACTAGCATATATGGAGCATATGTAATGTAATGTGCTTCATACTTTCATATTTTTAAATTAAATAAATCAACAATATATTAAGCAAATATTTATTCATTTAAATAATTAAACAATTCATAGATTTATTGATATATAAAACAGTTAAAGAATCAATTATATATAAATTAAGCTATCAAATGTAAACAATATGTCATTAAATAATAATTATTCTTATATTAACAAAAATCCTTTTATTGATAAAAATTCGTAATTTTTATTAATACAACCGAAATAATTATGTATCACATTAAATATAATAAATGAAAAAATGATTGAATGTGATTTAATTTTTTGCAGAAACTGATGGTGACATTATGCTAAAATCTCTTCCAGCAGAAATTCCCAATAACATTAATAAATATACAACAGGAAGTGCAAAACCTATTCCGCCTAGCCAATTAAAATGCAACATATTGAAAGGTAATAAATATAAATGGTACTTGTATTATAGTTGAAGTATTAACCATTTATATATATCTATACTATTTAATATTATTCAATTGACACTTTTAAATGTGACTAGAAAACTGAAAAAATGTTTTAATTTCATCAAGTTCACACGACAAATAAAATAATATTTAGTTTTACAGTAATTAAAATAATATATACATTACTAATATGAGCAATATTATATTTAATTTTATATAAACAATACTTACAGCAAAAGCTGAGGAAGAAATGAATGGCATAACCCCAGTAGGTGTTGCAACGAAACTTACTAACCAGATGTTTGTTGCGGCCGCAAACAATGATGAATCCAACATGAATTCTCTAAATGCCGCCACATTTGTATCAGTGGTATGTACCAAAAACTCTACTCTAGCCTGCACAATGCTAATGAATTGCACAACCATTAATGCTTATTTTTTTGCTCCTTTTTTTTTGCTTCCCTTCCACTAGGGTGGTGACAAATTGACGCTGTCGGTAACAGGCCCAACAAATACCAACCCCGTGTCTACAAATCCTATCCTAAACTCCCCGAAGAAGGAATATCCCGAGGAAAAGAATCAGAAGCGATGCACGACTCCAGTTACAGTGACGTTCTTCGGGCAATCTGACGGCGGGAAGCTGGAAAAGGTCATGCTTTCAGATCCTGAGGGCAAATCTAAACAGCCGTTGAGTTTAATTAGTAACGGTAGCAGTGATTTACTAAGTTTTGATGATGAAAGTCCAAAGTCACCACTTAGTATACATCAGGCGTTCTTTTTGAAAGAAAACTCGAATCCTTTCATTGAGCCGGTGACAAATCCCTTTCACGATAATAATCCTTTCTTGCCTATTAATCCTTTTAGAACTGATCGAGGTGATGACAGGCGGACTAATGGAGAGGACGTTACGGACAACGACGTAAAGGATAGTGAGGTACATTTTTGCTTGCTTTTGTTTTTATTTTGTTGCTTGCACTTACTCACTATTAATGTAATTGGGGCTATTGTATTCTTAAATAAAAATAAACATTAGTTATATTATTCGCAAGACTTCTAAATAAGTAATCTATACCCAAAATAATATAATTTAAGTAAAAGGGATAAAATATTATTGTCTTTTAAACAACATACAGAAATCCTTTTTTTATATGTAGAATTAAGTTCCAAATTAACTGCACTGTATATTTTTTTCAATTTTTTTTCTTATCGATAACGAATATAGAAAAATGATTTTGTTTCAGGATGACGAAGGAAATGAATATGAATCTGATGCAAACAGAAATACAGTAACCCCGAACTTAAGCAATCTCTCACCCTGGCTAGTTTCTACAGACGTGGTGAGCTCCCCGGTTTCGAAAGTAAATACAACAGAAACTACAATCATCCGCAAATCCGTGATAACGACGCAGCTCTAGCCTCCCAACCCTTGTGATAGAAAGTTTAAATCAAATCGTTGACAACGAGCAGAGTTTTTTTTATTGACTTACAAATCTATATATTTATATTTATAGAGATTGCTATACATATACATATATTTTTAGTGCAAATTTTATCCTAGCTGGAGGTACTTAAATTATGTACATATTTATGATGATGTTTTTTGATGGCAAATCAAATCCAAGTGCCATTCCACGGGCCGGGCCAGAAGATTGTGCCTTGTTGCCCCCAATTGTTTGCGGGGTGTATTCATTTCTAGCCGGCCCATGTACTTAAACGGTATTGAATCTAGCATTCCGTCCCATTTTTATTGTTCTACAGCTTATTACGTTTGTATACAAGATGTATTCTTAAAAAATACCTACTTAAAAGTATTTATATATTTTATGTTAGTAAATGAGTTGTTTTATTCAATTTCCTTGAATGTTTCCTACTTAAATATAAATAATTAGTAGTTACAACCAGAATTGGGTCCTAGCTAAACAGTCAAATACGATAAAAACAGATAAATTGAGTTAATATAAAAACAAATTTGAATATGTAAAAACATCTGGAAAGATTGATATTTTTAAAATTGAATGTTTGTTATCTTAACCTACCTCAAGAAATCATTGCTCTTAATCTAACGCATGGATGCACAGACCGCGGGCCGCATGCGGCCCGCTGGTCGAATACCGGTGGCCCGCCGACAGCAAAAATAATACTCTCGTACATTCTAAAAATATTGAATTCTATTCCAGAATAAAACCAAAAAAAATATGTTCGAAAAGTTATTTGAATCTCGCGCGCGCGCTATTACGGTGCGCCGTACGTGCGTCGTCGGTAACAGCGGTCGGTAATGTTCGTGCTGATCTCGGTTAAATTCGTTTGCTTGAAGAAGCGCGGCGGCCGGCGGCGCGATGACGATCGCTCGCGTAGATAGTACACGACTCGAAGCTTCCAGAGTCGGTTTCGAGATTTCTCCAGACAGTTTTCGACTCTATACGCGCGGTATAAAAGCCACGTTTAATCGCCGCTAGGTGTATTAGTGTTCTGTGAGTTTAATAGAGGTTTTGGAAGGCAATAGTTGTACTCCACTAGCCGGTGTCATATATTTTGATCCACATTCAACGTAGATTTCCTGTTGCAGTGTTAACCGTCAAGTGCCGTGTATAATTGTGTTGTGAAATCGTAAGTAAAACTCTATTATTAATAAGTGTTTCCCTACCTATTTAATCAATTATTTTTGATAATTTAAAAAGGATGGGTAATTTAAGTAGGTACTGTAATTGTTTTTAGGTGCTGTGTTAATCCTAGCCAGGATTAGAACGCAACATGGACAAGCCAGGACCTAGTAAAAAACGTAAGGTTAAAGATGAAAATCGGCAATTTCAAGAAATTTGGACTGAGAAATACTTTTTTGTATGGTCGCATAACAAAGTCGTTTGTTTAATTTGCAAGAATTCTGTTGCAATTGCAAAGGAATATAATGTAAAAAGGCACTATGAAACGCAGCATCCTTCTTTTACCAAGTTTACAGGCGAATTAAGAAAGCAAAAAATGTTGTCTTTAAAACGGGAGCTTACGGGTCAGCAAGCTATGTTTAGAAAACCCATTGAAGATTCAGAAACAGCTACAGAAGTTAGTTATGAAATTTCTCGAATGATAGCAAAGCGAAGTCGCCCCTTCAATGATGGGGATTTTGTAAAAGAATGCATAGAAATTGCCGCTAAGAAAATGTGTCCAGAAGCAGCAAAAAAGTTTGAGAAAATTCAACTGAATCGTATGACCATCCAAAGACGAATTATGTCTTTGTCAGGTAATATTGCGGAACAATTAACTGAAAAAACTAAGATCATTGAATTTTTTTCATTAGCACTCGACGAATCCACTGATATTAGTTCCACAGCTCAACTTCTAATATTCATACGAGGTGTTACTCAAGATTTTGAAGTCGTAGAAGAGTTATTAGGAATGTGTTCATTGAAAGGTCAAACCAAAGGAGTTGATATACTCAATGTACTTTTGGATGAGCGTTCAAAAACTGATTTGGACTTATCAAAATTATCGGGAGTTGCGACTGACGGTGCTCCTTCGATGATTGGTGTCAATTCCGGGCTAGTTACTTTGCTGAAAAAGCATCTGCAAGAAAAAAACATAAAGGCTGAAGATCTCATGCAGTTTCACTGCATTATACACCAAGAAGCCCTCTGTGCTAAACAAATTGAATTTCAAAATGTCATGAAAGTGGTAGTTTCGACTGTAAATTTCATAAAATCACGAGGACTCAATCACAGGCAATTCAAACAATTCCTTGATGACATCGAAAGCGAATATGGAGATTTACTGTATTATACAGAAGTAAGGTGGCTAAGTCGTGGATTGACACTGGAACGATTTCTAAATTTAATAGAAGAAATTGGAATATTTCTGGCGGAAAAGCAAAGGGATGTCCCGGAACTTAAAAATCCTGATTGGTTGTGTGATTTGGCTTTTTTAGTTGACATTACAAATCATTTGAATGTCTTGAACACACGGCTTCAAGGCAAAAATCAACTGATATCCCAGCTCTACGCTCATGTATCATCCTTTGAATGCAAGCTGACACTTTTCAGATCGCAATTGAATTCTGGAAATTACAATCATTTTCCGAATTATAAGAAAATGGCTGAAAAATTCAACAAAACTGCGATTAATTTCAGTTATGTAGAAAAGCTAGATATTTTGATTCAATCTTTTCAAGACAGATTTTCGGAGTTTAAAAAAGTGAAACCTCTGTTGGACATATTCAGCAATCCTTTCACGATTTCAGTTGAAAATGCGCCAGAGTCAATGCAGTTAGAAATTATCGACATTCAAAACGACGAAGATTTACGCAACAAATTCAACGAAGGAGACTTGCTGAACTTTTACCGCTGCATTGATAAAAATATGTACAAAGAGTTGCGCATAAACGCTCTGAAATGTGCCAGCTTATTTGGTTCTACCTATATATGTGAACAAACTTTTTCAATACTTAATAATAATAAAACCAAAAATAGAAACCGCCTTGCAAATGAAAGTTTGGAAGCAGTTTTACGTGTTGCTACAAGTAAATTTGAGCCAAATATAAAAAAGATTGTAAGCACTATGCAGTGCCACGCTTCAAATTAATAAATTCCTTTTTAATTTTAATACATTATTATCAATTATTTATTGTCTTTAATTACCTACACTTCTGGCGGCCCGCCATCAGTTCATGATTTGCCCGAGTGGCCCCTAGTCTTAATAAGTCTGTGCATCTCTGATCTAACGTATTCTTATCCTACAACAAAAAGTATTTGTTTAGGCTAGCTTACTCTTGGGCTATCATAATAGACCATTATTTGAGTTTAGTGTATCTTTGACCTAGTCCATTTAATTGTATATTAATCTAGTATACTTTTAATTATAATAATTTTTAAAGTAGCATATTTTTGAGCTATATACTGTAGACCGACTAGAATATACCATCAGTTCAGTCAATAAACCCTTTACGTAGCTTAATAAATCATATATTAATCTACTAATGATGTTGAACTGAAATATACCATACCTAAAGAGGTGATGTTTAGACAGCTTTCCTAAGTGCTTATGTTAAATGAAAAATGATTTTGTGGAATAAAAAAACATTAATTAAATACTGATACAATTGGCAACACTGTTACAAATATCAATAATGCTGAATCACAATTTTGCCAAAAGTGTCGAATTTCATTTTTTTATCACATCCAAAATGCCGAATCGCACAACTAGGAATGTGATGTTTTTAAATACCATAGAAAACTAGATATAGACCAATTCACGAGAAATGTCGGTTTACGAACTAAGTTCGGAACATTCAAATAATATTGGTATCCTTTTCTATTGCCTGATAACCGAGTAAATATTCCCAAGACGTACGATTTCGTCGGCCGTATCTAGAAAACACACACGCAGCCTGCGTAGCTCGGTCTTAGACCGAGCGGTAGAAGGAGAAAGAAATAGTTTACGGCGTCTCTTACTTACCGGTTATTTCATAGGCGCGCGCGATTTAGTCAAGCATTGCATTTACAACTAACCCGGTTAATTAATTAATTAATTACTTTATTTGCAATAAGACATGGTTATCATGTGTTACAAACGTCAAGAAAAGATATACAACTTAATATAAAAACAAACACTTTAAAACTTAATTTCTACTAAAATATTCTATATCAAAGAAGTAAAACTTAATATAAATATTACAACTTAAAACTTAATTTATAAATGAATCATTTAAATATTCCGCAACAGAATAGTATGCCTTATCGATAAAAAATTTCTTTAAATATGATTTGAAATGTTTAAGAGTTGCTGCCCGCTTACAGATTGCTGGTAATTTATTAAATAAAGTCAAACACATATAATATGGACTACCCTCATATAACGTTGAACGGTGCGATGGCACCGAGAAGTCGTTAAGTTTGCGGGTTTTTATAGATTTATTAAACATGGCATTAGTGTTGAATTTAGACTTGTTTTTGAATACATATATGCAACAGTGATAGATATAGAGTGAATACAGTGTCATTAATTGGAGTTCAATAAATAACGGGCGACAGCTATCTCTATATTTGGCATACACAATACGTCTGATGATTAATTTTTGCATCCTAAAAAGCCGTAATGTATCACTGGAATGTCCCCAAAAAATGATTCCATACATTAGGTGACTATATACATGAGCATAGTAATACATAAGCAATGACTGTCTACTAACAGAGTCCCGTATTGACAAAATTGCATAGCTACTCGATTGCAGTTTTTTACAAATCGTATCTATGTGAGTTCTCCAATTCAACGTGGGTGTTAATGTAATGCCTAAAAATTTTTCACTGTTTAGACGTTCTATTTTATAGTCGTCCAATTCTAAGTTTTCAATAGAAGGTACGGCTTTATTTCTCGGATTTTTAAATTGTAGGAATCCAGATTTACTATTATTTAGCATCAATTTATTGTTACTACACCAAGAGGAAAATCTACGTATCGCTAGATTGGAATTCGTTACCGCAGACTCTAATTCACCACTAACAGTTAGAGATGTGTCATCTGCAAATTTAGAAAGTGTTAAATTAGTTATATCCTGAAACTCTGCATCAACATCATTCATAAATATAACAAATAAAAATGGTGCAAGAGTAGACCCTTGAGGAGTTCCTTTGTCTAATAATAAATTCTGGGATCTAAATTTGTGATTTAATATGTTATTTTTTTTGCAACGAATAACTACTGATTGCGATCTATTAGTGAGAAATTATTTAATTAGTTTGTGAGCATTTCCGATTATACCATACGCTGATAACTTTTGTAGAAGTAACTTGTGATCTATTAGGTCAAATGCTCTTGTTAAGTCAAAGTAAATACCTAGAGTTGTTTTATTATTGTCAAGAGCATCGTAGATTGCCCTGAGAGAGTCAAAAATCGTATCAATTGTAGACTTGCCTTTTAAAAATCCAGATTGACTGCTTTTAAGGAGGTTAAATTTTTTAAAATAAGAAATTAAACGATCTAGGATAGTTTTCTCGAAAACTTTAGCTAAAAATGGAAGAATAGACACAGGCCGATAATTATTAATGTCGCGTCTATTATTTTTTTTATAAACTGGAGTTACGAGTGCCTGTTTTAATAAAGTGGGGAAGATGCCCGTTTTAAATGATTCATTTATTATATGTGTCAAAGGTCCCACTATTAACATTACTATATCTTTTATTATAAAACCAGGAATTTCATCACTCCCTGCCGACTTGTTCGAAGGTAATTCAATAATAATTTTAAAAATTTCTTCTTCGTTTACTGGATATAGATAAAATGTATTGTTGGTATACCTATGAGGGACGATATTAGACGAGGTGGATGTATTAGAAAAATTCATGAAATGTTCTTGAAATAAGTCGCATAACTCTTGTGGGTTGTCAATTTCTCGGTTGTTAAGATCAATTTTCATGTTTTTATGGGATATTTGAGCATTTGTTTGATTATTTATTAAAGACCACACCATTTTACTTTTGTTATCGGCATTATTAATAAGGGAATCGTAGAAATTCCTTTTAGTAAGTCTTATTAAGGATTTGTGATGATCTTTCGCTGTTCTGTACCTTTCTCGTATACACTCATCATTTATTTGTTTTTTCATCCAATGAATATTTTTTAGATTATTAGAACTGTTTATTATTTCATTTGTAATCCATGTTTTTGAGGTCTTGCCCACTTTCTTCTTTCCAGTAGGAAAGTTTGTATTAAATATGCGCAGAATTATATTTAAAAATAATTTGAATTTATCCTCAACACATTCGCATTCGTAAACTGGAGAGAAATTTTCACTAGCTACATCATTATAAAAATTTAATCTGGAGCTGTTATTAAAAGACCTAGTAATAATATATTCGTCGTGTTTTTTATTATGATATTGTGTTACCAACACTACTGCGTGATGATCAGAGAATCCACATTCAAAAGTTTGGGAAGCAAAATCCGGGAAGTTAACAAAAATATTGTCAATAAGGGTCTCTGTATTATTAGTGATACGGGTAGCTTTGTTATTACTAGGTGATAAATTGTACGATAACATAGTATCTATAAATATATTTGTTTCTTTGTTTTGAATATTTAAATTAATGTTACTGTCTGTGCATATAACAATTTTATCAAATTTGTTAAATAAATTATAAATTAATTTTCTTAAGTTATAAATAAATAAATCAAAATTTGCATTTGGTGTTCGATATAGACAATGGCATATTTTACATTATTACGAGTAACCGATACAACACTATATTCGAAAATTTTGTCAACATTTTCTACGTTACATCTAGCACAATCAACTCTTAAATTCGCTCCTGTTTTAACAAAGATTGCGGTACCGCCGCCCCTGGACGAAACTCTACAAGAGAAGGCTGATAGTTCGTAACCATCAATTTTAAAACACTTCACATTCAATAGATCTTAGAAAAACAGAAATTAAATCAACTTTATTGCGCGCACTTTGAGTATTTAAATGATATTTATTCCTGTTCAAAATTGGCCGCGCACGCCTATGGTGGAAAATTGCAACGGACACTACTTGATTCGGACGGACAAGACACCCCGACCGCCATCTCTCCTGAATAGCTCTATATATTAAAATGTTTACTTAAAAAGTACTAAAACGGTGCAATAAACAATATTTTGGCATTTTCTGTAAAAACGAGAAGACTTAACATTCAAGATATAAATACCATTCGATAGGTAATTAAAACGTGCACTTGCTGATAAATTAATAAATATAGCGTTCCATTTAAATAAATGAAGTTATAGCCATTTAAAGTTCTCATTTGTTCAAGGCCAATTTTTTTACACCCGGTTTAAGATGTCAAATTTATTATACTTGGAAAATAAAATATGATCTATTGTTACATTTCAGTGTAAATTTGGTATGCATAACTTAAATACTTTTTAAGTATTTGAAACATGAAAATTAGGTTAAATTTTTACAAAATTCAAATTATTTCAAAAACCTTAAGGTTTAAGTAATAAAAACCTTATTAAAACACACACTTATTTTGATCGAAGGATCCAAAAATGCAATAAAATACAGGGTGTTTCATTAAAAAAAACACAACTTTGATACTTTTAGGGTTTTTGGGACACCCTGTATATTATGAAAGTAATTTTAAAGAGTAGCCCTAATAGACCCCCACATATCCCCAAAGTGAAACTTTTTGAAAGTCACGTATTTTGGCCACAATATTCCGTGCCGTATAGCGTGAATAACCCTCTATATACCGGGTGTCTCAGACCACCCGTACCAGCCTTTTATTTCGACAACGCTTGGTCGAATGTGACTGGGACAAAAATATTTATTACCAAAGTGAACCCAAGGAATCCAATGATGAATTATTTTTTTACCGGAATAATCCGGAAGTATCCGGAACCGGAAGTTACTTTCAAATTTCAAATGGCAACATAGGTCGAGTATGGTATTAATTGATAGCTATTTTTAAAAGAAACAACTTTTATTAAAATGTTTTTTTAATATTTTGCATATTTATAAAAATAAACGAAAAAAACTAAATTGAAAATTGGTTACCCATTCAACATTCAATTTCCTCAAGTAGGCTTTGCTTTTTTGTTATGTCAAAATAATTGACGTTCGTGAATATTTGAAGTAAATTAAATTATTATTATCAAAGTATTGAATGTGTCAACATGGTTTTTACAAACCTCAAAGATTTGGTGAATGCGGCCAAAACTATCATGCTGCTGAGTGAATTTATGTTGAGCGATACCCTCAACGAGCAAAACAGTCAAAAAATGTTTTTCGGCGCTTTGCAGAACGAAAATAAAGTAAATGATATTTAAAACAACTATTCAATTTATTATGGTATGTTCAAATTGCCTTCCTTCTTGATCAATGCATCTTTGTAGCCGATTTCGATCGTCGTACGGCCCGTAGAATCTCATCTTCACTAAGTGAACGGCAGACGTTCCGTATCCTCTCCTTCATATTATCTCTCGTGGTTGGAACCTCTTTATAGACTAGGTCTTTGATACGTCACCTCAATGAGAAGTCAAGAGGCGTTATGTCAGGAAAACGAGGTGGCCATGGAAATGATCCTAGCCTTCCAATCCATCGATCAGGGAAAAGGCGATAATCGGTTTGACGAGAAATGCTTGCGTAATGAAAGTCAATAAGATTATTGTCTAAAAAATCAGCGTATTTAGCTCCGTTTAATGAACCATCGAAAAAATGCGGACCAATTATTTGGTTTCCTAAAATACCACACCAAACATTAAGGGTCCACACGTGTTGATTATCAACTTCTTATAACCAATGAGGGTTTTCATTACTCCAGTAGTGAGCATTATGTAAATTAACAACTTCGTTGCTTTTGAATGTCGCCTCATCTGTCCATAAATTTTGTGATGGAAATTATAATTTTTTTGAGACAACCATTCACAAAAATTCAATCTATCTTGAAAATCCCTCTCTTCAAATTTCTGGTGTATGATATGGATGGAATTTGTTTGTTTTTAAAACTCTCCAAGTAGTGGAGCGAGTTATTCCAGCATCGATTTCAATTCTTCTAGTCGAGATGTTCAAGTCCAGAGCAATTGCTGCAAGAATATCTGGTGTTCTTTAATCTTGTACACGTTTTCTCATACTTCGACCGTTCTTGTGGCTGGGCTGTAGCTTACAAGTTGTCTTAACTCGTTCTGCAAGGCGCCGAAAAACATTGACTGATTGGCTCAGCATAAATTCACTCAGCAGCATTATAATTTTGGCCGCATTCACCAAACCTTTGATGTTTGTAAGAACCATGTTGACACATTCAATACTTTGATAATAATAATTTAATTTACTTCAAATATTCACGAACGTCAATTATTTTGACATAACAAAAAGCAAAGCCTACTTGAGGAAATTGAGTGTTGAATGGGTAACTAATTTTCAATTTAGTTTTTTCGTTTATTTTTGTAAATATGCAAAATATTAAAAAAATATTTTAATAAAAGTTGTTTCTTTTAAAAAGACCTATCAATTAATACCATACTCGACCTATGTTGCTATTTCAAATTTTAAAGTTACTTCCGGTTCCGGGTACTTCCGGATTATTCCGGTAAAAAATAAATTCATCAGTAGATTCCTTGGGTTCACTTTGGTAATAAAATTTTTTGTCCCAGTCATATTCGACCAAGCGTTGTCGAAATAAAAGGCTGGTACGGGTGGTCTGAGACACCCGGTATAATGTAATGTTCAATACATATGTTATAAATGTTATAAATGTAAATTGTATGAGTGGTTGCATAGCGTGAATTTAGATTTGAAGAGGCGCGAGCGGAGAGCGCGAATGAGAGGTGGGACAGGTTGGCGGGGAGGGAGGAGGAACGAGGAAGCGTGGGGAGCGGAGTGTGCGAGCGAGGAGAGACTGAAGCGAGGTGAGCGAAGAGAAGTTATCGAAGTTATTGAGAGAGTTTAGCGAGTTGAGCGGGAGTGTGAGCGAGTAGTGTGAGTACGGTGTATTGTTATTCTTAAATAAAGACGAGGCGAGTTGTTGTTAACGATTACTCTGGTGATATTCTTCTGACCCGCGACGTCCTGACAAAACGTAATTTTAACATCAGAAGTGGGATATCCCGAAGACAATCATAGAGTTAATCGCGAGTGCGTGTAAGGTGTGGCGTGGCGAGGCGAGAAAACTTTGAGGTTGGGTCAGTAAAGTTTAGGCGCGGTCGGCGTGGCGCGGCGCGAAAGCGCGAAAGACAACCTAACATTTTTCGGCGCGGTGAGTGCGGGAAGGTCGACAATGGAGTCAACAGATGGCGCAGCGGGCGGTGCGGCAGCACCAACAGCTGATCCTGGAATGCGGGAGATAATGGCGATGATGCTGCAGGAAAATGCGCGGCGTGATGCGTTGATGCAGACGATGTTCAACCAATTAGCGAATAATACAACAACTGTAAGTGTAGGAGTGATGCCGGAGGTTTTGAGCGGCATCCCAGCGTTTGGTGGATATCGGGAAGACGGACGAAGGTGGCTGCAACAGCTGAACAGCGTACAGGCGCTACACCATCTCACAGATGAATACATCTTCGAAACGGCGCGAAACAAATTAGTGCGAGGTGCGCGTGAGTGGTATGAGGGCGTTCGTACGGCGGTAACGACGTGGGCGCAATTTAAAAACGCGTTCGAACAGACATTTTTCGTGCGGGAGAGCCAAGTGGACAATTTGAACAAAATGATGCAGCGGGTGCAACTCAGGGATGAAGCCGTAGATCAGTATTTGTTCGCGAAAGTGGCGTTGTGTCGTAAATTAGATTTGGCGTTCGCGGAAGTAAAAGAACAAGTTCTGGCGGGTTTGTGGTCACGCGACTGCTACAATGTTATGTTGGCGAAGGTTCATGCATCGGCAGACGAACTATTGCATGATTTGGTTGAATTTGAGCGGCTAGAAGGTACGCGTCGTGCGGTTGTAAGTAAAAGTCGAGAGGCGCGTCCGAGCGCGAAACCGTCGGAGCCGACGCGCTCCAACGTGACAGCTTCAGCGGGGCCTGCGAGACCATCGGCAACACCAACTGCTCGAAACTCCAGCGAGGGAAGGAAGTGCTTCCAGTGCGGCGAGGTGGGACATTTGGCGTCGAGGTGCGCGCGACTTAAGTGCTTTGTTTGCAAGCAAGAGGGCCACAAAAGCAACGCATGCCCGAAGGTAAAGTGCTTTAAATGCCAGGGTGTTGGTCACATGTCTGGCGCGTGTCCGCTTAAGCAAGAGGTGCTTTTTGTGAGGAAGGTTCAGAGGAAAAAGAGTTTCCGAAAACTGGCGATCATCAATGGCGAGCACGAAGTCGAGGGAGTGTTTGACACAGGCGCGGCGGAGTGCATCTTAAAAGAGAGCGAGGCGAAGCGAATGAATTTGGCGATGGACGAAACGCGATGTGAGTCTTTTAACGGGTTCGGAGCGCCGCACCGTGTAAGCTCACTCGGGGTGGTCACCGTGGATTTAAAAGTGGGCACAGCGATGGTGAGGGAGTTGGAGATTCACGTTGTCCCGAACGATGTGATGGGTCCTAACATGTTGATTGGCGAGACCTTTTTATTAAATCACCATGTCAAGTGGCGGATTGAGAGTGGCGAGGTGAGTGTTGAAGCGGTGGAAGATCCGTTTGAGGATCTGCAGACCGAGGAGTTTGCAGAGATTTTGACAATTGAAAGGGCGAAGCCATTGCCCGAGGGGGAGATGATCATTGGGCCGGAATTGAGGCCGGAAGAGCGAGAAATTTTGATTAATGTGTTGCAGGAGAACCGCGATTGCTTTTCGCAGTCACTTGCCGAGATGGGATGCACACATTTAATGCAGGTGGATATCCGCGACAATGGAATCCCCGTGAGGCGAAGGCCCTATAAGGTTAGTGCGGATGACAGGGCGACAATCAAGCAGATTGTAGAGGAGTGGAAGGAAGCGGGGCTAGTAAGGGAAACACAGTCACCTTATGCGAGTCCAGTGCTCTTGGTGCCAAAGGCGAACGGCGAGAAGAGATTGGTGATCGACT
The DNA here is from genome assembly GCA_963969525.1 of Ontholestes murinus. NCBI lineage: Eukaryota > Metazoa > Arthropoda > Insecta > Coleoptera > Staphylinidae > Ontholestes > Ontholestes murinus. The sequence continues at coordinate 24,047,393 of OZ018396.1, forward strand.
TTCGTTTCCTAAACAACCAAACAGAGCGGGTGAACTATCCGATCCCTCAGATCGAGGAACAGTTTTTGACGCTAGCGGGTAACAAGTTATTCACGACTTTGGATTTGGCAAATGGATATCTGCAAATTCCATTGACTGAGGCGGCGAAGCAGAAGACAGCGTTTATCACCCCCGACACGACAGGCGAGTTCGAGCGATTGTGTTTTGGGCTAACAAATGCGCCCTACGAGTTCTGTCGGATGATGAATGAGGTATTCGGTGAGTTGAACGGGCGCGAGATAGTATACTATCTAGATGACATTTTGATTCCGGCGGCGAATTTCGAAATGTTTGTTGAGCGGTTGAAGAAAGTATTGGTGCGGGTGAGGAGTGCGGGTTTAACATTGAAACTAACGAAATGCCGATTTGCGATGCCGAGCGTCGAATTTTTGGGCTTCAGCGTGGGCGAGAAGGGCATTCAACCGGGAGTGCCAAAAACGCGGGCGATCGAGGAGTTTCCACCACCTAGGAATGAGCACGAGGTGCGCAGATTTCTTGGGCTGACGGGATACTTCCGTAAGTTTATTCCGAACTATGCGCGGAAAGTGCGGGCGATTAGCGACTTAACGCGTAAGGACAAGGCCTTTGTGTGGGGCGAGTGTGAGAACAGTTTGTTTGAGGACTTGAAGCGCGAATTAGTTGGGCGACCAGTATTACGTGCGTTCGACGAGCGAGCGCAAACCGAGCTACATACTGACGCGAGCGCGGAAGGATTAGCGGGTATGCTATTACAGCGCGATAATGAAGGCGAGTTGCGTTTGGTGCATTGCGTGTCTAAAAAGACAACTGACGCCGAGAGAAATTACCACTCGAGCCGACTCGAGTTACTCGCGGTGGTCTGGTGCGTTGAGAGACTACGAACGTATTTGTTGGGCGTAGAGTTTATTATAGTGACGGACTGTCAGGCGTTGATCTATCTCAACGAGAAGAAGGCGTTGAAACCACAGATCGCGCGGTGGTATAGTCTTCTCATGGAGTATCGTTTCACGATTCGACATCGTGCGGGCGTGCGAATGGCGCATGTGGACGCTCTTAGTCGGGCACCCGTGGAAAACGCGAGAGATACTATAGACGAGTGCGCGCAAAGACTTGATGTGTTTCAGGTAGTTCGTGTGGAGGAAGTGGACTTAATCCAGCGCGATGATCCACGACTGCGAGAGCTAGTGGAGCTTCTTCAGCGACCCCAAGAAGAGCTCACGAGAGGCGAGAAGAATCGAGTTGTCAACTATCAACTCGATGAGGGGCGACTGGTGAGACAGGTGACGGTGAACGGCGAGCAGCGCGTGCTCTACGTCATTCCGTCATCAATGAGGAAGTCAGTGGTGGTCCAGTACCACAACTGTATGGGACATTTTGCGGAAGAGAGGACGGTGGCCAAGATTCTGCGGAACTTCTGGTTTCCGTCGATGAGGGCGTATGTGAGGCGACACATCCGAGGGTGTATGGAGTGTTTGTGGGGAAAGACCCCGGGCGGAAGGCGTGCGGGATTATTAAATCCAATTCCCCCTACCCTTAGACCCTTCCAGCGTGTCCATATCGATCATTTGGGTCCTTTTCCCCGGAGTATGCGTGGAAATTCGTATTTGTTGATTATAACGGATTCTTTTTCCAAATACTCAAGGTTGTATGCGGTGCGAGGAACAACGGCGAGGGAGTCTGTGCAGATTCTGCAGGACTATTTCCATGAGTATGGTAACCCTGACATGGTGGTGAGCGATAGAGGGACGGCGTTCACGGCAGTGGAGTTCGAGGAGTTCTGCCAGCGAGAGGGCGTACACCACACACTCATCGCAACCCATCGCGCACAGGGAAACGGTCAGGTCGAGCGAGTAAACCGGACTGTGGTCCCGGTAATTTTGGCGTCCCTTGAGCAGGAGACCGAATGGGACAGGCGAATTCGCGAGGTGGAGCGAGACATAAACCGTAGCGAGAACAAGACAACGGGGCGAACACCTTTCGAGGTACTGTTTGGATTCCATCCAACGGTGTCGGACAACCGACTAATGAGGGTGACGAAGAGGGACCGTCCAAGGCGAGACCCCAGCGAGATTCACGACGAGGTGCGGCGGTCAATCGAGGCGAGTCAGGCGAAGACGAAGGCGTACTACGACAAGACGCGATTTCGAGGCGTTGTCTACGAGGTGGGCAACATCGTGGTGCTGAAGAAACCACCTGTGGCGACTGGGGAATCCACGAAACTCCAACCAGCGTACAGAGGGCCGCTAGTCATCGTCGAGGTGCTTCCAGCGGACACCTACAGAGTGCGAACGCTAAATGAAGCAGAGGGCGGGCGAATCTACGAGACAACGGCGCACGTCTCGCAGATAAAACTGTACAAGAACGCGACAGAGAATGATCCAGTGGAGGGCGAGACGTTCGAGGACGAGTTTGACGTGGAGGAGGTGCTGACAGATAGCGATGCGACCGATGATGAGAAGTTAGATGGAGAGGACGAGGATGTGCAAGGGCGGGAGGAGAGCGACGCGGAATTCGAGCCAGAGGCGGAGAATTCGTCGAGCGGCGACGAGTTGGAAGGCGTTCCTGATGCCAGCAGACCCGAGCGTAGGCGACAGAAACCGGGCTGGATGAAAGATTTCGTCTAACCGCGAGGACGCGGTTTAATTCAGGATGGACGAGTGTTATAAATGTTATAAATGTAAATTGTATGAGTGGTTGCATAGCGTGAATTTAGATTTGAAGAGGCGCGAGCGGAGAGCGCGAATGAGAGGTGGGACAGGTTGGCGGGGAGGGAGGAGGAACGAGGAAGCGTGGGGAGCGGAGTGTGCGAGCGAGGAGAGACTGAAGCGAGGTGAGCGAAGAGAAGTTATCGAAGTTATTGAGAGAGTTTAGCGAGTTGAGCGGGAGTGTGAGCGAGTAGTGTGAGTACGGTGTATTGTTATTCTTAAATAAAGACGAGGCGAGTTGTTGTTAACGATTACTCTGGTGATATTCTTCTGACCCGCGACGTCCTGACAAAACGTAATTTTAACACATACTTATATTTTAAAAATTAAAATTGTTTGGTATGGCAAGGGAAGTTATTGGGAGATAGTAGTAGTGTTTAGCTATCGACCACGTGGTCCTTCTGCCGTGTTATTTGTGTATGTGTAAATGAGCTTTATACTTTAAAGGATCGCTCACGTCAGGTACCATTAATTGTCTCCCAATGGCGAATGGTACCGGTCACCCATCCAATAGCTGACCCGAACTAACGGTGTTGCACCGACACTATCACTAGTTTGGCTACGATTTAGGCGCCTACCACCGGCGTGTATTGGAAGATATTTATTATTATTTATTTAATTTGCTTTAATCATTGATTGAAATATTGTAATTTCAATCAACGCTTAAATAGTACATATTTGATAATTGGATGATTGAGTTTATTTTCATTACAGGTATAAATTTAACTTTAAAAATCTTAATAAAATATATAAGTCCTTTACGTTGTAGATAATTCACTAATAAATAGAAAAAACACGAAAATATATTCGTAAAATCTACAACAAATGAGTCTTATTAAGACTACAAGAACAAATCACTTTTGAAACAACTACTTCTCTAGCTAATACTTCGACAGACATTGAATAATACAAAAGTAATTTGCGTGTTACAAAATAGCAAGGCTATCAAAGCAACACTAGTTTGAACGTATTTCTTTCTGTAAAATGAACTAAAACTTTTAGTTCATTTTACAGAAAGAAATACGTTCAAACTAGTGTTGCTTTGATAGCCTTGCTATTTTGTAACACGCAAATTACTTTTGTATTATTCAATGTCTGTCGAAGTATTAGCTAGAGAAGTAGTTGTTTCAAAAGTGATTTGTTCTTGTAGTCTTAATAAGACTCATTTGTTGTAGATTTTACGAATATATTTTCGTGTTTTTTCTATTTATTAAAAATCTTACTTGCATAATTTAAGATGTCCTTACCTCATTAACAACGATTCCGCCAATATAACTGAAACTTGAAGAACAAATACAATTTCAATAGATATTGATTATTCCGCGAAATTTAAATTTCCCGCTATATCTTAATTCACGTCAGTACCGGCAGACTTCGCATTTTTCTGAGCCCCACGTGACGAAGAGCTAGCGAACGCCGCAACCTCGCTCCGTCTCAGTCCACCTCAAGCTGGTAGGCGGCCATCTTAACTCCGGTAAGTTTTTTTTGCAAAAATAACGCGCCCCAGAATTTAAAATATTCTTTTGCCTTTATTTCTTCGATGCTAAACATATACAATGCATCTTGAAATAACCACTCCAGTAACTCTTCGACCGAAATATAAACACGATCGCATAATAACTTATGTAATTGCAGCCCCCTTATGTTACTGCTGCCACGCGATAACTACTGAATATAATAAAGTGCTTAAAATGATGATATGTGAAGGAAACAAAATACAAACGTGTTTTGATTTAAGTATTTCCTATTTATTTGATCAGTTGATTATCATGTAATAATGAACTGTTCGGTTGAATCATTGCTTTCTCGATTTAAACATCGTCAGTTGAAATCCCGCGCTTAGTGGTTTCGGAAAAATCAAAATTTTCCGACAATGTGATTATATAACCGAGAAAATCGATTTCCTTGCTTATGTACGACGTACGTCACGCCCGCCCGTGTCAATGTCAGTGGGTTTTGCAAATTGTAATCCGATTAAAGCCAGTGCTAATATAGGATAACCTGGTTGCAGGAACTAAGATCAACTGAACAACATGCTTCCACCTTTTATCACGAAGGCGATATGCCAACCAGAAAAAGCTGAGCAGGCGAAGATGCTTACTACCCCGTTGGTGCCCGGCAGGAGTATTGCCGCTGCAGCTATTAACCCCGGAGAGAGCTGTGAATTCGGCTCTATGCGGTACTTCGCCCTCTGTGGTGTTGGAGGTACGTAATAACTTAAACATTATATTTAAAGTGAGGGACTTAATTGACTTAATTACATGTTATTTCAATTCTTCGTTACATATATATATATATATATATATATATACACTTATATACTTAAATTTTCAATGTAAGTCTCTTGTTTTTGTAATAATATATCTGGAATGGTGATGTAAGCTTTGTTGCGTAACTAGATTTGATTAAAATTGTTTCATGTTTCAGTAAGTATTTGGGAAAATGCTCTATAAATTCACAATAAAATGTATTATAACTATTTATAAAAATTGAATAAAACAATCAATAATTTCAATGTAGGTCAATTGTGGTTTAGTAATAAATATATGTATTGATTTTTAATATGAATAATGTCTTAAATAAATAGCATATTACAGTTCTTGTTCCCACTTTAATTTACATTTTGCTTTAATGTCATATAAAATATAGCTCAAAATTTCCAGACCTGATTTATTAATGAGACATTTGTAAATCTTTTTTATTAAAACAAATAAACTTATTATAGTTATAATGTTAATGTTGATCGATGAGTTTATATTATTATAATTATCTTATGATGAAATAGTAATTTAGCCCAATTTATATTAACCACATTTCTTATTAGGTGTTTTGTCATGTGGTATTACACACACAATGGTTGTACCCCTGGATTTGGTGAAGTGTCGTATCCAGGTGGACCCTGACAAGTATAAAAGTGTAGTCAATGGCTTCAGGGTAACCATCAAGGAAGAGGGCATGAAAGGTTTGGCCAAGGGTTGGGCGCCTACCTTCTTCGGTTATTCTGCTCAGGGTCTATGTAAATTCGGCTTCTATGAAGTTTTTAAGGTAAATAATGTTACACTACCATTTTTTTTTCTTTTCAGAATTGATTTGATAATTTCTAGAAAAAAATGATAACTTAATACAGGTACAAGGTTTAATTCAACTAGATAAGATAAAATTATTTAATTTTTATATGATAAAAGAATATTTTATCAGTTTTAATTGTAGATTGAACAGTGAATATTATTTGCATAACAGTATAATCAGAATTTATTTTAGAGATTAAAATTTAAACCTACTTAAAAATAAAAAATAACTCATATTATAATTCTAATGATTAATGTTACTATATATAATATGTAATCATTATAAGGACAATTAAGGTATCTGTTAAATTTAATGTAATATATATAAACTTAAATTTTGGCATTTTGAAGAATTAACTAAACTTAAACCTATAGCAGGGTTTTGATGACTTTTAGTTGAGGTTAGAAGTGAAGATGTATTAAAAAGTAAACTGATGGCAAAATTTATTTTGAAACTTAAAATCTTCATTTTCTTAGGTATTGTATGGTAATGCCATTGGAGAAGAAAATGCCTACCTCTACCGTACATGGTTATATTTGGGTGCCAGTGCTACTGCTGAGTTCATCGCCGACATTGCCCTTTCTCCTATGGAATCAGCAAAGGTTAAAATCCAGACCACACCTGGTTTCGCCAACACACTTAGAGAAGCCATGCCGAAAATCTATGCAGAGGAAGGATTGAACGGATTCTACAAAAGTAATAACATTTATAAATTATTATTATCGATATATGCCTCTTACCTTTCAGTGTAGGTGTATTTATAAATAGCATTTAAAAAAAAAACTACTATAGTCTGTTCGTTGGATCTTTGGTCGTGCGTCACAAACTATCGCTTCAAAAAACGACGAAAGTTTTACAGTGCGTTCTTTTTCTAACGCATTTGGTTTACTTTATCAGATTGAATGTTTTTGCGTCGTTTCTCGAAGCGATAATTTGTGACGTACGACCAAAGATCCAACAAACAGACTATATATATTTTATGGATTATTTTTGTAGGTTTGGTCCCACTGTGGATGAGGCAAATCCCCTACACCATGATGAAGTTTGCCTGTTTCGAAAAGACAGTTGAGCTTCTGTACCAGTATGTAGTACCCAAGCCAAGGGCTCAATGTTCAAAGGGTGAACAACTCATTGTGACATTTGCTGCTGGTTACATTGCCGGTGTGTTCTGTGCAATTGTATCCCATCCTGCCGATACTGTGGTATCCAAGCTCAACCAAAAGAAGGGAGCTACTGCACTAGAAGCTGCCAAGGAACTTGGTTTTGCTGGACTGTGGAAGGGTCTTACTCCCAGGATTGTTATGATTGGTACACTCACCGCTCTGCAGTGGTTCATTTATGATGCCTTCAAGGTAAAAAAAAGATGTCAATTTATATGATCATCTTTTGTCATAATATTTTATATCCATTTAAATAAGGGAAAAATTATCAGTAAAGAACAAATTTTCTAAACAGACTGTCATTGCAACAATATTGATTTTTTATTTGATTTTTATTTAATGAACTGCTATTAACAGAGGTATTCACTTCTCTATTTAATAATAAGATATAAGTATAAGAAAATTGATTATATGTTTTGTTTTATTATAGGTTGCAACTGGAATGCCTCGCCCACCACCCCCAGAGATGCCAGAATCTTTGAAGAAGAAGTTAGGAGTTAAGTAAAGGTTTCAATAAAAAATGGGATTAAACATAATTGAGTCATTAAATTATTTATCATCGCCACCAAGAATCCAGTATTCAAGAACAGTTGTTTCGTTGTACATTAATTTTAATTGTTAGTAACAGAGTCTGCTGCGTTACCTGCCGAGGCACCGTTGTTCCAAAGTTACGAATGAACGTGGTATTTTAGACTGTACATAGATAACGTGATGAAAAATCCAATTAAAGATGATAAAACCCGAGTTTTTTTTATTATTACCTTGTTTTAACTCATTACTGTGCACTTTTGATAATTATCAATAATTATCTAATTAGTTTGAATGGAATATTACCAGTGTTTAGATGAAATCTGGTCATCTATTCTAGTCGTAAACATTTTTAAATACTTACCTTTCTCCAAAGTAAATACCACTGCATAAATATGAAATACCTATAATCTTATATTAAATGACTACCTGCCTACCTGAAATCTACTAACTTTCAGTCACGATGCAACATGTCTATACAGTGTTAACTGAAATATTTCAATCAACTGTAAAAGTAAGTGGTTAATTATGTCACTATTAATGCCAATTTTTATGTGTGTCAAGTATTACATAAACTTGAGCTTTTAATCTAAAATAAATAATAATATACTATTACTTAATTTGTTTATTTAATATCACTCGTTTTTAAAACGCAAACATAATTTGTACAAAGGTATAACTATTCTAATAATACTTTTTGGTTACAGTCTATAAATAAATAAATAACTTACATAATACATACATAAATAAATTGATGTTAATGGAAGATTGGTTTAAAATGTTATATAAAATAAGAACTAACAGATGATCAGTTAGTAAAATTGAATTGAATTTTAAACTGCCCACTGCTATGCATTTCAAAGTACATGAACTGAAAAATTATACAATAAAATGCCAAACAATAAATAATTAAAATAAATTACATCATATAAATAAGTGCATTAAATATAAAATTTTACTTGAAACACCTAAAAGTGGTATTTCAAAACCAACACTTTCATAGGAAGAGTAAAAAGATTACATTATCTGTTAACACAATTTAAAATTAGTGTCCACTGTTCAGACAAACCTATATTTTTTAGGTTTTGATAACATTCGCCTGTGAATGTGAACCTTCTTGACAAACAAAATTAAAGGAAAACATTTTATTTGTTACAACACACCAGCATGTTGGTAGACAGTTTAAAATCCAAAGTACAATATATTTTCCTTATGCAAACCATTTTCTTCCTGACTTCATCCTTTGGTACATCGCCAATAGTTAAAAATAAATTAAACTTAATTAAATATAATTTTACCCTTCTCATGCTTTAACACTCCACACGACCGTACTCCCATTGTTGCACTTATTTTCCACGTCGTGGGCTAACTTATGTGCGATGTAATAATGCTTCATCACGAAGTGCTTATTGCAAGTTTCACACACGAAATTACTCTCCTTCTCATGCGTCTTTTTATGCTTCAACAAGTTGTCATTCCTTGAAAATGATTTTTCGCAGATGTTGCAGGTGAAGTTTTTCAATCCACTGTGCGATGTCATGTGCCTCAATAAATGTTCTTTCCTCATAAAAGCCTTATTACAGTTTTCACATGTAAAAGGTCGAAATCCAGTGTGCAGTTTAACGTGCTGATACAAATGTTCACGGCGTTTGAATGTCTTCTTACATATATCACACTCAAATATTTTTACAGGTTCAGAAGACGTTGATGACTTTTTCTGTACTGAGTGGTTTTCCTGTGGGATGGTTATATTCTCCGTCCAATTTGGTGATATAGTATTTAAAGCTGTCACTGGTGGATTGACTTCCATATTTTGCTCGACTTGTGCATACTCCATTTGATTCGTGTAGTAGCATGTACTGAAATTCTCCATGATTTTTTGTGTTTGATACGTTTGTGTCACATTTGAGCTTACATTACTCAACGGAACTGTGATATTTCTAATCGGGACAGTAACAGGGTTCACGATTATATTCGAATTCATATTGATATTTTTATCTTTACTTTTCTGACTAGGTTTATCGTGCTGTTGCAAACTAAAATTAATTATAGGTTCATCAGCATTTACTTCAGTTTTTAATTTTTTTGGTTGTGGAGCTTTGGTTTTTTTTACTGTCTGGTTCTGCACCAAACTATCAAAGTCTATTAGGGGAGTTATGTTGACGAGTTCACCATTCGCATTTATGGTGAACGCCTCTGGTTGATTCCGCTGTTGTTTCACGTTTATATATATTTGGGGATTATGTTGATTTTTATTTTTCACTTCTTGTTGTGTATAAGATGGCGTGATTTCCGGTTCCGGATTTTGAACCGGTGGAGCTGTTGTCACCGGTTCTGGTTTTGGGGGTGTGTCTTTAATATAAACCTATAAACAATTTACATTATTAAAATGATCATTGATAATTACAGTCTAGATGATAAATTTTACCAATATAAAATTTGAATAATTAATTCTGATTTTTGTTTAATGATTAAAAAAATAAACTACAATAAATACATGGCAGAGTCGATAATCAAAATATGGCCTTTCAGCTTTGATACAACAAATAACTCTTAAATGAAGTCTTAATGAAAATATTTATGACCATCAATGTTTTTTTAAGAAGTAATAAATTATATACTGCTAAGTAAGGTTGATTAAATATTGTAAAATTGCATTGACACATGGATTGATTATACAATAAATATTGATGCAGTAAATATTCTAAATGCAGGGCTATATATCAAAGCAATTATATAATAGCATTGGTATCTTCAATACTTGCATGGTACTCTTAATGGAACATAATGCACTTGTTTATATTTAATCAGATAACTGATATGTTTCGATCCTTATGGATCATTATTAAAGCTCAATAATAATTTTATGGCAATTAAGGTTATAGCGATGTAAATTATAGAATAAATATTTGCACTGATTTATTGGACAGTTTAGATTCTTCTGAAATATTATCATCAACAGTAAACATAAACACTAAATTGCAGAAAGCAGGCAAGAAATTTTGATTTTTAAATGAGACAAAATAACTTTGTTTTACCACTATATTTTAAACAATTACAGTGACTATAGTTTCGACTATAAGCTAGTCATTATCAAACTAAAAGTATTTAAAAATCGAAATTGCAAAGTCAGTATAATAATTGCAAAAGGGGATTCATTTCAAAATAAAATAAATACACTGTAATCTATAAAAATGCATGTGTTCCTGGTTTTAATGTGCCCCTGCCTACTCAAAGATGTGGATGCAATGCATTGTAGTACCAGCCTTTGCCTGCATAAATTATCAGTAAATTTAGATGCAAACAAACACTGCTTGAAAGGCAAAAAATATTCCAGAATTTCAGGAAGACATATATTTTGTTTCAACATAATTGTTGAACCGGTACCATACCATACGATAAAAGTTTCTGATCTTTCTTCCAAAGATTCCCAAATTCAACAAATTATTAATCAACAAACATATTAAATGCATAATTGTTTTAAACATGGAAAAACCTCAAAGAATTATGGTACAAAGGCTTATTAAAAATTTAGTCATTGACTACTATGGACATTTTCTTATTAAAGAAAGAAGTAAATAATATGGTGCTGTATTTGTTTATTTCATTTGAAAGACTATCCACAGTTGATCATGTGATAGCTAAATCGTTGTTAGCTACACTTTGCGTGTTCACTGCTGGACAAGGTACCAAAACAAAAGAATGTATCACCAATGCAAATGAAGGATTGAAATTACTCATTTGATCAATTTGTCAAAATTTAAAAATTACTTTTTTAATTATCCCTTCTTCCAGAAATATGAAAAGCAATACATAGTTGAATCTTGAGTTTTAGATTAATTAAACTTCCAACAAATTAATCTATTCTCATGTCCTTAATTCAAGTTTCTAAAGCAAATCAATCAGTTGAATCTACTGGAAATTGTAAGTAGTAAAAACTTGGTCATGAAATATCAAAAACAGAAATTACATATCAAATTTTGTTTTAAAGATTAAATTAAAACTTAAATTTTTATTTAGATTGGAGAAAGATATTTTATTTTGTCTACTGCCATTAAGAAAAAATTTCAATTTTTAAAATGATTTTTACTTATTAAATTGTTAATATTAAAAATTAATGACTCCAATTTTTCACCTTTAATCTTTTATTGGTACAATTAATAATACTGACAAAAGTACAAATAGAAATGCAATGAAAATACTTACATTCAAAAATGATCTAGACATACAAAGAATTAAATATTTAAAGGTGTTTAATCATACACTTTTTATATTTGCAGATAAAATAATAGTTAAGTTATTAGGCTAAATAACTAGATAGTTATTTATTCCATTAGAAAATAAGAAAAAATATTCATAAAAATGGGTACTTACAATAAAATAAAACAATAAGAAATCAATAATATAACCTAACATATTTCTTTATGGAAATACTGCTTTCTTTTTAATGCTATTCAATTTAAACAAAAGCTTACCTTTCCTGATACTGTGAAATCCTCCTTGTATCTGTAGGTATTGAAATAACTGGACAGCATGCTTTCTGAGCTGACGCACTCATTGCGAAAACTGTAGCACTCCTCGAGGCACTGCAGACACTTGGAGCAGACAACTTTAGGCAGTAAATCATCCTCACACACCTACAACCATTACATCGTATTAAACCGCATTTGCAACCGTTTTCGTGGGGCAGTTTTACTTTCAGAGATAGCAGGGATTGAATTTTAGTCTGGAGCTGAATCTTTCGGCCCTCCTCTTCGAAGATGTGGGTCTTATCCTTCTGTTGGTTGCTGGCACAAAGTCTGCACAGCTCGTAGAAATTGACCCGCTTGTAGCCACTCATTATCCCCTCCTCGAAGGCGCCTCTTATTTGTTTATGTTGTTCATTATAAATAATCACTGACAGCCATTTAACTTATAATTTAAAATCCTACCAACTTTGAAAAAAGAAATTTACTAGGAATTTCTGAAACAATTTTTAAATAAATTACAGCTTTAAATTTTATAATGGTTGTTGTAAAACTTACTTAAAATATATTAATTGCTACAATTCATATTGAAATATATTGTAAATATCGTAAAAAATGTAATTTAAACAGATGGCGCTATGTGTAAATATATTAATAAATTTTTCCGGTGGTCAATGGCTTTGTCTATTAAGCGCTGGGTCCAGGCCATAGAAAATACCCCAGGCATAGCGGCATAGCAAAAATAAATTATCATTATAATATTTACTTGTATTGTGATCGTGTAAATTTTTATATCTTTATATACCAACCAACAATGTTTTACAAAAACATGAGTTTCTATGTGCTATGCATCTTTTAAATTTCAAGTTTTATCTTTATCTGAAGAGCAGAAAAGTTTTAATTTTTATATAGGAATATATTAATCAATTAATATATTAAAAGTAATAAAATTTATCTTACTAAATACAGATACCAATATATGTGTTGAAAATTTTAATTCAAAGTTGGTAATACTGAGAATTTTAAATTATTTTGTATTAACCTATTCAGCATTGAAAATATTGCATGCACACTACCATACCAGAAAATATACATATCTACTACTACTACTATCGGTAGTGAATAGAAATAGAATAGAATAGAAATATGATGAGCGTGACCATATTTTTGTGATTTTTATGTGAATTAGTAGGTATATGTTTTCTTACACCGAATAAATTGCTCCAAAATTACATAAACAGCAGGAGATTGCAATGGAAGTTGAAACAAAAAGTGTTTCTAGTAAGTGAACAATTATTTTCAGTTGTTAGCAGCATTTAACCAGATTTTATTATTAAAATGTATTAAATAAGTAAATTACAATAAAAACATATATTTTAGAAGTGCTAAGTTCTTCATTACCCGAAGAAATTTATGGACCTACACTTAAACATCCCGAGTCTTATGTGCAGTCCTTTCTCCTTGACGAGCTCCCATCTTCTGATAGAAGTGGTATTGATCGAGAAATAAAATGGAATTTTCTGCTGGACAAACATGATCCAGGTTTGGCCAAGAAAAAGAAGAAAAAGGCAAGTTATCAAGTAATTACGAACATTAAAAATTTTAAAGAAATTGTAAACAATAAATATTTACACATTTTCTTTTTTCTAATTAAATTTGCTTTGACTACGTGTGGCCTACTATTATAAAAATGTTAGTAAATATATACATATGGATAATAAAAATAAAATTTGAAATAGTTATGATGGGTAAATTTTAAAAAAATAACAAAAGTAAATATTATTGAACACACATTTTTAAAATATTAATAACATGCTTGTAGTTTATAACAGTATGTATCATATTAACCACTTGCGCTACGATTTAACTTTCGATAGCCGTGCCGCGCTCTACATAATAACATATGGTAACATTGACGTGTGTGACACGTCTTTATAGCGCAAGTGGTTAAAGTAATGCAAAATTGGAATTTTAGTTCAGTACAAGTTAAATAATCCTGATGTAAATACATAGATGTTTTAGTAACTATAGACATACTTCATATTTAATGTAATAATATGAAGCTATGAACATAATTCTACCATTTATGTTAAAGTGAAATAGACAAGGAATTTTTAATACAAAAAATGCCCTTTCTTCTATGATACATACTTGTATAGAGTCTAGTCTTGCCTCATTGATAGTACTTTACTACCATTATTATTTTAATATGTTCATAAGTAACATATTGGAATATATTAACTTAAAATTTAATTATTTCTGTCATATCAATGATTGTCACCAGCAAACTACTGAGTGTTTGTTTTTAAGTTGCCTAAATATTATAGAATATTTGACTAAATAAATAAACAGGAATACACAAATTATATGAAATGTTAATGTAATTGTCTATACTTTTTTTCATAGCCTCATAAAAGGAAGCAATTTCTGACTAGGAAAGAACGCACAGAAATGAATCTGCTAAAGCTTCCCAAGGAAGGATGGAACTATAATCAGCTTCAAAATCTCCGGGTGCTCTGGATGCAATATATGCGTGATAATTTGGATGGACTAGAAAAAGTACCAACATATCTTGACCCAGAATGGCAGGCCTTCACAGTGGTTCTGGGCAAAAGTGAGCTGATAGGTGCAGAGATAGAAGTGGTGAAGTCTAATGTGCCAAGTCTTATCGGTAAAAAAGGAACTGTTGTATTAGAGACTAAATGTACAATACAAATAATAACCCCCGATAATCAATTAAAAGGTATGTTGTATTTTATACACACTTACAGTTTAACAATGAATCTCGAAACATTTTTCACCGTACAATTTCCAGTATTTTATTTCATTAATCCAGTTTTCCCAAACTTTATTTGTATTCAGATACTTATTTTATTTCCAGGACCATACAGTTTTTCAAATCATAGAACTTCTTGTCGTGCCTTTAAACCCCATTAATATTATATTTTAATTCAATTTAATTGGTTTGTAATTTCTAAACACCGCATTCTACACTCCTTTACTATTTTACATGTTAAAATTGCTTTTTTTACAGTTTTATTAAAACCACAATCAGTGTTTGCAGTGGAATTGGATGGTGTGAGGTTCACAATTTTTGGGAAATGTCTGTGTACCAAACCAAGTGAAAGAAGTGTGAAGAAACTTAAAAGTCTGCTATATCCTGAGCTATAATTTTATCAATCAAACGTGTATATATTTATAATTAACATCAGTTTTGTGAAATTGTTTTTAATAAATAATCATTTGAAATAATAACTTTGTTATATTAGTAAACAGCATTTATGTTATTTAAAAATATAAGATATATTTCAATGAAGCAATTATCCAGATAAAAAGGGGGCCATACTCACAAACATTTAAAAAGTAGCTTCTTAAATGAAATATTTGCCCCACAAACTTACACAAAAGCATGTAGCAATTTTAAAACTGCATGCATTATTGAAAACATTTAAATTATTTACTTATTTTGTCCTATAGTCTGTGTTACAAGATTACTGGTAGTATATACTGACACTCAATTTTATTTACTGGAAGTGATTTTAGGAAAACATAATGTGAAGAGTATTTTTATGTTAGTTATTTTATACCTTACAAATGTTTTCCTAAACGTATTCTTTGATAGTACTAAAGTATAAGCAATTGAGTGTAAAAAATGTTAAATCTAACAATAGAATTTGATTAAAATAATAAATAAAAATTTAAAATCTGTAAACATAATAATCAAAACTATTAAACCTGATGTAATATTATTACATAAACGCGTATTTGATGATATATCTACAACAGGAGTTTTATTTATTACATACACATATAACCAATGACAAAGTCATAAAATCCTTGTTTTTTCAGCTCTGATTAAGAATTACTTATCTAATCTGTTATAGATACGTTGAATACATACTGAAATATTTTGCCGAAGAGTCATGTCAAATGAGATAACAACTGGTAAATTAAAAAGAAGTATATGGTTTGTACATGTAATTAAGAGTGGAATATATAAACATTTCTAATTAGGGTTTGTAGAAGTAGTAGTCCAAAAATGAAATACTGGATTCCTACAAAAGTAAATAAAAACATCAGTACAGATTAATTTATTTTAATAGCAATAATTGGGGAAACTTGTTGAGGGAGGGAAAATGGGTAATAATCATAAAATATCCTAGACAATAAAAAAATAATAAAACGATTCAACTCGTGTAGTACTTTTGTTTGCGTGTGCGAGGGGCCCTCCACAGCCCTGACGATGATGGGAGAGAATAAATAACAATAGAATAATTCCACAACGCGGTGCGATCCGAGCGGACGGTGCTGCACGCGAAACAAACGAACCCTATATAATTTGTCTATACATACATAGTTAAGGTAATTTCATATATATACATATAACTTATTTATATGTAACCTTTATTTCTTATTTACAGATAATCTCAGTGCGCCCGTCCACTCGAACCCACGCACACGCGCATTCGAATAAAGCTTTAAATGTTGCATTTAAAAATAAACAAATATATCGTTGAGAATGTAAGAACCAGACAATTTTGCAAGTGTTTCTTTACGTACGTAAAGATCTTGCCATTAGTGAGCTAATCGTATGTATTCGAATATTTTCAAATAAATATTTTACCTAAAGATCTACGACTTTAGTAAAACTTTATTTGAAATTATTCCAAAACAAATTGATTAAAATTGGGATTTACTCAAGTCTGGTCGAAACAGACTCGGATAAATGGACGTAAATAATATTAATTCACTAGATAATAATAATAGATTATATATATAGAAACGATACATAGAAACAATAAAGTGTTCAGTATATTACATATACCGTACGATAAAACTTTTTAATTCAATCTAAAATCGGAGAGAATACTTTTTAAACGGTTAGTTCGGCCGGTTCCCATTAGGCTTTTCCGTGACGTGCGCCGTCCGCTAGCTGTAATAAGTTGGTTATATACAACGGAGCATCCGTAAGCTACACATATGTCGTTAGTCGTCGACATGAACAACAGGATTAACGCGCGGCAACTAAAGAATCAACGTGTTTTCCTTATATTACTATATATAATATATTTTGTTGTTTTTCTATATACTTTTTGAACCAAACTACTATTGTCAATCTCTCTTTCTCTATACAGTCAATTCTTTTACACCACCACTCCTACACGCTAAACTTTATATTACATGCCGTAACCTTGATACGGCATCTGATGGTTGTACCCGGCGGCCTGTGGTATGTAAGCTGGCTGCGGCGCGTACTGTTGTGGTGGTATGCCTGCAAAACAGAGATCATCAGAGAATGTCGAATTTAATTAAAACCAATTTACTTTATATGTACGAACGAGAATAACTACAATACTAATATTCATGGTTGTTGCCAAGTTGAGCCCCTACAAGAACACAATTTACGACTACACATATACAGATAAACAACAGACAAGCAATTTTAGGATATGTGGAGGGTCTTACCCATGCCTGGTCCTGCTGTTAACATAAGCTGAGGCTCCCCCATCATCATGGGTTTGTTCGTTTCGTGTTGCTCCGCCTCCGTCTGGCGTTGAGCATCTGACTGTTCTAACTTCTCCACTTTTGTCGTCAGCTCCCTGGTCACCTGGATTAGGTAAGGCATAGCGAAATCCATTATATTGTGTCGCCACGCCAATTCCAATATTACATCTGGCCTCAATAAATCATAGCACTACAATAATAAATAACAATTATACATCTTGTAATACAAAATTTTAAAAAGTAATCATATGTTAAAATAAAAGATGGCATTGAATTAGCTTGATAATTATGCTATATTACAATGAATATGTATCTGTGAGTTATGTGAAGTTTATTATTTAATTAAATGCTATATTACAAATTTTAAGATTCAGACCATTAAGTTTTAAGAAAATTTCTATTCATCATATAAGTTATGTAATAATATTTATTATAAAATATAGTAATTTCAAATGTATTTGTAAAGTGTAATCACAGAATATGCAGAGTACAAAAAGGCATATGGGAATACTCTACTACAGTATTAATTTATTCCTGTAAATTAAAAAAATATATTTCGAATGGACAATACAACAAATCATAATTGTTATTATTCTTGCTATAAACAAAACAAATACTTCTATAGAATTAAATAGATTCCTATGTGTTTTATTGTATTCATTATATTAGCAAAAGATTTACTTACATAGAATGTAGCATTTTACCTGATAAAGACATGCTGAGAAACAATCGAAAGCCTTCCTTTCCAAAAACCAGGCAAGTAATTCTTCTGCGAGTTCTCCTTGACGAGACTCAGCTGTGTATTCCATTGCATCTTTAAATAGTCTGTCTTTTTTGCACAGTTCCACACTCTGCTTCCATCGGTTGTTACCCTTGTACAGGTAAGCCGCTATGCGCCTGAACTCGGTCAACTCATGCTTCTCGAGGCTCTGTGCCAATCCAATGTTATCGAAATTATCAAACGCATCTATCGATGTTCTTAGACCCTAAAAAGAAAAATTAATTGTAAGTTATATCTTTTGTTATAAATTATCTATTTTTTTTAGGACAACTAAATTAATTTATTTAAATAATTAACTATTAAACATGGTTGCGATTTTAGTAGAAAAAAAAACTCCAAATTTGTAAAAGCAATGTGAACATATACAGAAAAATAATATAAGCTATATATAAAGAGAACCATTTTTTACACAAACTAGGCCATTAAAAAAACACATGTAGAGTTAAAGTAAAGGGTTAGATAGAGGATGCAGGACATTGTTTTGATCTTGCAGTAAAATATTAGACTTACTTGGAAATCCTCTTCTTCAATCAACAAATTATTGAGAGCTTCATTAATAGCTTTATTATTAAGCGACTGCACAGATCTCAAATAACTTTTAACCAGTTGCAAATGGTTGGTTTTAGAAAAGAAACTGACAGCCCTAGTATGGTCCATTCTGGGTGCAAGCACAAGCAGCAAATCATTCAATAGTAAAGGCTTGAAATCCAGGTAAAACTGTATGGCCTTATAGTATAATTCGATGTTGGCGACTTTGGTGATGATATCCTTGAAATGCCCCTCACGCCATGCCTCAGTCGGATGCGCCATCATTGCTAACACAGCATTATCATACTCTTCATATTTGTCATACAAAAATACAAGCTCCGCCCACAGGTGCGCTTGTTCGGCGGCACGAAGGACTTTCGGAATGTTAACGCGAGACCAGAAAAGTTCTAGATGTTCGCGCATTTTCGCCGGTTTATACTTGCTGTAGAGGATGGCGAGTTCAGTGAACATTCCCATGTGGGCACGTTCTAGTCCTAGGGCGGCTTCCAGAAGGCCAATTAGTTCTTCGAAATAGCCGCGGTCTTGGTAATAGTTAATGAGGTCTTGTAGCTCATCTGCGTGAACTACTATGTGCATTCCACACATCTGGGCAAGGCGGAATTCTTCGGCGTCCACACAGGCAAAGCATACTTCTTTCCATGTGCGTGTGCTGTTTGCTTTTCGGGCTCCATCGACTGCACCCTAGAAAAAAATTATTTTAAATGAATAATTGTATGCAATTAATATTACAATATATTATTAATATTAATTGTATAGTAACAGCATTTTAATATTTATAGAAAGTATAGAAAACATTGAATTAGTTTCAATAATATATTTTCAAATTCAATTTATATATTTCAAAACAGGTTTTACTAATTACTAAATATATTTTTAATAGAAGGTAAGTATCTATTAAAAATGTATTTATGTATAAATATTTACTTTATTATATCCATATGATAACTCAAAAATTTGTGGACTATAAACTAATATATAAGTTGAATTTGAAATAACACAAATTGTAAATTTATTCAATTTCTTTTTTATAAATTCTTACTTGGAATTCTTTAAGATGAACCAGTGTTATAGCCAATCTAGCAAAGTTGGAAACATTGTTGTAGAGTAGTTTAGCAGCATCATACATTTTGTCATCAAAGCATCTATCACCAATTTTCTGAATGTCTGCATGATTGGGTCCACTGATAAATTCTTCAAGATCAGCCAAACGTCCAGTCTTTGCATAGGAATAGATCAACTCAGATTCAATGTAAGATTCTCTTGCTTTCTTGCGTGCCATTTGTAAATATCTATAAACAAAAAAGTTCAGATATATGTGACCAGTTATTTTTTAAATGCTTTAAGCTCCACTTTGTATATTTTAATCTCTCTATTGATTACATGTAATATTGTCAATATTTAACTTTGTATTATCAATCATTATAAAGCGTCCAATCACATTTTCTTTTGAAAACAGTCTACCTTTAAAAAAATTGAAAGCCTGTTTAAAATGAAAATAAATAAATTCCTTTATTTGGATTAATTGAGTTTTAATCAAGTTAAATTCCTTTATATATATTTATTACAGCTCATGGGTAAAATGGGAAACAAGATTATTAATCTCACCTGACTAAATCTTCCCAACTATTATTCTTTGATGCAGTCTCAACCACAGCCATATAAGCACTAGGATCATCAGCTTTTATGTATGAATCAATAGCTTCTTTGACCAATCCTTGATTAAGTTGTGCCTTGGCTAGCTGACTCCAAACAGCAGGTTCATTACATCTCTCAGCAAACTCATAGGCTCTATCCAGATTTTTCACTTGCTCGATAAGCACCTGGATGGCTGAAGTGTTGACATCGAATTTTTTGAAAATAGCAAACGCCTCCTCATACAGATGATTGTTGATGGCAATGTTAGCAATGTCTGGTGCATCGTAATTGTCTAAACGGTTGATGTAGTCCATTACACGTGTTGCATCGGCTTTAATAGCTGTGAACAAAATTGATGCAATTCAATAAGTGTGTTCAAACATAAAAAGCAAATAAATAAAAATGACTGTATATAAGCTTTATAAATTAATTAAATTATATAAAACATTTATTAATGATAAAACATTGAGAGTCTAATTGATAAAAATTAAGAACAGAAAAAAAACTTACCTGTTAAAATAAGCAAATTCTGTAAATTTCTATGATCGGAAAAGACACTATTATCAAGAACAATCTTCTCCAATAGTTCAATGAGTTCATTGGGCAAATCTGCTGTCATGAATGCTTTGACTGTTACTGAGATATCTTCTGGATCTTGAGTCTCACTAAGAGCCGTCTGAACTACCTGATCGATGAGTTGGCGGCGATAAGGGTTGGTTTCTATTAAAACCTCGGCCCATAGTTCAGGATCTCTTCTTCTGACCAAATAACGCGCTTCCGATTTGAACAACGAGTTCTCATTACACACAGCAATAAGTTCTCTGTCACACTGGCCCCTTTCATATGCTACACAAGCAAGATGAGGATCTCGTTTCTCACAGTAACGACCGACAACACGAGAATCATACCTTGATAAAATAAAAAAATAAGGTTACAGAACTTAATTAAATTATTGTATTGTTAAACTATTTCATGATTATTAATTATTCCTACTGATTTTTTTTATTTATGGTAATATTAACAAAGGTATTAATAATATCATACAAAAAAAACAGCATAAACCATAATTTGCAATTTAAGTTTAAATAATTACAACAATTATATATATTTTGTGAAATATTTAAGGACAAAAGATAACTCTTAGTCAATTTATATTGAACATTTAAATGAAGAAAATGCAATTGTAATTTATATTTATAACTTACCATTGATTTTCTTTGAGGAATCTCTCGGCATTATTATTCGAATCAATATAGATCTTAGCCAAAGCATTATGTGTAGCTGGCTCAACACATCCCTCGTGGAACCTACTTTCCAACCAAGGCAGCAACAACTTTAATCTATTTCTTTTCTCTACCTCTTCAACGAGTTCATCAGTAGAAAACTGTCCGCGTACAACCAAAATCAAATTCTTAATGATATCTTCTGAGCAATCAACATCCAACAGACCTCCAACAACTACTGGCAGACGGCTAGGGTTAACCTTTTGTACGTAAATCTCAATGTATTTTTGCAAGGAATTACGGTATAAGTAAAGAACTAAATCGTGTACAAAATCAAAACGATCGCATACGATAATGAGAGGCAGTTGGTCTGTCAGTTTCGCTTCTTTCAGGAAGTTCTTAACTCGCTCAGCATTATAACAATTGCTTTCACGGCAAATGCGTTCCACTTCTTTGATTTGGCCTGTCTTGCAAGCTGCTTGGATGTACTTAAAGTGGACTTCTTGGTCCTGGCTAAAGTTAACAATTGATCCAAGGAAATAAAACAAACCTGAAAAAGAACAATATTTATTCAGTATATATTTCTATGAAAGATATTTCGGAAGAATGTACATATTTAAAACTAAATTAATTAAAAATAATTGATTCATCCAACTTTGTACTGTTTATGTACATAAAAATGTTTATGTATATTTATCAAAAAACTAGGAACATCCTAAGCTAAATACCTATAAAGGCACATTCTATTTTTATAATAGGTACTTATAGTTAATGTAATAAAAAGTTTGCTTTAATTTTATAATTTAAATGGCTCTATTAATCTAGTTATGAAAAAATAATCTTTTATATATTACCTTCATAGCTCTTAAAGCTCTCAAAGAGATCAATGAGGGCTTTGGTGGTAAGTTGCTCATGATACTTAGTAGCAATCTGCACACAAATTTGCAAGTTTTGACGAATGTTTGCTGTCAACATTGCCTTCAGACATTCCAAACTATCTTCAACACTGAGGGTTCCGAAAAATTGTACAAGCCAGTCAGCTGGGAGCAAATGTGTGTGTACGACAGCTCTGTAAAAGAAAGTAAAACATTTATTCATAATATTAAATCTTATGCTTTGTTAAATGTATCAATAATGCAATTGAACTTCATTTATAATAGTGTTTTATTAAAAACAATTTGTGCATTTATTTTTCTCACCTTTTTATGTCATACAAATCAGTGTAATGCTCTAAAGCTCTTTGCAGTAATCCAGCCTTTTCACACAACTGCGCAACATGTGCTCTATCATAGTGTGTAAACATATTGTTACCCAAAATTGCATCAGCTACTTGTGGAGCGGACATCAGGTTCATTTCCAAAAGACGTGTCTGTAGATGGCCTTCCGTAGGTCGGTTGTTCTTAAGAGCATCAAGTAGAAATGCTGTGCACTGCTGGACCATGTTCTGTTCCATAAAGATATCGACTATTTGGTTGATGTCTGCTAGAGGTTCCTCGTCAGCTACAAGCATCGACGCAAAGGCGGCGCCTTGCTCGGGATTAGTACGCATAACCGAACGAAGTAAAAAGATGTAATCTGGGGTGTAGGACACCTTCTTCGCGTAAATAACGATTTTTTGAAATTGGCCTGTTTCGGCGAAACACTGAATAACCTACAGAAATAAGTAGTATATAAATATAATCAGATTAATATTCACTAGTAATTCAATAAGGTACAAATATTAAACTTACTTTAGCTGGTACATTGGCTCTTAAATAAACAGCAAGAGCAAAGGATGGTTCTGACTGCTTAACTAAATCTCCAAGTTCCTCTGAACATTCCAGTTTTTCTTCCTTCAACCACTTCTCAAGAAGTTGTTTTCGTCCTTGGAGCAGTACAGGTTTTACTAACTCCAATGATTCATATCTATAAAATATGAGATAAAATGTGTAGTAATAATAATTATGGCATACAATTTTATTATTGAATATAGTAATATATTGATTATTAATAATATACCTGTTAAGCTTGCCTTGGTCCAATAAGATTCCAAAATACTGCAATAGTGGACTGTTTTGTCCAGCAGGTGTTGGTACCTGCTGAAACATCTGGATGGTAGCAGGTGTTCTTAAAATACCTAAAACATTGAATATACCATTGCATTGATTGAAATAAATTATATTACTATATTAAAAATTGTTTTCCTATTTACATTATTTATATAAGCATATAAATGTCAATCCGTGAATAATTTCTTCTTAAAAAATGTCTCATCAGTGTTAGCCCAGTTTCTTAATATAACCTAATCAGGGGAAATAATAAAAACAATATTTATTTACATGTTACTTCATTTACAACAAAATTAGTTGTAGTTTTTGCTTTATTTTAAAAAGTAGTTTGCAATTTCTATAAACTTAAGAAATATATAATTTCTGTAAATCCAAATATATTTCTGTTGTTTCATTACATTACACTGCAGATGAATAAGCACTAATTTTAACAATGTGTCAATTGTGTGGGTGTGAAAAGGCAATCATAATCTGGTAAATTATTTCACTGAATTAAATTCAATAACTTAAAAGTTATATTTATCATGAATATTTTGGTTAAATAAGTATCTGTATTTTAACATTGTACAAGTGATTTACCTTTAGGAGCGTTGGCAGCCACTTTGGCCGCCTCAGCATATTGTCCATTTTGAAAGAGCATCTGAAATTTACTGATGAAGAGTTCTTCCGCTCCAGAAAGGTTATTTCGTACGGCAAGACGAAGGGCAAGATCTGGATTGTGTAGAACTGTGTTTACATATCTGATAATATTTTCTTCATCCACAGACACAGAGAGCACTTGACCTCTTCTGTTAACACCTACAAAAAAATTAAAAAACATTCAGAAATGAAATTTATGTTCTTTAAAATTATCAATAAAAATCAATAAGAAAATTTAATTGAACATTGAACAACAAGAGTATTTATATAGTTAAACTTAAATTTAATAAATAGCAATTGATTGATTGTTGAGGCACTTAGACATTGAAAATCCATATTCAATATTGTAATGAGACTGTTAGATTTTCAAATCAACCTTAATAAAGCAACATATCATGCAAATAATGAAGACACGTAATAGTCTTAATAAATAATTACAATTAATTAAATTTAAAAGTGTACTAAATATATTTGACAATTCAATAACAAAATTTTAACTTTGTGTTTACCTATAATTCCACCGGTATTTTCATGTGGAGCTGTTACAAAAATAGTTTCACTTGAGATACGGTTCATGTAGATGCAAGTTGCTGTCTCAATGTCGTATAGATGGATGTACCCATATTTGGTTATAAGATAGATGCAATCATATTTTGTCGATACCTGCATTGCAACTGGAAAGTCATTCTGGGCTTCGGGTGGGAAGAAAACATCAACAGTTTTCTTTGGGAAGGGTTGGTTACCTGCAGGACACTGACCAACCTGAAATTTTAAAATAATATTGTAAATATCAACAATAATCAGGGAATTATTTCTACATCATATTTGTAGAAAAATTACCTCTATGATGTGAAGTTTGCCACCTTGAGCTGTACGCACAGCAAAGCAGAAGAGGGTGGATGGTTCAGGATTTCCTTCCATCTTAAATGTAGCAAAGGAGGCGGCATGACCTTCGATGGGCTGAGAGCATTTCCTTTCAACTGAATATAGCTGCATAGCACCCGCCACACGGCTCTGTTGGGCGCTGATGCCAACTAACAATAACCAGTTTTGTTTTGGGTCTGTTCGGTAGTTGATTATCTGTGAGCCATTTAATGATGAATGTCTGAAATAGAATAAATAGTGTAAATATAAAAATTATTTTTTAGTGTAAATATAAAATAAGTGAATCAGTAATTAATAAGATTGAACATAGATTCGAGAAAAATGAATATATATAAAGCCACCACTTACCTATCAAACATTTTGACTGGTGTGGAATCTCCTTCCATTGACCAGTGATATACTGCTGTTTCAGTGACCAATGCAAGGGTGTTAAGTGAAATCCATTTCCAAAAGATTACATCCTCGGTCATAGAATGTGCTTTCATTTTGGACTTCATCTCTATGTTGAAGATCTGTAGAGTTTTTTGTGTCTCCACACCAGCTTTTCCTTTCAAAGCAATAACTTTTGAGGCCGGGTTCATTATTGCACTCTCAGCAGTTATTGGTCGCCTGATAGGATTCTGTGGGTCTGCCATGTCAATGATGACGACTTGAGATGTTTCGCCCACCTTCTCCCGCACACAGATGAACTTATCGCTCTCCATGGTGAGACAAGTGAACGTGATGTTGGCCAGGTTAATACCCACATTTGTAAGCTGTAACAAAATTTTATTTACACGTTTATTAAAAATGGAATAGTCTAAACAGTAAATATGTATAAAAAATTGTTAAGTGGACAAAAATTTATCATATATCATTATTCAAATTATTTATATTTAAAAATAAAATATGGAAATCTATAATATACTCATTTTAAGATGACAATCATTAACTTGAAAGTAAATTATACCTTAGGTGCATACATAGAAAAGAGTTACACAATAAAACAGAAATTACTGAAACAAAGCATATGGAAAAGTGCATTGATACAATCATCATTAGAAAGTGTAATGAGAAGCAGTCAGTGTACTGTAACATACGAATTCAGGAAAGTTGTGTTATATAACTCTATCATATGGTTGTAGAAACTTTACAGAATTAAGCATTTTCGTTATTATTGCCTGTGAATATTCCTGAAAAAAACTTATTTACTGGTCATTGTTAAAGTTTTAGTCTCTATATTGTGATAAGTTTTCTGCACCAAATCAAATGAGACACAGCAGTAAAATATAAAGATCGGTTGGTTACTGCATTAGGGTAAACAAATGTAAAAATGAAGGGTACATATAATAGTAAAATTCGGATATCGATTTACCACAAATGTGGTATTACAACCTTCAGCATTATTACCACTTTAAATGTGGGTCGAGAATCTTGTTGGTTGAGAAAAGCCTGTTATCTATACTTATTACATTCATTTAGATTGGATTAAACATATTAATTATATGTTTACCAGACTTTATTTTACAATATAACAAACATCCCAATGTTATCTGTGATTATTATTTCCATTTATTTATATTTTTATGTTATATTCACTTTAAAAGGATCACTGATATTGTTACAGGAATATTTTATACTGCAAAAACATTTTTTTTCTTATCTTGTTGTATATTATATTTGGTACGTTTTTGTATTCCAAAATTGTCAGCCATAGTTTTGTTAAAATTCGAAAAAAAAAATTGGTTACTTATTTTACACCTTAATAATAGATAGATGAATAGGATTAAAAGATTATCCTGATTGATTAAAACACTATTTTTATTTTCTCTCTGACTAATTTTGACCAAGGAGAAAATAAAAACAGTGAAACAAAACCAAGTGTTTTAATAAATCAAGATTAATTAAAAAATGTTTCACCACAAATTAAGTGAGAAGTTAATCAACCATCGGCTTAAAAAAACACATAAAGTAAAGAAGTTGAAAACTTAATTTTGTAGAACTATTCAACATAGAATTTTGCAATTTGATTCTATGTGTGATACAATATTCCATTCATATATTTTATTTTATAGAGCAAATAAATTCAATATGGCCGCCATTAAATTATTTGAAATAAATTATTATTTTATTGATATAAAACAATTATAAAATTATAATAAAGCATAATTTTCAATGTTAACAGCATTCAAATTTTGTAAACCATTAAATTATAAAATAGGTTACATTCAAATTTTTTTGATAAAACAGCTTCCATTTTAACTAGTCTAACCTCAAAATAGATAATCAATTATACATCTATACGATGGATTAGTAAAATAGGTGTGTTTGATATAAGGCTTGAAATTATTAAGAAAAATAAAAAACTAAAATAAACTATTTTACAAATAGAATATATTCTGTTATTGGATATACATTTTTAATTTTAATTGCAAAAGTTAAACTTACTCCAAAAGCGATTATTGAATGAGGCTAATTATTATAATAATTTAATTATACACGAAAACACTTTTTTATAAAAATAAATGTGTTGTATATACTGTATTTTTAAGTTTATAACTGAATTAATTTGTTGTTAAAGAATAATGAATCATTTCAAGTTTTATCTTATACGCAGTGTTTTTTTTTTTAAATTATTTCAATATTGTTCAAAATAAAAAGTTATTTATATTATTAATTTGTATAAAACATATAAAAATAAACAAATATATATACACTAGAAACATAGATGAGTTGTTTCTCTTTTCATTTAGTGGTCGTTGCATTGGTGACTTTTTATGAAAGATCTGGGGTTAGAATGACTTATCAGAGTAATATGAAACTAGGTCATGCGAAACGAGAGCTTATCAGAGATCAATCGCGGGATGCTATTGTAGACAAAGGGGGCACTGAAAACAACGATTACTGTTAGGATTACGCCCCCTGAAATTAGGCGAAAATAAGAAGCCGATACTGGGGGGAGGGACCCGAGGTTTTGGTTACAATAGCAAAGTGCCACGATCGGGATGATTTGTTGTTTGGTTGTGTCAATGGTTTAAGGGGCGGATTGATTGTAAAAATACCTGCAGGTGCTCCTGGAAGCGAATGGGCAGTAGTTGCTGCGACATGTCGCCAGTTCCTAGCGGCTACCGCTGGGTCTGAAATAAAGGAAAACTGCCGGCTGGGGGGCCACTGGGTCTGTAATCGGTTCAAGTGCTTCGATCTCTTCTCTCCACGACTTTACCGACAGCAAACACGTACGAAACACCCAGTGGTCTCTTCAAGATGGCCGACGACGTTCTGACTGGTCGAGCGGTGTTTTCACCGATTCCTACGCCAACTGAAAACTTTGATTATTTAGAATTTAACTTTTAAATTTATCCTTAAGCGCACATAAATCGAAGGTCATCGTTATTAAAATATGTTACGCTTATATTGAAATGAGTTAGTTAATGAACACGCGGTTTTCAGCGAAGTACTACTTTTTCTTAAGCGCTACTGCCACATGGCAGTGGCAACGTCACGCCAGTTATTGACATATCCGTCATTTAAATATCTGACACCGGATCACCGTACAGATGACTCACGTGCTGCTGACAATGTCCATTAATTAATTTACCACACCGCTTCGCTGATTTTCCTTATACCTCTAAATTTTCCACAATGCAGAACTTTCCCGGCCAATAATGACATAGAAAACATGACTTGCATAACCTCAAAGCGCCTACGTTTTGTTTATCGATCTGCGGACCGTGCCAAGAAACACCCCCTTTTGATTTTCACGGTCATACAAAAACGTGACCTCATAGGCAATACTTAATCAATTTCGATAGTATGACCGATATTATTATTAAATACAAGCAGTTTTTCCTTTTGGGATAAGTAAACTGTATAAGTCAATAGTTAGCAAAAATAACATACGATTTGCAAATGTATTTTGATTAAGCTTTTCATCATATTCAAACATGATCTAATTGTTTGAAATGAAATTTTATTGAAAATTGTAACCACATCAGTGTTTATACAGTGATGTAGCTGTTGGATTTAAGCAACTCTTGTCTACCTACATGCAGTTCACTCATTCATTTATAATAAATTTGAGGGCAAACAATTAAGGTAAAACAGAAATAAACAAATCAAGAAAACCTCATAAAAATTCCTTTTGATGAAAAAGTGATTTTTAGTGGTATGGAATAATTTCTCTTGAAATATTTTGAAAATAGTTCTTGAAAACGCGAAGAAAAAAAGAAACATCTTTGTTAATTACATTTTCAATTTTAACTAAATCATTTGAAAAAATAGGCAAATTCACATTTAAAATAGTACTCTATGAGAGGTAAATATAGGTTACCATTGCGATCTCTAACAATGTACATCAGATGTACTTGACAATTCTATGTAAAAATAAAGGATTATTATAGGTTATTTTCATATCTAATTAGTTATAATTAATATATACGTATAAATTTAGTTGAATTTTGTATTCAAAACTACATTGAATTGTTGGTTGTACTTAATTATTTTATAATTTACCTGTTTGAATGACAAATTCACTTTTCTAAACTTAGTGTAGAGTAATTTAAGTTGAACGAGATTCTAGCCACATTAACTAATATAGCATATTACTTTTATAGTTTAACATGAGTTACTAAATATGTAGTTACATTTATTATTGTTTCTTAAATGGTAACGAAAAGGTGTATATTTTCTATAATTAAAATAAATCAATATTAACCTTAACTTAAGTTTTTATTAAAAAATTAAGGAATAAAAAACAAGGTACAATGTACAGGTTCTTAATCGAAGAGACCGAAGCCCATGTCCTCATCTTCATCCTCAGATTCTTCCTTTTTCTCTTCTTTCTTGGCTTCTGCAAAATAAAACAATTTCCTATTAGTATTTATAAAAATGCAATACATAATTTTTATGTTGTAAGTATATTGTTTATCAGAATAAAAATTAGCAGCATTACTTTCTCAGGCGAAAGATGGTGTATATAAAAATCATCATAAATAACCATAACCATGTAGTCATTAATTGTTATTGCATATTTGTTTAAATTTTATTAATTCAAAATGCAAAACTAAGATTAGTTATTATAGACTCTATCACTATAAAATTTAGTAATATAAAACTATTATAATTAAATAAATATGTATTAATGATATTTCATAGAATAAAAATCATGAGTTTTAATTATTTGCAGACAAAATTTTGTTGAGAAATTTAAATAATTCTATAAAACAATTGCAAATATTAAACATTGTCCAAATATTATTAATAAGTTTCTGTTTAAATTTAGGAAATCGTTTAACAATAAGGAAACAATAACTTAAATACTTAGTTGATGCACAACTAAAAAAACTGCATGCTCTAACTTTTATTTAATTATTAGCTCTTTTATAAGCACTTTATGGTTAATTTGCAGATCGAAATTAATATAAAGGACATGCAATTCTATGTGCCAAGTACATATGTATATTTATTATAGATTTCAATTATGTTCATAACTCAAACATAATATTTAATAAAATTCATAGAAAAATGTTATTAAAAAAATAATTTCAATAACTATTGATGTTAAGAAAATTAGAGTATAAATTATAGAAAAGCTTGGACTAGCTATTGTTAAATTGCAAATATATGTCAGAAAGCACAAAATATAAAATAAATAATATATCAAATAAAATATTTTTTTTTAGAGATCTATGTTCCAATTATAATCCTCTAAATTTTATTTTTCTGCTTTATTTGCTTACCTTTCTTCTCCTCGACAGCAGCGGCAGCTGGAGCAGCAGCAGCTGCAGCAGCACCACCTCCCACTGGCATGGAGCTCAACTTTTCACGGCCTGAAATAAAATGAACATTAACAATATTGAAATTTAAAAAAAAATAATGCAACAAATTTAGATCATATATCAGACAAAGATAATTATAATCACAACAATTCATCCGAAAGATGGTGATATTTGAAGATCATCACAAAAAAATTAAAAATTATGATTTGCATAAACTATTTTTAAATATGAAACCAAGTAGAGCATTTAGACAAGTATTATTAATTAAGGTAATATTAATTTAGAAGTTTTATGTAAAACTTCTTATAAACTCTGGTTGATAAGAACCAAAAGTGATTCATGCATTTTCATACTAAGAATTGTGTTTGTATTATACATATATTTCATCGAATGAAAGACAAAACATGTTAAAAAATAGGGTAACGTTAAAATGTACATCCTAGCTTATACTTCACTTTCATCATTTTTACAAATGAATGATTATTTTAGATATTTCAATTAAATCAATAGGTAGGTAATTTAAATAATCATCACGCTGATAAATAAATCAATGAAAAGTCAATCTGAATGTGTGTTGATTAATGTGTTTAATTATTTTGCAGGTAAATACCCAAATGAAATTACTACAAATACTAAGTTAAGTTTTATATTAAAGTTACTAAAACATTCTCAAATTATTGATATATACTAAAAGCCCTCAAGTTAATAATTTGGTTATCGACATACATTTATCTTAAACTTGACCCATCCATCCAACATAAAGTCATGACTCACAGTTAGTTCTCACCCAAGTATATGCAGGGTGAGTTTTTTTCGATGTTCTCTATGGGGATCTCGGAAACTATAAGAGATAGAGAAACGGTTAAATGGGGAAAGAAGTGTAGATTTACGAGACGAATAAAATTCCAATTTCAAAGTTTTCAAAAAAGTCAAGGGTAACTAGATATTTTGAAAAAAGTAAAAAGTGTCAATTTTTTCAAATCAATATACCTCGGTTATTATAACAGATAGAAAAAAACTGTAAACGACAAAGTTTTAGATAATTTTATGCAGATTAATAAAAAATAATCCGAAAATTTTTATCGCCATTATTTTCCGAGATATGACGAAAACTTACATTTTTTTAAATGGAAACCATAGTCGGCTGTGACCTCATTCAAAAGGTATTTTTTTTCTCTTTAATCTAATATGGCATACAACATAGTTATTTCTAAAAATAAGTGAGTTATAGTCATTTTAAATTTTATTATAAATACAAAATGGATAGCCATGAAAAAGATGAAAGTAAAACAATTGCAGTTGTTTATACTATTAACAATATTGTAATTATTAGTTTTACAGAGATAAATCAAAATGAAACAACTGCATAAAGTAATTCTGTAATTATCAATATATCAATGGGAGAGAAATTTTAATATTAAAAAAATATGGTCAAAGAGTCCAAATTATATCTTTTTAAAATTGAATTTATCGCTTTTTGACTATTCTCATTTAAATTGAATTAAATGTTTCAATAACAACTAGTTTATGATCCTCCACAGATTGATATGATTTTTCATATACTTTGTTTTTTTACATAACCCCACAGAAAAATTCTAAAAACGCGCAGATCGGGAAATCTAGGTGGCCCTGGGATTGGTTTACTTCTTCCCACTTATGAGTTAGGAAAAGCATCATTTAAATAATTTGTAAAGCCAACATGTTATTAGGTAGAGCACCATCATATTGGAACCATTTTAATCTTGCTTGTAATGATAAATTTAAACAATCGAGCGTATCTTCAAAGGTTTTCTGAAGAAAATGAAAGTAATTAGTTTCACTTAGTGAGCTTTCAAAAATATATGGACCGAGAATTATTAATCCAAACACACCATGGATTAAACCCAAATTTAATTTGTAGTTTTCTCTGTGAAACTTCTCGTGGATTCTCTTAAGTTCATCTACGTTCATTGTGGCGATTAAAAATACCACAATTAGTGAATCGCGATTCATCTGTTCATAATATTTTTGTAAGAAACGTATTATCCTCTTGACAAATGGGTTTATACCACATAAAGAAGGCCATTTGATAATTACAAAATTTTATTCTTATGCTGCTTTTTCATTTTTATTTAACTCTGTAGAACTAATAATTACAATATTGCTATTATTATAAACAACTGCAATTGTTTTACTTTCATCTTTTTCATGGCTACCCACTTTTTATTTATAATAAAATTTAAAATGACTATAACTTATTTATTTTTAGAAATAACTATGTCGGATGTCATATTGGATTAAAGAGAAAAAAATTACCTTTTGAATGAGGCCATAGCCAACTATGGTTTCCATTTAAAAAAATGTAAGTTTGCATCATATCTCGGAAAATAATGGCGATAAAAATTTTCTGATTATTTTTTATTAATCTACATATAATTATCTAAAACTTTGTCCTTTGCAGATTTTTTCTATCTGTTATAATAACCGAGATATATTGATTTGAAAAAATTGACACTTTTTACTTTTTTCAAAATATCTAGTTACCCTTGACTTTTTTGAAAACTTTGAAATTGGAATTTTATTCGTCTCGTTAATCTACACTTCTTTCCCCATTTGACCGGTTCTCTATCTCTTATAGTTTCCGAGATCCCCATAGAGAACATCGAAAAAAACTCACCCTGTATATACTACGGTTGTTAGAAATAATTGGTTATCACTAAAACTATTATTTATTTTTAGTTTTTGATGAGTTTGGTAAAGTATTTTAATTAAATAATTAAAACACTAGTTACAAAGTCACTTCACCGTTTATGCACAAGAAGTAACTATCAAGCATTGTGTAATAAAAATATAAGAAAGTCCTTCACATTGTAGAAAATTAACTAATAATTAGAAAAACACGGAAATATTTCCTAAACCTAAAACAAATGAGTCTTACTAAGACTACAAAAACAAATCTCTTTTGAAACATCATATATATCGACAGACATTGAATAATACAAAAGTAATTTGCATGTTACAAATATCAAGGCTATCAAAGCAACACTAGTTTGAACGTCATTTATTTCTATAAAATAAACAAAAAATGGTTGAATTCATTAATTCATATTGACAGGTTAAGTGGAAGAACAGTAGTAGTTATATGTCAACTACCTGAACTTCACCTACACTAGAATATATTTTATGTACTACATTCTTTCTGTAAATAAATAAAGCCGTAATAATAATAAGCACTCTATGATCAGAATGTACATATTAAGAATAAAAAATAAACTGTATTAAGTGAACTTTAACTAGTGTTTCATTTAACCTATTATTCACTTTTAACACGTTGACACTTTTGGTACGCCACTGATTACTTCCATGGTGTCAATAAATAATTTCATCGCGCATCTAGGACTTCAGTCACTTCCATAGCAACCATAAGCGTGCGAGCCAAATTTTGTCACTTTAAATGAATAATTATAGGGTACAAAAACACTGGCGTCAACGTGTTAAGTATTCCTCATGAATAACTATATGTGTCTGCCAATTATAGGATACTACTAATGTGCTCGATTCTCTGTACTTTAAAACTTTAGTAAATTTATATAATTTTCTCTACTTTTATAAGGCAAAAATCATGTATATTCTATTTATTATCTGAATGTCTTCACATTCAGATAATTAAATGTTGAATGTATAAAGGAGTTTTGCAGTTAAAAACTCCTTTATACAATCAACAAACTATTGCCATCAATTACTACTTTAAGTAATCCTAACCTAATAATCCAAAACTAATAAAATTAAGTGATTCATTAAAAGGTTTTACCAGGATTAAATTCACCACATTACCTTGAGCGATAAGTTCATCGATGGATTTGCCTTTGAGCTCAGCCAAGACTTTCTTTAGTTTTTCACCATCAGCTTCAATACCAACGGAGCTAAGGATTTTCTCAATGTCTCCAGAAGCAGGGGAGGCTTTGCCGCCGAGGACGGCCAAGAGGTAAGCAGCCACGTAACGCATCTGCGAAGAATATTTACACACGTTAGAAAAATATTTTGTTTTTTACAGTTACGAGAGAAAATAATTTTAATTAAATAAACTGTACACGTTAGAATTCCTTTCTTAATAACTTATGTTAAAAAAATAGTTCTTATTACACATGATTTAGTAAACGATTGGTTATCAATTAGTATTAATAATATAACTTAAAATATGTATTTAAACACGTGGGCATTAAACGTGTGGATGTTAGGAAAGTTAAAACAAATCAGCCGCGCAATTATAAATAACATAACCTAACAAGGATTAAATTGTAAAAAATCTAAGTAATCACTCGTTATAACCGAAACTAAATAGGTCCAGCAGGTAAAAAACACATCGATGAATATTTTGGTTATAATATTTACTGTTTCAACGTATGGATTTACTTACGTTTAAGTCTTGAGACACGAAACGTGTATGCTTCACGAGTTACAA
Source organism: Ontholestes murinus (assembly GCA_963969525.1). Classification (NCBI taxonomy): domain Eukaryota; kingdom Metazoa; phylum Arthropoda; class Insecta; order Coleoptera; family Staphylinidae; genus Ontholestes; species Ontholestes murinus. The sequence goes on from OZ018396.1 coordinate 24,082,801, forward strand.
ATTTGCAAGGGCCGGTTTCAAAGTAGCCAACGTTAGGGAAACATACGCCTGTAATAGCGCCAAGCGGCAATTAGTAACATCTCTTTGTATTACTTACGATTTCAACCATGAGGTGGCACAACATATACATAAATTCCTGTATAATGTTGATTGCGCCTTTTAGTAGATGGCTCTGTAACGAAAATTAGTTTAGTGGTAATTTTGTATTTCCATAATTATCCTAAAATTCATATTATATTGATGTAATATTCATAATATTTTTAAGAAAATATAAAGATACTATATATTATTATTAGACATTATCTGCTTTAGGTATTCGCCACTGGTGTAAAATTGAAATGAATATGAAAATATAATCTTTGTACTGATTTAGATTAGGTGTCCCTTTATTAGTAGAAGAAACAATACCAGAAGACGATAAGGAGGAGTTTGTGCAAGTAAGTTAAATACTACATAATACTATATGATTTTGCATTTGCAACAAAAAAGAACTTTTTTATCCAATCTATCTACTTCTGCTTAATAAATCAAATATGGTTGAATTGTTAAAGGTATTTTTTAAGAGTTGTTTACAACAAAGCACTTGGTTGGTTTCACAAATTTTTACAATTTATTCCGATTTATTTCGATGTTTACATCATTATCTAGGAAACTAGTTGGAATAAATTGTAAAAAAAATGTTAAACTAACCAATTATCTCATTGAAAACAACCCTTTATATTAAAAATGATTCACCACGTGATAACCGAAAACCAAATTCAACAAAAAATGTAGACTTTTGTCTGATAAGTAACCATGAAAATAAACGGAATTCAGAGAACAGGTCAAAATAATTTCGGATGTAATATATAGACCTGGTGGCTTCAAGCTGATATAGTTACTGATAGTATCTTCTCTTGTTAACAGATAATAATTAAACATAACATTCGCGAATTTCTCGTTGTTTCGAGAAAGTTCTGATGTATGTATAAAAAGCGAGGCTACAAGGTAGTCCGCTTAGGGATGGCAAAGGAAGTAATCTGTCATCCTTATAAAAGTATTTTGATTTGACTTATTGCTTTGTGTGTGATTTGCAATAAAGTCAATGCTGTTCTCAAAGAACAAATATTATGTGAAAACAAAACTCTTTCAAAATGACTCAAAAAAATACAGAAAAAAATGCTGTGAGTTACAGAATGATTTAAATAGTTTATATGTATGGTGTAATGAGAATCTACTTGACTTAAATATTAATGAGTGCGTTTCTATATCTTTCACGCGCTCTAAAAACGTTATTGATTTTATTTACAAAATTAACGCAAGACCACTCGAAAAAAAAACCGCAGTTACTGATCTAGGGGTTACTTTCGATTCTCATCTCAACTTTAACCAACATATTGACCTAATTTGCAATATGTCTCTCAAAAAATGGGGATTTGTATGGCATATTGGTAAAGAACTTGGCTTGGACTGTCTTCGATTACTATATTGTGCATTGGTTCGCTGCCACTTAGAATATGCGTCGGCAGTTTGGTCTCCACACACAGACATCAATTGTCACAAATTGGATAGGATTCAGAATAAATTTCTTCGAAATATGGAGTACAAGACAGGTCAAAGTCACATCCAGGGTTCATACACTAACATCATGTGCCAGCTTCGAATAGATTCGTTAGGAAAGAGAAGAGCGATCGCTGACCTGTGCTGTCTTCATCGTCTAATTAATGGTTCCTTGGACTGCCCTGACCTACTAGCAGAATTAGATTTCAACGTACCCAACAACAGGACCACTAGAAATACACCTCTCTTTCGTCAGAGTTTATATAATAGTAATATTGGTGCGAATAATTTAATACAGCGCAGTATGTCTATTGCTAATGGAATATTTAAAGAACCTTGGTTTAATTTATTTGATTCTTCTTATTTTTCGTTTAAAGTGAATTTAAAAAAGAAACTATTTATTTAATTTCTTGTTTAACTCTATCTGTAGTCTTTTTTATTTAAGTGTACTGCTTTTTGTCCAATTAAACTTCAGTTTCATTTTACTGATGTAGAATTCATAATATTATTTAATCTCTTTTTTTATGTTTTAAATTTTGTAATTTCTATTGTAACTTAGTTTTAGTTTTTGCATAACATGTATTTATACTTATTATTGTAAATGGGGTTACCCGTCAATAAATTATTATTATTATTATTATTATTAAAATGTTGCGGGCAGTACATTTGAAGCTTTGATGCACAAAATGAAATCGTAGCAATCTTTGATTACGAAACACTATTTAGAATAAATGGGTACACCTCTTTCTAGCTTTCGTGTATCTCTTGATATTACAAATCGTGGAATACTATTGACCGATGAATAAATAGTCAAAGAATGTGTAATTTTTGTAGCTGAAGAAATGGGAAATTCTAATAGATGTCACCAATACTTTTCAAGTACTGATTTTTATACTAGGAATAGATGAAAGGTATAATAAGAATTGATACTAAAGCTATATGTATTTTAATCGCATTTTAATCAGGTCCAAGTAGAAAAAAATCGCTCTTAAAATAACGAAACAAAAATGCACATTAGATTTTTACATAGCTTTATCACCGTATGCATGTAAAGGAGAAGTTGATCAAATACTACTGCCGATATTCAGATGTCAAACAACGAAATCAAACCCGATTTATGGATGTGCTTGCGTGTAAAGTTACGTATCCCCAGTATTGTATTGTTTATGTTATTGTTTATAATGCTGTGTGACCTTGCGTTATTAATCGTCAATTAAAGGATGTGTATGAAGAAAATATTATGTATGAGTCGTTGGTTCGGCGCTGGTGTAATTTGGAAAGGAAAATACCTATGACGACTTGCGTTCGGGGCGGCCGTTAGTTTATAAAACTCAAGGACTTTTTGCCAATCATGAAAGATTACGTTTCTCAATACACTGAGACCTACGTTATTACAAATGCTTAAATTTGTGAGGTGGCCACGTAGAGAAGTAGTTTAAAGTATATTCTTTACAAATAAAATGTTAATATTTGTTAATATTACATATCCTATGTATTTTAACAATAATCTGAATCGTATTAATAATTGAATGTTATGTAAAGATTAATTAAATATTTCTATAAAGATGAAATCATCAAGGACGTTCCATCGGACCCGTCTTGTCCGTGAAGTCACTTTTAAGGATGTTGGAGTATCGTATCACCCACGCTGGAATTTCTCAGACCAATAACCGATAAATTATATTACAAATGGATGTAATTATATCTGTTAGTTCGTTGTAGTATTTGTGGAAAATTGGAAAGTGTGAAGAGGAGAACAGAAAAGAAGAATGAAAAAGGGCAGTGAAGTAACCAGACAAGCTAAAAAAATATAATAAAGATGAACTAATAATACATTAAAGGAAAAATAAGTTACATTCAAAATTGAAATGAAAAAAAACGTAAAAAAATATGGAGTGAAAATTAAAATAAATAATGTTCAAAAAAGGATAACTAAAGATGTCGAAGAAAGCACTATAGCTAACAAACTAATGGATGGGAGGTAAGTAGGTGATGATCAGGAAAGATAAAACAAATATTGAAAGCAAAAAATTAAGAATTGAAACATTTACCTAAAATCAGTGAACAAATAGTACCACAGAATACAGAAAGTAGTGAAAAACTAAAAAAATATAGCAGAAAGAATGCAGGACATCCGAAATTCAAAAAAGTTGAATTGCATTAAGCTAAACAAATAAATAAATAATATTAATAAACACAATCATTTATTTAATATAGAAGTAAAAAAGTTTAAGAGCATAAAGTTAAAAAGAATAATAACAAATAAAAACAAAACGCTACGTTATAAATAGAGAAAAATAACAATAAAAAATAATAAGAAAATACAGTCAAGGAAACAAAATAGGAGGAGTGAAAAACAAATAGATAATGTTCAGAGAAAACATAACCAAGAAAACACTTTAACAAATAAATCAATGGTGAAAAATAGAGTAGTAAATGATGGCCAGTAAATATAAAACAACCATCAAAAGAGAAAAGACTTACATAAAAACTGAACTACAAAAGGTATGCTATAATAATTAAAAGAATAAAACACAAAATAAAAAAAAAATGTGAATAATTATTCAACATTCAACAAATTTAATCTTCCAATCATATAAATTATGATTGTGTATTTATAAAATTTTAATATTGTCTTTGAATCCTGCAGAACTTGGAATCTTTTTAAAATACTGTTGTTTTTTGCTAGATATAGAATTTTTCCCGAGAAATGGAAATGTCGTAATATTATGGAATTAAATACCGTTTAATTTGTATGCTGCAGTGTATAATAACTGTATCGTAATTTCTTTGTTATTTTATTGCATGTATAATCTATCTATGTTACGAACATGTTATTTTATTATCTATAATTACTCCTACGTATTTTATTGAATTTACATAATTTATTGTTGTACCATTGAATTTAGTGGTAAAATATTTTATGTTAAATATATTCTTATTAGTAATTAATATGGCTTTATTTTTATTTGTGTTTATTTTTAGTTTGTTATCTTATAACCAGTTTTTTTATGTTGTTAAGGTTCAAATTCATTGCATTGATGTTTTCCTGTATTATTAGATGACGTGTATGTAATTGTATCGTTCGCAAACAGGTGATATTTGCAATGTTGTAAACTTTTACCGATATCATGTATTCAAGACTTTAGGTCTTGTACATTTCGCAAATCTACAACAATACGTCTTAATAAGACTACAACAGAAATCACTTATTGAAATATCTTCTCCTCTGGCTAATATTTCTTTGAAAGAAATGAATACATTCAAAGTAGTGTTGCTTTGGTAGCTTTGTTATTTTGTAACACGCTGATTACTTTTGTATAATTCAATATCTGTCAAGGGGTGAGCCAAAGAAGTAGTTGTTTCAATACGTGATTTGTTTTGTAGTATTAGTAAGCTCATTGTTATAGATTTACGAAATCTTTTCGTATATAGTCTTTCCAGTCTTCTTCTCTTCTAGTATTTTGTACAAGTTATCTCTGCTTTTACTTTGTATATGGATATTTTGTATTAGTCATGGATTGATTTATTCCTAATAGAAATTTTTGTATTGGGTATCAATTTATTTAATATGGCTTGAATAGCAACTTGGATTGTCAGAACCCTGTACGAATCTGGTAGTCTTAGAAATGCAGTACCTGAAGATACACATTATGGGAATACTCAAAACTAGATGGCCAGAAGCTGGAATATAACAATAGGACGGAGTTACAATATATCATTCGCGTAATACGTATGACGACAAACATCATAGACATGGAGTGGGAATAATAGTAAGCGATTCCATAAAAAAAGTATGTTAAGAACTTCATATGATACAACTAAACGCCAGACCTGTCAATATCAACATCATACATATGCACCAACGGCTGGTAAGACAGGCGAAGAAATACAATTACAATCAGATTGAACATGTAATGAAGTCCTCGAAGAAGCAAGACATCACCTTCATAATGGGCGATTTTAATGCGAAAATAGGACAAGGACGATACGATGATTCCAACACACGCAAGACGATTATAAACGTGGAAAAGATCGACCAAGACATCGAAAATACGCAATTTGGCTCCAGCAACGAATTCAGAACAAGAGGGGCACTGTTCGCTATGCAGGTTATAACGCAGAAATGCTTGGACCAACGTCGCACAGTCTTTTCCTGTTTCATAGACCATGAGAAAGCATTCGACAATTTAACACATCAAAAAAACTATCCGCATAAACATATACTAAAACCAAACCGCCCAGGTTAAAGTAGGACAAGAACAAACAGAAGAAATTAAAATTATAAAAGGGGTCCGACAAGGGTGCATACATATTCAGTATTGCTCTAGATAAATTAAAAGTAAATAGAAGAGCAATAAATAACATCCGATACGCAGACGACTTCGTGATCCTAGCCAACCCGATCGAAGTCTTGCAATACCTCGCAGACCAAGTGCATCGAACTTACTCTTAATATGAACATCACGAAAACCAGATTATGAGAAAACCTGGATATTTTGAGCACATCTTTCAAAATAAAAATTCGAATTCCTACAACTGATAATGGAAGAGAAAATACAGTTGGAAGAAAGAAGTTGTCTGGCAATGAAATATTAGAGGGCCAATTCTGAATGAAACACAACCAATTTTCAGAAGTCGGAAAAATAAGGAAAACACGCCTGTGGTGGCAAATTGGGTTGCGACCCCGAACTTACTTGCAGCAATGTTGATTCGGGTCAGCAGTTGGATGGGTGACCGGTACCATTCACCATTGGGATACAATTGGGTACACGCATACAATTTTTATGTTAATATGATTGCTAATAATTCATCTCAGTTTATATATTATTCTTTAAAATTTTTGGTTTTTTATTTAACAAATTCACTTTGAAATTATTAATTTTTTAAATTTTCCGACCTCGTCACGAAGTCGCCCGAATATCGCATGGCGTCATTGTCTCTTCTACGATTTAGACCGGTGTTTCCCAACGTGGGGCCTACGTTGCACAGGGGGGCAATTTGATAATTAAGGGGGGCAATTCGAAAATGGACTCGACACGAGTTTAACCGTTTTGCTTCGGGCCATTTAAATGCAATGCTAGATTACTCTATTTACTACTCATACTTCAACTCATAATCGCATTCTTGAGTCTAGTTATCAAATTTCTTTACTTATCACTAAATCTTATAAATATTATAGGAGAGTTTTTAATAAAATCTTGTGCTTCATATGGTGCTCATAATACGATGGACAAGAAAAATGGCTGCTTAAAATTGTTGAAATATGAAAATCCAGAAATGATTTTTGTGTATCGTGTTATTAATGGGGAAAACTTGGTAGCTACAAACATCTGAAATGAAGTACTGTATTCAGTAATAAAGTATATCTATGCTATTAAAACTAATGCCAAATGTGAATGCCTTTTCAAGCTTTTTTGTGAAGAACAAAGAAGACCAAGTTAGACTTTTACTTCACATTGGTTCTCTAAAGGGAAAAGATATATGGAACTGTTTGATACTCTTAGTAATTTTTAAAGCGACACTCCTGAAATTAAAGATATAACATATTAAATAAGCAACTTCAAGGAACAAATAAAACTCTTGTCGATGCAAAAGCGAAGATATTAGATTTCATTACCCTTATTGAGTTATGTTAGAAATATATTAACAAAAACTTTGAACAGTTTCATTGCCTCCAAAAATATTACGTCCAAATATTAGGTGTGCAGGTAAAACTCCAGTTGAACTGCATATCCAGCTGGCATGTTGGATTCCAACTTGTATTGGTAGCTGTGTTTTTTCTTTTTACTAGGTTGATGGCTGGATGGTATACTTATGTTAATCGGCGGGCGTTTTGAAATCAGTGAATCACTTGCAGTATCACTGCGCTGATGAAATGAGTGCCATTTTTGCTGATTATTCTGTGAGGAATTCGATATCGCAAGAACACTTCATTAATCAGCGTGATCTGATTCAATTAGCGAAAAGGGCTCGATTTATTTGGAGGAGGTGTCTTCCATAACGAGAATACGCGTCTCTTTATTTGGACCTTCTGGTAGTGGCCCAAAGAGGCATTGCGATTACTTCGAATCTTTTATTCATTACGGAGGTTTGTAGTAATCCACTGGTCTTGTAATTTTCTGCTTTATACTTTTGACATTCTTGGAGGTGTTTCACATAGTCGGTAATGTCTTTTCTTATACATAGCCAGTAATGAGTCCGAATGATTTTCTGTCCGTTCCATCCATAGTGTCGAGCTGTATGATGATAGTGTTATTTTTTTAGGACTTCTTTACGCTGTATTTTGAGATGTTATTAAGCTCAAATGTTTTTACTATTGTTTGTCCCCAGTCCTCAATCTCATGTTGTTCTTGATGAATAAGTACAGGATCCTTCGACGGTAGGTCCAATGTGATTATGGGAGAAAATTGGCGATGTATTTGGTTTTTTCGGCCATGTATTAAATGGTAATGTTATAGGGCTGTAGTTGAAGTGTCCATCTTGCGCGGCATATTCTGTGTGTCCTCAATGTCATTAGGCATTTATTGCCCATTATTCTGTTAATACTTTAATTAATCTCAGCTCTGTTGAAGAGGCGGTCGGCGTATTCGATGGATCTTCCGTTAGGTTTCTCAAAGCTGTGACAAGAGCGTATGAGCTAGCGTCGATCATTAGTAAAAACGGAGCAGTTTGATCGGCCATCTGTAGTTATCGGGGTGTCGACCAAGGTTTGCCTGCTGTATTGGTCCCCAGCTTCACGCGACATTTTTTCTTGTCAATTTCGTCAAGGATTTGGAAATTTGGCTAAAAATTAACCTTCTTACAACCAAATCTACACTTTTTCCATTTAATTCTGTGTTGGAACTTATTTAACTTATGGAATAGCTTTTCCAGGTCTTGGAAGTGTTCTACTTGGCTCAGATTCGGTCTTCACGCGGTCCATCATTCTCAGGAATGTTGCGGGCGCATTCCGGAGTCCGAAAGGCATTCATTTATACTGGTATAATCTGAAGGCAGCAAAGACGGCTCTCTTATGTTGGTTCTTCTCATTCAAGCTTATTTGGTGATATTCAGATTGAAGGTTCAGTGATGATGGCGACTTCTCAAGTAGCGAAAATAATTGATCCGTGGGAGCAGATAGCTTGCTTATGGCATTAATCAACGCATAACTTAATTTTTCCTTCTGGTTTCGATACTGGAGCTGTCTATGCGCTTTTGCAGTCTACGATGATTTCATCTTCTTGTAGCTGATTTTAGTTCTTCTGGTCTTCGTGAAAATAGATGATAAGGGGCTGGGAGATCGGGGGGTGTTATCCGGTATTAATGTAATATTTTACGGTTATCGTAGGGGTTCCTCTCTTTTCAAACAAGTGCTGATGTTCTCGTAAATTTTGATTAAAGGCGGCTTTTTCTGGAAGTCGCAGGGTTTCACCTATATCTTCCATGTTCAGGGAGGCGAGGGGTTGAACCTAGACGAGATTTATTTGCAGTAAATGATACCGCTATACTTGTTATTGTCGATCATTTGAAAATTCTATAGGCTGATTTAAAAGAAAGATTTTCTGATTTAAAACAAATTGATCAGCATGCGAAACATTTGCTCGGCACAAATTTTAAATTATTTCGATGACACAGAAACTGGAGATGAACTTAATAATTTAAGTATGCATTTATTATTGCATCGTTTCATAAATTCTGATGGGGAACATGGTTTCAAGGAATTTTTAAAATTTTGCTAGACTGATGCGTTCAAAATGCATGTTTTGAAGGTATAATCGGGGAGGAAGTGCTTTAAAAATTGGATCAAACGCATCTAAAGTGAATTAATCTTCATAGAGATTATTTTGAAAAACAATAAAACCATATACGATTATTAGTTTTTTTGTTCTCTATTCTCGAAATATGAAAGGTAAACCTGGTATTATTGCTATAAAAATAAGGGATGCATTAGAAAACTATTTGACGAATCTGTTATTTTAGGGGGAATAAATCTGCTTCGTTGCATGCACTTTATTTTCACTAGACAGTAATATTACTATATTTTACAATAATTACACAGGACGTATAAAGTGTTTAAGGTTATGCTAAATTCAATGCTCACTGGACAATAAATCACGTTAAAATGAATACTTAATAAATTCAATGCTCACTCAACAATAAATCACGTTAAAATGAATACTTAATAGCCTACTCTGACAGTATTAAAATAATAATAATAAATTTTAAAGTTTGTTTGCATTGCAAAAACTCACATTTACTAAAATAATGTTTTTCTATTCATTCGTGTAAACTTTATGCGTGGTATTTTTCATTGTCAAATATCGTTTAAAAAAATTAAAGAGGAAAACCTGATTTTGGTGGGGAAAACGAGATGTACAGACTCCATACCGTCTGATGGTCAATGGTGGGACTTCGGTTAAATTTAATCATGGTCAAAGAAAGGCCGCAGTTCACATTAACTTGTCAACAAGTCGGTTGAGCTAATTAGTTTTACGTGCGTTATCCAGTGCATTGTAAAAATTGTAAGTACAGTATAATTTAAAAACTATAAATATTTTTATTTTATTTTTGCGTATAAAATTGCTTTTTATCCTAAATTTTTAACCATATTATTTAAACTAAATTATTTTTTATATTGTTATATTATTATTATTATCGAAAATTAAATGATATAAAAAATGATATGATATCAACAATTCCAATACAATTAATTTAATAAAAAAATATTATTATATTATTATTTCTCTAAAATATAAAAACAATAAGTGAACATAAAATCATATATTTCAATAATTGATTTAAAGTAAACGTTACCTTATGTAATATATTTATGAAAAAAGAGATGTTTAAAGTGTTTCCCACTAAATTATGCTTATAACTGTAAATGATGTAAGTGAGTAATGATAAATTTTTAAGATGATTAAAAATCAAAGTTGACCTTTCGCATGAAAAGTTATCGAATTCTTTAAAACCACTTTTAAATCACTTAACCCGGAAGTTAATTTCTCAATTACTTTATATTATTTCGTTAATTTTATTCATATGTTTGCATATTTTATGGTTCGTTGTTTACCAAAGACTGGCATAAACAAATAGTAATTAATAATAATTAGAAAAATAAAAACAAAAACATTTCGTAAATCTGCAATCTAATTATTAGTTCATTTTCTACAACGTAAAGGATAAAAAAGTAATAAAAATAACAACTATATGTAAAAATTGAGTTTTAATTAATGAGAATACTTAACGATAAACAGTTACTTAATTATCCTAACAGTTTTTTTTCTCATACATATTTTTTAGCTCATAAAACTACGCACAAATTATTATCACAGAAATATTACAGCAATTTCGATTTTGGTCTTATGGACAATATGAGAAGGGTTTAATAAGAAATCAATATTTACGGTTTTAATTAAATAATAATAATAATAAACTTCTTTATTTGTTCAAAAAAAATATAAATAAAACACTAGTTTGGCACTTTTTACACTTGGTTTATTTATCGCTAGATGTACGTTTCGGTCACAAAGTGTCCATTATATCAATAGCAAAACCAAGTGAAAAGTGCCAAACTTGTGTTTTATTTAATAAATATTTTCACGTATTCTTACAATCCAACATTTACTATTTTGTCTTTGTTTGTTAATAGTTTATTATTTTCGAACCATTTAAATGGTTTTCCTTGGCACGCTTCCGTCGTAATGGAGGTATTACTTGTATAAAGGTTATATGTTCAATCTATATTTATATATGATAGAGATGAAAAATCGTTCATGTATAAAAAAAAATATTAGGTTTACTATATTTTAGTTTAAGATGAAAAATTTTCAACTCGAATTACAGTTTGGCTTCTATCATTAAGATTTGATATAACAAGTCGGCATGTCTCAATCTGAAACTGAAAACAATTTTTTGGAAGAGTAACGTCATAGATGCTTAGATTTAAGAAGGAGACAGTTGCACGATACTGTCTTAAATTCCTGCTTATCAGGTCATTGACAGCATTCGTTGTAGAAAACCCGAATGTTGTTTAACCAGTAAATTTTCTCTGAAGAAAACTATTTTTAAAATAATTATGAAGAATATCCTAGAATAAAATAAACTTATTTTAGGAAAAGTTATCTATGCCTTTTTTAATAATTGGTTTCATAATTAATTTATGTCTTTCTTTCGAGAGAATTATTGAAAATTATCATAGTATTTTTATGACGAACAAAGTGTTAATTTCACGTTGCAAATAGTTTTACTTTAAAGGTAAACAATTGTTTTAGCGATTTGTAAAAATTTGTACATTATCTCCAGAAGGATATTCTATTAAGACTGTAAATTTCGAAAAGTGTATTATTCTGTAGAAATCTTTAGTTGTCCGTTTTATTTAATTTGTTAATGTGATAATAGCAAAAATTAACCTTTCTGATAATTCGCAAGCTACAAGAATAGAATTTATTGAATAAAATCGTAACGTGAAAAAGTTACTTTAAATGGGATCGGTGTTTTTATTCTCTAATCGTTATAATTATATTTTAGATTAATAAAAATATATTTTTTTCTTTTCCTGTCTTTTTAATAATATAATATATTTCTAGTATTTGCAATTGGTTTCTACACTTTAATAATGAAAACGACAAAATAAATCATATTTATTAAGATTTCATATTATATATAAGAGGGTCATTCGGAAAGTGTACCCGTTTAACAATGGAAAAAAAACTAGTATATATTAAAAATAAATAACGTTTTCTTTTTAAATACGTTAAAATAGTTCTTTAGTTGCTTAGCAATTTAAGCATTTGTCACGTTTTTTGTAACCCAGCTTTATATTCATCTGCCGTCAGTGTATTGCGATACGTAATCACAGCGTCTTTTAGTTCCTCATTGTTTTCAAGTCTCTTTCCTACCAAAAAGTCCTAGAGTTTCGTCCAGGGACTATGCGAGTTAAGAAATTTAAGAGAATAACGTTCCAAAAAACGCAGGTGGTCCTAAATAATTTCGAGAAACATTGCGTAAATGTTCTCTGATCGCATCAATTGTAACACGTCGATTGTTCTTAACAAATTCGTTAATTGAACTCACCTGTTCGTCTGTAATGATTGAAGGCCGTCATCATGGGTGTAATCTCTTCCTAAGTTGAAATTACGACACCATCGCCGAACATACGACTCATGCATAACATTTTCTCCATAAACATCATTCAATGACGATGAATGTCGCAAGGTCGAATATTTCTTACGTTGAGAAATCTAATCACAACCTTAACCTTACAAATGCTAAGGTTCTTTATTTTCTTGAACACTATACCACATAAACAGTACAGTCAATATCACCACAAGGTGACTTTGCACTCAGACAGCTGAAATATACTTAACATGTTACCACACATCCGACGGTTACTATATTCGCCTGCGTTCCGTACGGTGGAAACTTTTCGGATATTCCTCGTACGATTAACTTTATTTTCGACTCATGGAACTCATCGATCAATTCCTATTGACATATTAATACATTTAACTCGTATTAACAACAAATTTAACTCGGTTAACTGTCAAGTTACTTTTTAGATATAGTTCTACTGTTGACTGTGAAACTGCACAACAGGAATAATCTTGCAAATGTAATTGAATACTTAGAAGATATAAACACCATTAAAATAGAAGAATTTTAATTCTAATATTTTTAAGTATTTAGTTACAAATTAATTAAATCTAATCTTGTTTTCCTTTCACATGATTCACATGGGTATCCCAAGCAAATGTTTCTAGGTAATGAAGTTAGCAATGCAGTAGCTTATATCAATATTACAAGTAAGCACTAAATATACTGCTACAAGTAAGTATTATTATTTACGTGTTTAGATTGATTAAAAACATGATTTAAGAAGAAAATAAATGTAAATAAGTAAAAGAACACCAAGAATTCGTCGCTCAATTTTTATAAAGTTACAGATAATACGTAAATAATCCACACTAAGAAATGATTTCAACAAAAAATCATGGTACCTTTTTGATCAATTTACCTTGGAGTATATAAAATGAAAAGAAGGAATTTTATTGTTGTTTTGTTAAATTAACTCTGCTCCGAAAAGTATTAAATTTCATGCGTCTAAAGACTATTCTTTGTAAATTATTAATTAAATCAGGGCTGGTTATATTTCTTACTTCGCTTATAAAAGTGGAATAAGAACAAACGTAATTGATGGAAAACACCAATGAAATACTAAAAACGTTAACAGATTCAAATAGAATTTTTCATTTAAATTTTTTTAAACAGTTCATAATAGTACCTTTAATTTTGATTTGAAAAATATTTTTCATTTTTCCATATTTTTAAATGATAAACCGTGAAAACCTAGGAAACTTGTGGCATTTTGAAATCATATGCCATTGATATCCATAATAATAGACCAAAATGGAGTTATTAACACCTCACGATAGCATAATCCATTGACCGTAGCCGCATTTCCTGCAGAATTTTCGAAAAGAAAAACATACCATATAGCGCCAAGTTGATCATACAAGGTTTCTTAACAATCGCTCCTTGGATTATCAGAAGCCCAACTGTGGCATTTTTGCTAGTTGACGTATCCAGACAAATGAAAATGGGCTTCATCTAAAAAACATTGTTAAAAAAACAACAGATTTAACTTAAATGAATTCAGTGAATCTATGGCGATATGAATGGTCTGCCGGCTTCAATTAGTGTGTCAGTTGTACTTTGTAAAGCTTCAAAGCCAAATCTTTACGCTAATTTTGCAATGGTGATCGTTGTGGATAATCCCAATCATTAAGAACACCGAAGAATTGATAAATAAATTGAAAATGATGGTAGCGACCGTTACTATGTGGTAGTTCATTTTAAAAAAGGTTAAATGAAAATAATTTTCATTTAACCTTTTTTAAGATAAATAAATTGATCTTCTTCAAAACACGGCTGCAATGTTTTCACTTGAACAACACTTACATATTGTGTATCAAGTTCAGATTTGTTGACCAAATTCTCAATAGACCACATTATTCCAAAACTGCTATTCATCAATTTGAAATGGTTCAAAACACATTTTTTAAAATTAATGTCATTTTGGTAACATAAAGTTGTTGCTGTGCTGAATAATAAATTATTAGCAAAAGGCGAATATTTTTTGATATGCTATTATTGTGTTAATTACTTCATGAGTTTATATATTTTTGTTAAATCAATTGGATCGTGGATTTGAAACTACTTTTCTGTATTTTTGATTTTTTGATATGAAACAAATTAAATCAATTAAAATAATTATTATTAGTGTGAATCAACGCAATCTAGATTTTAAATTATAGTTAATAATAAGTATCCGATCAAATTAAAAATTAACGCCATTACATATTAATTGAGTAATAAAATGCGACTATTATTATTCATAATTGAAGTTAAATAAGTTGTTTAAGTAAGTAAACATAAATCTATGTTTACTTCCGACCAGTGCAAAGGCTAATTACTATGATAATAAAAATTTACGTTCAATTGAAACGAGTTACATTTAATTTAATTCAAATGCATTAATTCATTAGTTCGCATTCATTTAATGTTTGAATTAGCCTTTCTGTTTTTTACGTCATACAATAAAAACAATCCATAAAACATATAAACAATAAAATGTAGAGAATTGATAAATGCTTGGTTTGTTTCAAGTATTCAAGAAATGTATAAATAATATCTAATTTAATTTCATGATGGTTGTGGCCGTTACTAGGTGGTAATCCTTATTTAAACACATATTGAAATACTTACTATGTTTTTACCACAATTAATTTATTGTAATATGGTTAAGTCGTGTATTTTTGTATATATGTAAACCATATTACAATGTATAAATATATCTAATTTAATATTAATCCTTCCTACCACTCTATGATTTTTTAAAATTATAAAACCTCAATTATTACCTGCGCATTTCGGTTTCATTGTATGCTTTAGTAGATTATCATTAATTTAGCAATGTTATTATTATAATTAAATCAACGTAAATTAATTTCTTGTTCCTATTTTTTCTCTCCGTAGATTAAAAGTCCCCGACACAATTAAGTTGATATTATATTTATTATCAACAAAATTCCGATACGAACGAATTAATTTACCCACCTTTTTAAATTTTATGTAAATTTCTAATCGATTTATGGCAACTAGAATACAGTTCAACCTCAATTTCAGAATGAATTATTTTTTATGACGCGACCTCGAGCGCGAATCGTTCGGAGGTTTATTGTAATGATTTATGTGTACATCGAAAACTAAACAAGATTTCTCACATTCACATTCATTTGTTTAAAGGCGACTTGAAATCGATTCTAATTTCAAATGCAGTATATCCATTTGTTGAAATTTATTATAAATTATAAAAATTAGTTATTTCAATTGTACTAAAATATAATATCCTAAATTATTATGTTGATTAAATGCTATGTGTAATTTTTATGTTTAAGTGTATACTATTTACATTATGACCGTTTCAGAAAAACTGAGTTTTCATTCCATCATGCGTTTGTAACAGGGAAAGTGCTGAGTTTGTCGTAATTGCACTTACAGAAAGCAATCTTGTTTAGAAATGCTGCGAAAGTGACATTTGTGTATTTTATAATATTCAAAATTGCACTGCTGGCCTTTAAAATTGCATTTTCAGTAATTTTACGTTGAGATTATTAATATTATTTGTGATTTATTATTATGAGTATACACCAAAAGATTATTGCAATTATAATTTCAATTAATATTTGTGTATGAGTAATACAGATTTTAACATTATTATGACTTATGATATGATATTCAATTAAGAGGAAAATATTGTTAATGCGAATTAAAATCATGTGTTTAAAAAAATTGTAATGTATCAATATAATATAATAATATAATATTTTTCATTCTATAGAAATTCTTTTGATAAAATGTTCGTTTAACATGTCTCAGTTATTTTTAATATATCGGGTAAAATAGAAAATAAATTGGAGTGTAGTGGTCGCTATAATATATACTTGTTCTAACATACTTTTGTATGACCAAAAATGGTATCCATTTTTAAAATTTAAATAGAATTACCTTTATAAATTCAATAAAAATACTTTTCTTGTTAACATCATCATAACGATTTATTTTTATTGACTATAATTTCGATTGTTCGAACTATTAAAGTAAATTAACAAACGAGAAACACATTTATTTATACATAAAGAAAGTGTGGAGAATAAACTTAATCGGTCTGTTCATTTAGCATAACCTTCAGGACTTCAGGATATCATTTGGAATACAAATCAATAATTCCTTTGAAAAAAATCGAAATTGGCATATTTTCTAACATTAATTTTGCATTTGTGTGGCTGTTACCGTCCTAATATCATTTATTCCACATCGAAGACTTACAGAAGAAAAAAAAACTCAAAATATCCTAATAACTTCTTTGGTAGCACTTCTTTAATTTTACTTTACCATTGTGGGTGCGTAAGGGTGGAGTTTTTCTATCCTCCCTAGTAACCACTTCAGCGGAGGTATATTCTTGTCATTTAAAAGATGTGTCGAAATACACTCTTTAGACCTCCTCCTCCGACAGTTTGTGTTCTTTGATATGCGACAGGTCAGGGTTCGCCGATTGAAAATCCTCTCAACCAGAATCTAGGTCTTTAGGTCATTTGATAATTTAATAATGGATTCAATCTGACAAACTTCTTATAGGTCAATAAAGCATTTCTCAAAACTCATTTCAAATGTCCCAATTTCCATAACCCTCTATGTGGTAATCCTGGTGGAATAAAGTGCCAATTAATATCGATTTTTATTATAGTACATATTTACTTCCGAAGAGGCACACTATTTTAATTCGGCTAATTCGCGCCCCTATAAAAAATAGTTCCTTTGTCCGAATATATTATTTGAGGCGTTTCAAGCTTAGCTGTGAAACGTCTTAGAGTTGCTATAATGGCTTTAGAAGAAAGCTAATTAAAAGAGTAATAGCATACATGTGCTTATTACTACCAAATCAGTACATTTTGAAATTGTTAATGAGCCTTTATCCAAATTGCCTGACGAGTGAAATTGTCAAAGAACTTGAAATTAGCCACTATTTATTTAGTATAATCACAAAAAAGCAAAAATACATTATTTTTAATATACCTTAAACCCATTTTTATGAGAACAATAATATAAAAGATTTAGTAGATTTACGTTTAATTTTAAAGATTTCAAGAGACTCGAGTAAATTTTTAAGCCTTTTTCGGCGAAATTAATTATTTCATAGTTCATCCGTGCCGTCAAAATTGTGATTATTATTTAGCAAATGATTAGCAAAAGTTGATTTTTCATTTTTGTTATTGTATGAGCTTATATGTTCTTTAATCTAATTTTAAAATTTCGGCCTGACTGACCAATATATACTCCTTTACAAGTGTTACATGTTAATTTATAAATGCCTGAGAGAAGAGAGAACAACATCTTTATTCGAACAATTATATACAATTTATGGAAACATACAAGTAAATAACAATGTGGTTAGTCTGTCCGTTGGGCTATCGACCATCGGTCTTTCTGCCCTAAATGCCTGATTTATTCATTTTTTTTTCCTATTGAAAAGATAATGTTTATGTCGCCTTCAAAGCTTTATTAGGATTAAAAATAAATTAATATTCTTATATTATTCATAATATACTCCAAAACCTAAATTTAAGAACATAAAATCACTTCTACTAAATTAGGATTAGTAGTCAACCACCGTGAAACATTTCCTGTACATAGTTATTCTTTTGGAGATGACTTACTAGAATTACTGTAAATTGAAAAAGTCTAATTAAGGTTTTCCGGCATTTAATTACTTAATGACCAAATAGGAACTTATTTAGCATTAAAATACGCCACGACCTATATTTATATTTCAGAAGAAAATGTAGCTATTTAAAAATGAATATTTTCGAAACTGAAAGCTGAAAAGTTTCTTACGCCTAATTAAAATATATTGACTATGGATTTTAGCATTAATTATATTTCCATAATATTCCTGTCAATTTGCTTACATGTAAGATTTTCTTTTAAATTATTAAATATTTAAATTTATATTTTGAAGATCGTCAAATAAATATTACTAGAAGAAGGAGAATGTATGTTCAAGCAAGATGAATAAACTTATAATAAGAATATAAGAATAAATTATGGTCTTAGATTCTCTTTTATTTCGAAGAAATATTAAACATAAGGAGCATAGAAACATCTGCATCATTTAATAAATCGATCTTAGAATATATCATAATTCAAATTATGCAATAACAAATTATAAACAAATGTAGAAATCACGAGAATCCGTGAATTCTGTTTTTATCACACGATTCATAACAAACAGTTAGTTCATGAGCACAAATTAATTATTCATCAAAATTAATTGCAGTGATATTCAAAATTAAAGATTTTTTAATAAAAATGAATGTTAATTGGTATGATTCGAATGGTTATAAAATTATACATAATATAAATATTCCTTCGTCAGATACAAGGGATTATTTTATAATCAATTAATTTTAAAATGAAACTAATTTGTTATAAATTTTTTTAAAAATAATTTTCATTTAAGAGAGTGATTAATGAATAAAAGCAAAATTTACATTTAGAAACATAATAATATAACACTTTTTTAAAAGAAATTTTGTATTTACATTACCTCCACTTATTAAATCGCAACAATTAAATGTTTTCAAAATGAAGATTTAAAAACTACATTAATCCCTTAGATAAACAAATTATTAACAAATAAGTGCCAGTTTGTTTTTTTCACCTAATGTAGGAAGATGATGGATGAAATACTGGTGGATGAATGACTCGTGAATTACCAAAGCAATCTTTCGCTGCGGGCTAAATTTTGTGTTCGCTAACCTTCGCAGAAGATCGAAAATTGTGAGAGTTCAAAGTCGAAAGGAACAACAACAATTAGCCCTACCTTTTACTCTTACGCGGAGAAGATCAACATTCATTTTCAATTGTAATGTTTCTCGTTAGGAAAGTGTAAATTTTACGCATTTCTATATAAATAAACGTCAATTAATTAATAATTAATCATCTGCTCAAATAGAATTAATTATTAAGTCAACATTATGTAATACGTGTGTTTTAATTCAGCATAAATACCATGGAATTATGTTTGTACATATATATTCAAATAAACTAATAAATCTGCAAGACGAGATTATTTAAAATTCAAAGATTGTTATTTGGTAACTCTTTAGTAACTAACCTATTGCAACAACTATTTTTTTCGGGCCAATGCCATTTTAATATAAAATTATTATTTTGTATATACGTTATTTATGTCTTACGTAAATTAAATTTCGTATTTCTGTGCAGTCTTGAGGAAAAGGGTATGTTATTAATTAGATTCGTCATTGTTTTTTTAATTAATTAAACGTTAGTTCTTTTAATATAACCAAGATTTTAGATAGAACCCTAATTTAATTTTTTTTACAAAATTTAAGACATGTAAAAATTGTAGGAAATTAAAAATAATAACAAAAAGGAAGAAAGGAAGGAACTTTAAAAGAAACTGCACACGCAAGATTTATTATTAAACGTACAGAATAATTTTACGTTTGATAATTGCCTTGTAAAGGTTAAAACAAATAGTACTAATATGGTATTTTATGATCCAAAGTGTCCTTACCAAGAAAACAGGTTTCAATGACAAGTGAAATTATTGATTCCCTGTAAACAATAGCAACGGGTTTCGATCTATTTTTGATTTTATCAGGGTAGCACATTTGAAAAAAACAACTTTTTTTACGATGAGAGAAGAGAAACTTCAACCTTCTACTGACTAAAACAATTTCTTCGCAATTAATTTTTTTAACTAATCCGGGATTGTTGGTCTTTTCGAGTTGGAACTCAAGCGAAATTTGAAACAGACCTAATCATTTCTGCAAAAAGCTTTAGTCATTTTCTAACAGATAGACATGATCATACATTGTGGATCGGCCAGAGTTTGAGATCTAATAAGCTAAGATGCTGGTCGAAAATTATTTCAAGATATTCAATCTTATCTTTAATCAGAATAAATTTGAAGGAGTTCTGGAAAGAATCGATCTCTCTTTTCTTGAGATGCAGTGCTGAAATTCATAATTTATGATAACACTTTTATCAGAAAGGCGGCATTTTTTTCTTTTAATAAGATGAGAAGAAGTCCATCATGGTCCTTTATAGTATAGTCGGACTCCTACCAACTAAAACCATTCTTTTCTGATCGCTGTTGTGACTTGTCCAAGATCATATAGGTATTTTCTAGTCAGATCTTAAGCGAAATGATTATTAAGATTTTGGAGATCCGATCGTTCTTAAACGGACCAGTATCACCGAGCTGAATACAGTAGCTCAAGGATTTGAATGAAGGTAAAAACATATTTCGGAAATATTGTTACAAAAGGAGGACTTTTAGTTTGTTGTAGAATTTACAGCGAGTTCTTTTATAGGAAGACAATAACGAAATTTTGCTTAATTTGAGGCACAGACATAACCATCAACATGACATCTTTTGTCTACAGCGTTGCGCTAAATTTATATAATTAAGTGGATATATTAATTATAGGTATCCAAATGGATCAAAACTAGTCTGTGGTTACTATTAACAGGGAGATAATAATCAGTGTTTCAAAGTGATTGTAGTTGCTGACACATCTCTGTTTTTTTTAGGTGATGTATCTATTCAATTGATTAAATGTAATACAACTCTTTAGATAATAAATAAATAGCAAATGAATAAATCAAAAAGACAATATAAATATGTAATAATTTTATTGTCCAGCAAATGAAACCTAACATATTTAGTTAATTTCTTATATATAGAAATATCTGATACAAATTGATCCAATATAAATAAACCATAGTGTAATAGATATTTAAATACTGGATTAATGAAGTTGTTACTTCTTGGAAATCCATATCACATATTTATCAAGGAATTTCAAGATTAACAGCTTTTCAACTATAATATATAGAAATACTTTCTATTTTGTTTAGAACAAATATAAGTTTCATTAAGAAAATGTGTCCAGACATATAGAACTTAATATGATATTTTCTACAGTTTGCCGTCTGCATAATTAAGTTTTTTTGATAATTTATTAATAAAGTACTTTTATTGTACCAAATGGTAATTCAGTCAATAAACCATTTTGTATCTTAGAGTAAGTGCAGTATTGACATCAACGCCATAGTTGTTTATTTAATAATTATATCATAACAGTTTTATAATGTTTAAAACTATTATAATATGAATTAAATCTAATCAAACCTTTTCTAATTATAACAATCCGCCCGTGATATAGGAATTTTGTGGAAAATGAAACCACCCGAACTCTTAAACTTTATTCTTCTCTATCACTTCTTCTTAAAAAACAACTACCAACAGCTCCTTGGTCGAATATTAGCTTATTAACCATGTCCGTTCTTCATTCTTCTGTTTATATACCACCGGCAACGGCTCAGTCCTCCAAAGGCGTGTATTGCATATCCGTTCTCTTCTTCGTCTTACTACCGGTTTATCTGCTTGCACGACTTACTTCTTCTTCATCCTTCCGTCTTCCATGACGGCTGGTCAAATCACCGCGGGATTCTAGGTATGTCGGTTTCCTCCTCTTTCTTCTCTCTTCCTTTTTCCTGTACGTCTATTGTTACCAGCTGCTACTCGATCCACTGTCGGTGTTTTGCATATCCGGTTCTTCCTTCTCCATGCTACCTATAGATACTTTATTTATTACCAGTATCGGCATGATTATCTGCCACTAGGCCTCTGCCCTTTTCTCTTTGTATCGATGGTTTTCTCCGGAAGTAAGCCCAATTTAAGTGCCACATGCAAGCATATAATTTAGTTGATCTTAATTTCTCTACTGATTCCGAGGATGACTTAAAAACCTTCAAAATATAGATTCCTGCCTTAATCTGGCCACTTCAGCCCAGTCAGGACTAGATCGCCGTGCGTGTTCCTGCGCAGACAAACAAGAAAACATAACATGTTCTACTCTGTCTAACCTATTTCCAAAGGCACAGTTTTACGTTTCTGATCTTATAATCCGTTTAAAGTATTTGCCAAAATTTCTGTGCTATTTATCGAGTCATTTCTGCCGTGATCGCGATCCTTTTGCAGAATTTATTCTCGCGTTTTTCTATGCACTAGCTAGGAACAACTTGTTGAACATTTTATTAATTTTTACTTATGAAAAAGCTTTATTGACAATTGACCAAAAAGCGAAAAGCGTGTCCACTATCATAGCAAAATCTGGCTTTATTTATATCGAAGTCCTGCCAATTGGACAGAATTCAGCGGAGTGGTTATCTCCCGGTGAAAGTCGGGACGTGAATTATGAAATTTTTGAAAATGTTAAAACTATCAATAAAGAATACTATCGTGCATTACTGAATCGATTGGACGACGAGTTCAAGGTCAAAAAGCCAAATTTGATATAGAAAATTGCGCTATGAATTGGTTCCGCATCCCAAGAATTCTTTGCAAAATGGCGGCTGAATTCCCAGCGATTTTAAAAACAAGAATTGAACGCGGAAACTATCGCCCAGAATTAGTGTTTAATGTAGACAAGACATCTGCGAAGAAAAACGCGCACCAGGCTTTAAAGCAGCGAAAGATCGCTTAACTCTTTTACTGGGTGGTAACGCCAATGAAGACTTTAGGTTCAAGCCCCTACTTGTGTACCATTCAAAAACTCTTAGTGCGATAAAATGAATTTCTAAAACAACTTTACTTGTGATTTGGGAGTCCAATAAAAAGTCGTGGATTACAATGAACATTTTTCAAAACTGGTCCGTTAAACATTTTTGTCCCACCGTTAAACGCTATTTCAAAAGAAAACATCTTGAACCAAAAGTGTTACTATTGATGAACAATGCGCCAAGCTACCCAACGAATTTATCTAACTTAGAAACAGGCATTTTAGTCGAAGTGGTTTTCCTGCCACCTAAAACAACTGCCTTGATCCAACCGAAATATCAAAATTCAAGGCATATTATTTGCAACGAACATTTATACAGATGTTGGAGAAAACAGATGGACAAGAAAAACAATTAATAAGAGACTTTTGGAAGAACTTAAACATCTTAGATGCTGTAGGAAACCTAAATATTTCTTGGAATGAGGTGACAGAAAAATTTTTGAAAGGGGTTTGGAAGAAAATATGGCCTAGTTGGGCTGATGTTTGTTTTGAGGAGACAAAATTAATGCAGCATACTCCAACTTGGAACGCATTATAGGTTGTTTTAATAATATCTGAATTTTGAAAATTCTTGAAATTCTGATAAACAAAACTCAAATATTTTAAAGCATCATTAACAATAATTTCATCATGATGGTTAAAGGACAATATACAATAAAAAAAACCTCCAAGATTTTTTACAACTGAAACTCTTTCTATATGAGCGATATTACTACGGATTCGAGTTAATAGTAAAAGACATATTTCATTATTTTTGCATAGAAAATGTTCACAGTTTAATATTTCTGATAGATCAATACAAAAAATTAATACAAGATGGCCTTGTGGCACATATGATGTCGGAATAATCAATGGCTTTTTTAACATTACGTTAAAGCATTAATATACTAACATATTCACGAAGACTGTAGTTCAACAAGTATTGATTAGAAACTATTTGAGTTATTTTTAAATAATCGCACGAGTATTATCAATAACAGATTAATAGTCGTATAGTGATAACAAATACGCCCTGGAGTATAGATGTTTTATTCATAAAGGAATGGTACTTAAAAATCGATCATGCATAATGAGTTGAAGAATTTAAATGTGTATATTACGTACGTCACAGTCTGGTCAACTACCAAGAGTCATTGATTGTGTACCGAAAAATATTCGAAAATATCTAAAAATAGTAATGAAATTTGTTTTGGTTTTATAGCTCTTTTGATACCAGAGGCCAATGTCCTTTGCTTTCCTGTAATTTTGGTATTCCACGTGACGTAAAAAGCAAAGCAAAACAATAGAATATGATATGATTCAATTTTTTGTTGTATTAGAAAGAGTAATGTTTGGCAATTATAAAAAATAATATCGAATAAATGTCCATCACGACCACGCTTGCAGATATCGATTTTTTCATCAAAATTTTCATATGGTCGGTTCGGCCTTAATTTCATAAATATAATATATCTAAAAATAGTAATGAAATTTGTTTTTGTTTTGTAGCTCTTTTGATACCAGAGGTCAATATCCTTTGCTTTCTTTTAATTTTTTTATTCCAAAATTTGGTTTGCAATAAATTCATTGTTTCGGTGGCTGTGTGAAATATGGCACCATCCTGTTGAAACCATATATTAGTAATATCTATATTATGATGAATTGATCAATTCCTCGATGTTCTTAACAATTGTTAAGAACGTTGGTAATTGATAAATTCGGATTTTCTTCTTCTTCACATTATGTACCGAGCCTGCCGATTCAAATTTATCGACCAAATTCTTAATAGCGTTCTCACAAAATGATTTGTTTTTCGAAAATATCACGAATTTTAAGAAATGTAACTTTTACAGATCTATTATTATTGATATATCAACAAACTAAATGTGCAAACTGTCATGTTGTTCCGATTTGCTCCTATTAAAAACTATGTTCTTGTTGATAAATCCAATATGATAGCTACTTACATATTTGATACACGAAATATAAATTCACCTTGTTGCAACATACAGCTAAAAAAACATAACACATAAAGGCGTCGAAAATCGTTGGCTTCGTAATTTATGTTTAATTTGCTAAACTTCTCGAGTTCTCAAAAAGTCTCTTGTTTGAGTCGATGTGTAAGAACATAAATTATACTCGTTGAAAAAGATACGCCTTTTGCAGTTTGTTTTCCTTATTCCGAAGACTTATGACAAAAATGGATTTTTCACTAATGAAACTGTTGAATTAAACACAGAGATATATTAACCGTTGTGTATAATTAAGTTCATAAACACAGATACAAATAAATGATTCGGTATGACAATACACTTAAACTAATGTAAACTGAAAACAAACTTCTTAACGAACTAACTTGACATGTTCATCTCCCGTCATGCATTGCTACACAGTTGTGCCAACTTGTACATATGTAAAAACACCAAAACAATATTCACAAATAAATATTTTGCATTTCATATAAACTTAACACTTCCTTCCAAAATATTAATGATGTGAGACTAATCCCAGCAGTGCTCTGATTTTCTCAAAACGTAATTTCTGTAATGGTTTCGTTAAAATGTCTGCAACTTGATTTTCCCCGTCCACATGTTGTACATCAATTTCACCTTTGGAGTACTTCTCTCGGATGAAGTGGAATCTGATTTCAATATGCTTAGACTTTTTGTGGAACTCTGGGTTCTTAACAAGTTTAATCGCACTAGCATTGTCAACTTGGAGTGACGGTATTAGCTGTAACTCCGTTATCTCCGAAAGAAGCCGTTTTAGCCAAATGACTTCCTTCACCCCTTCACTTGCGGCAATATATTCAGCCTCCGTGGTTGAAAGAGCGACACTTCGCTGTTTTTGGCTCATCCAACTGATGGCTGCACCAGCATATTTGCAGACAATACCGGTCCTCGAACGTCTCGTGGATATGTCCCCTGCATAGTCTGCGTCACTGTAGGCCTCCAGGTCGCCTACATTATGGTTTGGTTGGTAGTGTAAACCATAATCCAGTGTTCCCTTCAGGTAGCGTAAGATTCTCTTTACTGCTTGCCAACTTGATATTTTCGGACGTGCCAGGGATTCTGACACCAGGTTCACAGCGAATGCGATGTCGGGTCTGGTGGCGATTGCCAAGTACATCAAGCAACCCACTGCTTCACGGAACGGGACCTCGACATCCAAATCAGCATCTGATTCGTCTTGTTCCATGTACCCACTGCAAGGCGTGGCCACAGCATGGGAGTCATCCATGTTGAACTGCTGCAGGATCTGCTGGCAATATCCCCGCTGACCTATATAAATAGAGCCATTAGTCAATTGCAAGAACTGTATGCCTAAGAAGCAATCTAACACATTCACAGTTATTTTAAACTCTGTTTTTAATTTGTTTATGAAATGTTTTATTTCGTCACTGTCACTTCCCGCTACTAATCCGTCATCAACGTAAATAGCTACTATGATTTTATGATTGTCAGTTTTTCGCACAAATAAACACGGATCAGCTTTGCTCTGCTCGAAATGCTGCTTTTCGATCATAAACTGTACTAAGCGCGCGTTCCAACATCGAGGAGCTTGTTTTAGTCCATATAAACT
This sequence comes from Ontholestes murinus, assembly GCA_963969525.1. NCBI lineage: Eukaryota > Metazoa > Arthropoda > Insecta > Coleoptera > Staphylinidae > Ontholestes > Ontholestes murinus. The sequence goes on from OZ018396.1 coordinate 24,109,599, forward strand.
TCTGTTCAACTTGCACACTTTACCAGTTCCGTCCTCGAAACCTTCAGGCTGCTTCATGAACACTTCTTCAGCAAGATCACCATATAGAAACGCTGTCTTCACATCAAATTGTATGAGCTGAAGTTGTTCGGAAGCTGCCACACTTAAAACTGTCCTGACAGTGTCGAAGCGAGCCACCGGGCTAAATGTCTCTTCATAATCAACCCCGTGTTTTTGAGCGTAACCTTTCGCAACGAGCCTCGCTTTGAATCTTGCGATCGAACCATCGGCTTTTGTCTTCACTCGCAGGACCCAACGATTTCCTATTACTTTCTTGTCATGTGGCAAGTCAACCAAGTCCCAGGTGTTGTTCTCATTCAATGATTCCAACTCTTCGTGCATTGCACGCCTCCAATCATTGCATTCGCTCGACTTCATGGCTTCGTAATAAGATAGAACAGGTGAATGTTCTGCAAATAACACATAGTTATTCAGGTATGCAGGTTTTCTTACCGCTCGTTTAGGGAGAGCTGCAGCTGCCTCTTCTTCTAGTTTATCGATTGGAACGTCTTTGTTTGACAGCTCGACTTCTTCTTCATCTGCTATGGAAACTTCCTTCGAAACGTGATCCTCCACACTAGTTTGCTGATCCACCTTTTCATTGTATTTTTTACTGTCTGAAATTACAACTGGTACATCTACCGGTGTAATTGATCCAGGATCATTCACTTCTGACTCAAGTAACATTGGTTTCTTGTCCACGGTAACCTCACTTTTGAAAACCACATCATGACTCAACACCACTTTGTTTTCTTCTTTAATCCAAACTCTAAAGCCATCTTTGTCTCCACAATAACCAACAAAACATCCCTCCACACTTTTCCTATCCCACTTTCTTCTATTCTGCTTTGGTATGTGCACAAAACACTCGGTACCAAATATTTTCAAATGGTCTAGGCTGACTGCTTCCTTTTTGAACCATAGTTCATAAGGTGTTTTGTTTTCTTCTGACGTAGGCCCTGTTCGGTTAAGAACATATGTAGCTGTACTTATGGCTTCAGCCCATAATTTTATTGGTAAATTTTTAGTGTGAATCATCGTACGGGCACTTTCAACAAGTGTACGATTCTCTCTTTCAGCAGCACCGTTTTGTTCAGGTGAATAGGGCATTGTTGTGCGAAGATTGATTCCTTTCGAATTTAACAGCGACTTTACACACACGTTATCAAACTCTTTTCCCCCATCACACAGAAGTTCTTTTACGGTATGCCCGGCTACCGAAGCTTCATTTACGAATGTTTTTAAACATTCCATTACATCAGATTTTTGTTTAATAAAGAAGACCCGTCTAAATTTAGTGTAATCGTCTTTGAAACATACAAAATATCTCGCGCCACCTATTGAGTTCTCCTGCATTGGACCGCATACGTCTGCATGAACCAATTCTCCGGCCGTAGTCGCCCTGACTTTACGCGCCCGAAAACTCGCACGGTGTTGTTTGCCGAAAACACAGCCTTCACAGAATTCTTTATCTGCACTAACATTTATTCCGCGCCTTTCCAGACACTTTTTAACTTGCAATTTATTCATGTGCGCTAATCTTTCATGCCATAGTTGTAGGACATTCGTGTGTTCAGCTACTAAAACTTCTTGTGTGATTTTGGGTTTACACACTCTCATGTTTAATTCATAGAGCCCCTTCGCAGTTTTCCTGCCACACAATCGCACTTCACCGTTCTTCAGAAATGCGCACTTGTTCCCATTGGCTCTGAATTCGAAACCCTTGCTGATGGTTTGTCCTATTGAGAACAGATTTCTGCCAATGTCAGGAACATGCCAAACATTTTGCATGTGATTGAGTATCCACACACCATTTATATGCATTTCCACGTTAATAGCTCCTTGTCCCGAGGCATAGATAATTTCAGAGTTTCCCACCTGAACGGGTTGTGGCGTGGAAAATTCTTGAAAATCGAAAAAGTAATCTCTCCTTGAAGTCATATGTGTTGACGCACCTGAATCCGCTAACCAAAGTTCTGAATCCTTGGCATCATCGGTGCCTGTTGAACTTACAAACGCTTCCCCTGTGGGTTTGGAAGTTCTTGCGCTTGAGCCTGCAGCACCATCAGATGATTTCGATTGGCAATCCTTAGCAAAGTGCCCAACCTTATGGCATTTGAAACATTTCCGCCCTTGCTTCTTGTGAAATTTTCCGGTGCCTTTGCTGCCCTTAGCGACGAACGCAGTTGAATCATCCTTTTTGTCAGGTAGCCGCATTTCTATCAGTCTGAGGCGTTCTGTTAGCTTATTTACAGTTCTTTCATTTAAAGGAACCGACTCCCAGACACTCTTAAACTCAAAATACTCCTTCGGGAGTGTCGACATTATGCGACTCGTTAACAGAAGTTCTGGTAATTCTGTATTTACCAACTTCTTCAGCTCCTCATTCAGCTCCCTGAAGTTTCGCTGAAGTCGAGCCACGAGTGTTGTTATGTCCTCTGTTGGGTCTTTCGCTCCGCTGAAAAATTGTTCCAGTAGCCTGTCGACACGCTGGGTAGAGCTCTGCTCATAGACGGAGAGCAGTTTTTCCCACATTTGTGTTGCGCTCTCACATGTGGCTGTTATGTCCACATTTGCATCATTCATTGTACTCACGAGTATAAGTTGAGCCAAGGCATCAGCTTTTGTAAACGCTTTCTTTTCAGCTTCGTACCTTGTACGATCTGCTCCCTCTTCTTTGGGTTCCACAGGTGGTAAGCGAATACCTTTCACAATATCCTGAACTTCATGATGTTTCAGAAATATCTCTATCTGACGCCGCCATCGGCTCCAATTGCTTGCACCCTCTAATTTGTCTATTTGAGTTTTGAAATCCATCTCCCGTCGTATGTGGTTGAAACCAACGATGCAGATGGTAATTATACACGGCGCGCACACCACACGTAAACTAACCGAAAAAAAAACTCGCGACTTTACGACAAAAATAAAAACGCGTGCACGTGGTCAATACCTAACCTCACAGTTTAAAACGTCTGGGCCCATAACCTGTTGAATTAAACACAGAGATATATTAACCGTTGTGTATAATTAAGTTCATAAACACAGATACAAATAAATGATTCGGTATGACAATACACTTAAACTAATGTAAACTGAAAACAAACTTCTTAACGAACTAACTTGACATGTTCATCTCCCGTCATGCATTGCTACACAGTTGTGCCAACTTGTACATATGTAAAAACACCAAAACAATATTCACAAATAAATATTTTGCATTTCATATAAACTTAACAGAAACAGTTGTCATATGTCCATTTTTTTTACACAAACAGGCGACCATTTTCTTCGTGCGCAAACAATGGATTTAGCTTATATAGAAAGATCCATACAGTTGATTGTTGTTAGCTTTCAGACTTAACCAAATTTAAAAGCTAGGTTTAGTCAAATTAGATTATTTTATGTGGTATAACGTGAACTTATAATGGCGAACCGCGAACGGTCGTTATCCGAAAGCGAATTAAATAAAACAATTGTGGAAATAATCGAAAACGTTGAATGTTTCGGGTGTCACTTACCTGTTTTATCGAAAGTCGATTTATCAACATGTGTTATTTGTGGAACGGAATACCATACTGGATGTTTCAAATCGGAGGATAAATTTGGCGTTCTCGCATGCCACCGCTGTGAAAAACATGGAATCCAGAAAATAAGCCTTCAATTAGTATTGGCCATGAGAATGGAACTCACAGAACTAAAACTGGAGGTGAATAAACTGAACAGGCAAGTGAAAAATTTAAATTTCATTGTAGTCGAGAAAGACAACGAAATTAAAAACCTAACCTCTACTAATAATAAAATGGTTAAACAAAATGTAAACAAACCGAAATTAGCAAAGTCGCAAACCTCGAATCGTTTTATAATTAAGGAATCTGCAATCAATGATAATCAACGTAAAATAAATAGTGTAGATAGTGCTCCTGAGGTACCTAAGGTTGCATATAGTGAAATCGTATCTCCAAATAAGAAAACGGCAAATACCGCGAAAATCACTCCGTCGTGCACGCCAGAGAGATCTTTGCCATCACCAGCCACCGCGCTTGCTGCCATGGAGAATACTGAAGATTTTATACCAGTGGAAAGAAGACGCAGACGTAAACCACCCATTGTTGGAAAGTCTATTGAAGAAATGGGAATCAAGGGCAAGAAATTACTGTCCCACTTTTATATTAGTGGACTGGACCCGGAGGTAACGCTCGAGGCCCTAATGCAGCATTTATCCTCAAACAATGTGCTTAGTGCGGAATGTACCAAAATGGTCTCAAATAGACCACGCGAATACTCTTCCTTTAAGTTAAGTGTAACAAGAGCAGAAGCGAATATTGTTAAAAACCCTAACCTGTGGCCGGAAGGTGTTTATATTAATAATTTTTTATTTCGCCTGCAGAAGAATTTTCAGAAACGTTAATAAAATTTATCTTTCTGAATATACAATCCATGCGTAATAAAATTAATCAACTAGAAATTTTATTAAATACAAGTGAGCTCTTCACTAATGCAATTTGGTTAACTGAACATTGGATTACTGAAACGGAATCAGATATATTAGCCTTTAAAAACTATCATGTAGATTCAATATTTTGCAGACAGTCACCTTATGGAGGCTCACTTATACTAACATCTAATAAGGATATAACAGAACCAGTTCCAAATAATTTATCTATAGAAAAAGTTGTAGAACTTTCATGCACCTATTTTAAAAATTATAATATAATCTTAATCAGTGTCTATCGACCTCCAAATACGAATATAGAAACCTTTTTAAATAGACTTCATGATACACTGAGCTCACTAGATATATTACATAAGAATATAATTGTTGGGGGAGATTTTAATATTAATTTTAATGATATGCAGTCTAGGGATACCGTAAGCACATACAACCTTTTCAAAAGTTTTGGATTACATGATAAAGTACAGTTTAACACTAGATTGAACAATAAAATAGATAATGTTTTTAGCAATATAAATACATTGGTAGTGAACCCTCTATATACAGGCCTGTCCGATCATGTAGGATTGGATGTCCAAATTAAATTTATAAATAAGCATAAACGAGATGAAATTGTATTAAGTAGACCCATCACAATGTTAGGAAAATATCACTTATTTAACATTTTAATAAACACCAATTGGTTATTTATAGAAAATAATAGCTACTCATTGGAGGATAAATTTAATATATTTATTAACACGTTGTATTCAGCAATATTGGCTGTATTTCCTATGAAAAGGCATAAACCAAAACGTCATCGACCAATTATATATAATGCCAATGTTATGCATATGAAAAATACTTTGGAGTTGGTGGACGAAGCGTATCAACAAAACAAAACCACTCAAAATAAAATACTTAGAGATCATACGAGACAGAGATACAACCAAGTTGTCGAAAATGAGTTACGTAAGTTAAATGATGTAAAAATTAACTCATGTAAAAATAACATTAAGGAAGTTTGGAATGTAATAAATTCTTATCGTCAAACAAAAACAAAACGAAATTATAACGAAGTCACCCCAGCGGTAACTGAATTTGTAAAGCACTTTTCCGCAATATCTACAAATACAAATAATATTTCAAACACACAACAATCTCTATCTAAGCCATCAAATTTATTATTACCAACTATATGTAAATTGAAACACTTTGAGTATTTTAAATTTAAGAACGTATCAAGTGTGAATGTTAGAGATTCCATTATGAAGCTAAAAAATAGCCATAGTAGGGATATCTACGAATGCACAGCAGACTTAATAAAAACTGTTAAAGAATCGATAATTGAACCCTTGACTAAATTATTTAATTTAGCCATTTCAAGTGGCGAATTTCCATCGTGCCTAAAACGGGCAATTATTATACCAATTTTTAAAAAAGGCTCTAGCAATGAACCTAATAACTACCGGCCCATCTCAATCTTACCAGTAATTTCTAAGATATTTGAAGACCTACTCCAGAGCCAATTAATTAAGTACATAAATGAAGCCAATATTCTATCAAACAGCCAACATGGTTTTCGACATGCCCGATCAACGACAACTGCTACTTTGGATTTGATAGAAAAATGCCTTGATGCTTTTAATTTCAATGAAATCGTTCAAACAACATTTTTAGATTTACATAAGGCTTTTGATAGCATGAGCCATGACATATTGCTACAAAAATTATACTTATATAATTTTCATCCTTTGAGCTGTAAGTTAATAGTAACATATCTATCAAATAGAAGACAATCAGTCAAAATTAAAACCAACCTATCTGATGAATACTTGGTGAATGTTGGTATACCTCAAGGTTCTAAACTAGGCCCAACTCTGTTCCTACTGTACATAAATGACCTGTGTCATTATATTGGTGAAAATAACATAATGTTGTTTGCGGATGATACAACTTTAATATGTCGAGGAAAGTTGTTTCACGAAGTAAACAATTATCACTCACTTATTAATGCACAAGCCGAGGACTGGTTCAAAATTAATAAACTTTTACTAAATGATAGCAAATCTATAAAAATGCTATTTAGTTTGGGGCATACTAACGCTGGGTTTGCTAGTGATACTAAGTTCTTAGGATTTCATGTCGACTCCAAATTAACTTGGAAAATACACACACTTGAATTAGACAAAAAGCTAAATAAAAACTTATTTTTATTGCGCCAGCTAACAAAGATTGTTTCACCAGAAATCCTTAGAACAACGTATACATCACTCATAGAGTCATACATTAGATATGGAATTCTTCTGTGGGGTCACTCAGTAGGAGCATACCAGATCTTCTCAACGCAAAGAAAAGCTTTACGTATTATAAACAAATTGGCCTATACAGAAGATTGTAGACAGTATTTTATTAAATCAAATGTGCTGACGGTCCCCTGCATTTTTATAATGGAATGTCTAACATACGTTCATGCAAACATTGAGCGCTACGACAAAAACTTAGATTTTAATAAATTTACTACCAGAAGTGCAAATCTACTCAGACCTCCATATAACCGTCTCAAACGCACGCAAAACAGCACTCGTTATTTTGGTGTTAAAATGTATAATGTATTACCTGACCACGTCAAAGAATTAACTATGAATACATTTAAGAAACATGTTAAAGCGTTTTTAGTATCTAAGGCGTTTTATTCAATAGAAGAATATTTAAGTTTCAATTTTTTATGATAGTACAATTATGTTTGTATGTTTATGTGACTTATGTACCTGTGGACATTAATAAATATTATTATTATTATTATAACTTAATAGATCTAAAATTTCTATCGAGAATTTTTTATTTAAAATAATAATAATTAATTTTTATTAAATCTAATTTTACACAATATAAGACATTTAGAGGAAAATATATTATTGCAACAAGCTTTTAAGTACATGAACAAATAACAAATAAAGTAATTGAATAAAAATGGTGTAATAAATGTTTAACGCAATGTCAATACCCATACGGTCATTATATTATTATGACAACATAAATTAATATTGATATCATGATGATACTATTCGCAAAGTAACATTTGGCTTAAACTATTCTTGTGTTTATTGATTTGGAAACTTTTTCAAGGTTTCTTATTTTACTTAAAATTAACCTTTGGCGAGGTCAAGTCCATACACAGACGAGACGGTTACGTAAGAGAAATCATCAGCGATGGTTCATTTGTTGAATAACACTAACATCTTAACAATTACTTAATACAGTTTTTATTTACTTATTTACTTGTGCTTAACTGAACAAATAAAAGTTATCTTATTTCATAATACACAAATTAATTATTGAATTGTTGTGTTCCTGTCAACAACAGCTGAGGACCAATTTCGATCTATTAGGTTCTTATCAGCACAATCCATCTGAAGGAAATGGATTTATAGTAAAATTATTTTCTTATCTGATTATCTTTTTCAGTAAAGAACAGTTTATAGTCTTTCATAGGTCATTTTGTTTGTTTTTTATATACTAGTTAAAGAAGTAGAAGAAGAGGAAGTAGAATTTCCCAATGGCGAATAGTACCGGTCACACATCCAAATTACAACCCACTTTTAAATGTGATCAATTTAACTAAAATAATAATTCTTACTATAAAAATGTCACAAATAAATCCAGAAAAATGTTAATTAATGAATATGTTATTGCACCTAATTATATAATTCAAGGTGATTTCATATTCTTGTGAATAATTCACATTATTGTATACCTGAGGATAAATGAGTCTGGTTTCTTGGGGAATACCCAAAACTTTACACATCTCGATTAAACACCTTGCGCCTCAAGAGCACATGTTTTTTTTTGTAATTTAAAGGACGGCGTGCGAACTTGCTTACGATTTATTGCGTACATGGTTGGTTCGAAGAATCAAGGATTATTCGATTTTGCATAATTCGAAAAGTAACTCACTTGAAGGTGACGTCCGCTCTCGTGTATTACAATTATTAATGACAATTATTATAAAATTCCGGACCTTGCAATACTGCGTTCCGCTCGTTTTCCTGTATTATTTATTTATATCCATTTATAATACTTGTATTTAAACAAAACATATGAAAGGACGAGCAACATTTCGTTATCAAATAAATTATAAATTAACGTATTCAAATTAATTTAACATAAAAATAATGTATTTTAATCGTGTGATAAGATGTCTAGAGAATGTGGTTTTAAAATTGTAGTGTCCCCTAATGGGGAAATGGCTGAACCAAAGAGTAAATAAAGCGTACCGTTGTTATAAATAATAATACTTTTATTTTGAAACTTTGAAGATTAATTTGAATATAGATAAGATGTGTTAAATCATCAAAATTTATACCCAGCAATCCATTGCCCTACATAAATTGGGATACACTGAAAATAGCAAAGTGGATTTCTTTTTTACCGAGGCTATTATAGCCTACAAAGTGGTTATTAAAATGGAAATTTTCAAATGATTTAAAAAATAATTAAAATAGGTCGATTTTAGTTAATGAATCCAAATATTTTGACATCGTATTTCGATATTGCATTTGATATGCGCCACCATCGTCTCCTAGTAATAAAGGAAATTATTGTTTTTATGAAAATATTTGAAATTTCATCGATAATAAATATTTTGAGGTTTGTGAGGTTTATGCGTGTGTTGTTTTGAAAACAATTATAATTTAACTAGGTTAAAGCTTTATCAATTAAATAAAACATAGAAAAAAATCTGAGTGTTTGATAATCTCATTGCATCTTTAAGATTTTTTCTTAAAAATATAACCATCAAAGGAATTGAAGAATTCAATTGAAGTTATAGACAATGAAAATTTAAATTATTTTTAATGAAATAAATCGTATCTTATTTTGTATTTTCGTTTAAAAATAAGGATATAATTAACTTCTTGAAATATTCTTATTGGTTTTCAAGAAACTACAAAAAGAAAATTTAACAAATTAAACAATTTACAATATTGCACATTTATATAAATATCTAAAACCTTTGTATTTTTTTATTAACTTAAAGAAGCAAGTAAGAAAATTTTTAGCAGAATTTAAGTTTTTCTTCGATAGTTTTAAATTTTTAAACATATTTTAATCACAGTCAATATTTAAGCTTTTCAGAATTTATTTACATCCTTTAAATTTATTTACTTGCTTGGTGATTTTGTATTAATTAAAAAAATGATTAAAAAAATGGAATATTTTTAAAATAGTTGAAATAAGAACACTTTTGGAATATTCAAAAAACTTAATCACCCAGCAATCATTTAAGGGAATGCGCAATTAATAACACGAGTTTTACTGAATCACTGACATGTTTTCTTTCGCATTAATTAAATGCAATTATTGTTGGCAATGAGCGATTTAAATAAGATAAATCAAAATATGACAGGGAATTTTAATAACAAAACAACTTTTTTAATTACAGTAATTATTTCCGATTTTATTTAATATGGCGGTTGTGCATTTTTTGTAAAAACCTGCCGACAATGACATTTTATTTTATTCGCCTTGCTACATTAATAACCTGCAAAGTATTATTACACAAGAACTGTTCACACGTGAAAATTGATATCACAAATATTCAAATTAAAGAGAAATTTCGGTTTATTTCGCAAATACTCATGACACCATTTTTTTTATTGTTTTTCTAATAAAATGTCTCACACTCGGCATAATCAAACATTATGTTCGTTTTAATATTTATAATAAAAATTTAATTAACTAAATTATTATAATTGTCATGCTTTGTGTATATTATTATAATTAATTAAAAAATGCAGTAAAATATTTTCATTCGGTAAACTAAAATGAATACAAAATATTTAATAGTTTTAAAAGTATATATAATACGAAAACATTTTTTTAATTAAAAATATTTTACATGTGTAAAATCATATATAAAAACTTCTCATCTTTAATATTAGAAAAGCCATAGCATGTTCAATAATATCTCCAATTTCCGTAACAATATGCAACCTGAAGGAAGCTAAGAGGTTGATCAAATTATCCACTATTTATTGCAGTTACTAATACCATATCTATTTCTGAAAAGCTTTAATGCACATAATCCCTTATGGGGTAGACACTAGGGGTAGGTATATTGAGGACCTACTCGAAATTATAGGAGGAGTATTTCTCAATACCGGACAACCCTCTCATTTATATCCCTCAAACGGATGCTCAGAAATCGTCTTAAAAAATCGAAAAATGTTCAGGCAGTACAGCAACGAAAACTTAGGCGCTGGCGTCTAGTTCTTGCAGAGGGGGAGAAGTTCTGTCAGAACGTAATATTTCCAGGGAATGTCGATGGTATTGGTTTCGCTCTTCAAACTATAAATCTCAACAGCAGAAAAAGTTTGTACCGTGTACTTCTGACTTGACTCTTATATCCACCATCCCATAGTGGAAAGTATAGGTTAGTCGAGTTATCGCAGAGAAGATACGAGCATTTAACATCATACAATCGAAAAATTAGTCATAGAAGAAATACGTCAATTCAATGTCGATGTTACGCCAATAATAGACGTTTGGAGAAAAGGGCATGTTATTCGTTAAAAATAGTCATCGTATGCTATTACTCTTCGTAAAGAAAACCACAAAACAAACGATTCTTGTGAGGTTGGGGAAGCATTAGCGTAGCAATTTTCTAACTTCTACAATTCTTCCAATTATCCGAATCTTGTGTAGGAGAGGCGAATTAGAAGTTAGAAGAATGGACAAATTTGAGGAGGCATTGAATTATAGTAGTGACTCCTCCCATACGAATTCATTCTAACATCGGCCAGGAAACCAGGAAAAGATCCGAACCTATAGTCTGTTCGTTGGATCTTTCGTCGTACGTCACAAATTATCGCTTCGAGAAACGACGCAAAAACATTCAGTCTGATAAAGTAAACCAAATGCGTTAGAAAAAGAACGCACTGTAAAACTTTCGTCGTTTTTTGAAGCGATAGTTTGTGACGTACGACGAAAGATCCAACGAACAGACTATAGTTTCTAGTTACCGCCCAATATTTTTGACAAGCTGCTTGAGTAAGATCATCAACCGTTTAGTATGTATTCTCGAGTCGCGAGGACATATCGCCATACTAGTCCAGAATTAGGAAACGTCATTCCAGTGTTAACCATCTGGTCGGTTTAGAAACTGCCATTGATAATGCCCTTTCGGAAAGAAAACACGTTGTCGTTGTGTATTTCGATCCAGAAAAGACTTATAACATAACATGGCATTATACTATTCCCAGGAATTTGCACGTGTGGGGATTTAGGGAGGCGTATAAATAAACGAGAAATATTTTTGAAAACTGTTCCCTATATCATAGGGATCCTTAATTATTGTACCATCATACTCCATAATACCAGGTCTATGCGTCTGAGATTTCTTAGAATTAACATAATCCTATACGTTCTTGGAGTTGCAACGTTTCGAATAAAAAATTCTAACCTAAGTTCTAACGAAGTTGAACAACTCTGTTATTATAAAGGGCTAGTTTATATTTCTCAAATATTTTTCTGTAGTGATCTGTTTGTTCTTACTAGTGTTTCGTTTCATTGCTAAACCAACAAGGACATTTAAAATTACATTTAGGCTTTTTACGCAGTACACACTTATGAAATATAGCATACATTTTGTTGTATTAGCTAGCATATTCGGCTAGGAATCCACAATAAAGTCAAACGAAAAATTAAAAGATGGGTGATGATTATTGACTTTGGAAATAGTCATCGTACAAATTACAATTAATATTATTAGTAGTTAAAATTAGGTCCAGTTATCTATTATTATCATTTAATTTAGTGTTGTGCTGAATAATATTATTTAAATTTATTAAACTATGTAGTTCTGGTAATTTACGATCATTCATATCGATTCCAACGAGTTTGTGATAAGTCGGAATATTAAAGACTTCACAGATAAAAATTGGCGAAAGCACTATCATGCCCGATGGCCTCTGGACCCAGCCAACTGTGAGAACTATACAAAAGTTGTCTCCGCGAGGGTGTGTTCCCTAGCCAATACAAGAGGGCCTGGTTGATGCTCCTTTCGAAAGGAGGAAAGCCTCTAAACAGCCCTGGGGGATACAGACCCCTATGCTTTCTGGACGTAGAGGGCAAGATACAGAATGGTTGAGTTGGTAGACTTACACGGAGGCCTATCGCCCAATCAGTACGGGTTCCGGAAGGTGCGCTCCACGGTAGACGCCTTCTTGGAGGTGCGCAGGGTAGCGGACGGATCTAGTGTATGACGGAGCCCTCAACCTCACCCTCCCGGATGGTGTAAATATTATGGGCTTCGCTGACGACATACTAGTGGTGGCAAGAATGAGAGCGATAGGGGAGCTGCCTGCGAGCTACCCAGGACGCCTTGAGCAGGATCGCCAGGTGGCTGTGGCTGGAGGTCGCAGGACTGGACCTGTCTCCGCCTAAAACGTCGGCTGCGTCATTAGCATGGGTACAGTGCATACAATTCAAGAGGATCGCCGACCGCCTCCGATGGGCTTTGAGGCCTGGAGCACTAATAATAGCCTCCGCAATATATCTTATATATTTCAATTTAATCTCGCCTCTCCACCGTCGATACACTACTTAAATTCCATCCTAATTTCGTTTTCTTCTTCAAGTTGTAGAGGAGTACGATCATTTTCAATAACAAGGGCCTACGTGTAGTGGACCTCTCTGCTCTCCTATCGTGCAAATTCAGATCAGATTTCATTACGTAACAAACATTTCCCGTTTCCAGCCCAATATTTTAGTTAAATCAAAAATAAACGTCTGCATTTGACTTTTAAATTCATTAAACTTAAGCTCGATTCAAGATTTGAGCTCACATTTATTGTCTGTATTTGTAATCGTAGATTACAGATTACAGCGATTTCCAATTTTACATCACGATAAGATTTTAATTCATCTTCATTGATTTTAAAACAACTCCCATGAAATTGTATATTGAAGTCCTACTCGACATCATAGGAGAAGTTCTCCTCAATACCCATACATTTAAATGCCTCGTTGGCAAACTCTCGGCGACTTCTATGGAAGTGATCAATTTTCGATCATAATTTTGAAAAACGTTCAGATAGTACAGTAAAGAAGACCTAGAAGAAAATTTCTATGGTATTGGTTCCGCTCTTTAAACTATAAATCTCAACATAACTCAAGCAGCAGAAAACTCTATAGCGGGTACCTGTGACTAGTATACCCTCCAGCACTTAATGTCTTTAAAAGAAACCCCACACAAGAGAATCTCATTAAGTTTAAGCAGAAGTGGGCCGTAGCCTGCCATAAAATCCTTGAATCAAAAAATATCAAAAGTCATGGAAGAACTACGTCAATTAGATATCCAAAGATATGCCAATAACGGAAGTATGGAGAAAAGTGCATGTTATTCGTAGGCAACGCTCATCGTCTGTCATTACTCTTGGCAAGTACCAACTTCGCAAACACTTGTAGTATATAGGCATATATATGGTAGATATACATATATGAGTCGTATAAAAAGTCTTCGCGGTTTTTCGTACATATTTGAATAAACATTTTTTTAATTGTAAATCAAGAACACATTAACCATTACCTTTGACCTTTTGCCATTTATATGGTAATTTCATAATTACATTGGTGTAGAACTAGAACTAGGGAGTTTTACAGAGATCGAAACAGATGATAGTTAGACGATGCAAGGCCGGGTCTGTACAGTGGATGCATCAAAACTTCCCAACCAAGTTTCGTCAATTTGTTCCGAGTCATCAAAGATGTGTGGCCGTGCATCGTCATGATGAAAGACAATTCCCTTTCTGTTGGCCAATTCTGGTCTCTTTTCTTTGATTGCTTCGTTCAAACTGTTGAGTTGTGCACAGTACAGAATCGAATTGATAGTTTCGCCAGGTTACAGCAGCTAATAATAGACAATCTCTTGCATTGGATGTTTTCGAATTTCGAATATTTATCATCACCAGTAATCATTCGTTACAAAAATGGGTCGATTTCGATTCGTTTTAACTATTGGTAATTCGGTCAATTAAATTTCTCTCCGTTAATTCATGTTGTATTCAAACATCGAGCTTCTTTTTGTCGCTTCAAATGATTCCAAACTGTCATGTGGTTCGGAGGAACTGTTTTTTCGCAATTAGTGGAGCAAAACCGACCCGCAAGCCGGTTTTGCTCCACTAATTGCAAAATTTCATTGACTTTTCCAGTTACTGGATGGCCAAAGTGAGGTTCACTAACAGCATTTTTGTCGTACACTTCACAATTTTGTTGGCATGCTATTGCAGCGATGTTGCCTTTTTTATAGTAAAAAACATCACATCCAGTATTTCTTCAGATATTTCACTAATTTTCAAATTAATATAGCTTTTTACATGAGCAACTAATTAGAGATCTATCTTGGCAAAAATGTGAGCTTGAATGTTACATTTTAAGCATATGTTTGTTTGAGACAATCGGGTGACTGTTGCTCGAGATAAGGTATCAAAACCGGCTTGTGGCGAAAACCGCGGAGACTTTTTATACGGCCTTTTATAACATATAACCTGATATAGAACAGAGAGGAATAACCAGATGTATAGAGAGAAGCTTCTATACTGCCTCTTCGTAAACCAAGAAAAGACCCAAATCTAGTTTCTAGTTATTTTCGAGTATTGTTGATATACTGGCCGAGTAAGGTCTTGTACCCCACTAGCCCATATTCAGGAAACGTCATTCCAGTGTTGACCATCTGGTCGGTTTATAGAATGCCATTCATAACTCCTTTCTGGAGAGAAAACACGTCGTTGCTGTGTACATCGATCTGGAAAAGGCTTATAAACTAACATGCATAATAATATTCTCAGGAAATTGCACAGGAAATTTCTATTTATTAAGTATTTCTTATCCCATAATAGTTTTTGTGTATGAGTAAGAGATTCATTTTCTTCTCTCCACGTACAAGAAAACAGCAAACCGCAGGCCTGTATGTTGATGACCTCGTAATCTACATGACCGGCTACATATAGACAAATGCAGCGAAGCATTGATAGCATGCTGGTTCCCGTGTGGTTTTCGCATAAGGTGCAAAAATATACTTAATTTAATTGGGGTACAAGAGATGTTTACTGTGGTTGAATCAAGCTCTGGTCCCATTCAGACTTGATTCCGGGCATGCTGTAATTTCCGCTACTCGTAAATCATGGTTGAAGCTTCTAAATTCTATAATTATACAGGTATTCGATACTCTACTGCAGCTTTTCAAAGCACGCCAGTAAATAGTGTCTGCTGCATTATTAGGTTACGTTTGTACTTTAAGGCAGTACAAACGTCTTCGATTCACTTTGCGACATGAAGCATCTATACGTAGCAAACCAAAGCATATTAATTTAATTAATTAATATGCCTTGAGATCGTCTGTCACGAGGCCGCCGTGTGTTCTGCAAGAGTGCAATCTTTAATTACTAGTTAGTCGGTGAACCTCGTCATGAATGGTTTTGACAATAAATATCGTCTTAGGCCTGCTAAAGTTCTTGAAAGCTGAAACATCTAATCTTCGTGTAAATCTTAATGAAATTAAAAACAGTTGTTGCATATATAGGGATGGATCCAAAATTGATTCATTAGTAGGAGCAGCCATCACTGCCAAACTCTATGAAATTTATCAAGCGCTTAAGTACTGTCTAGCAGTAAAACAACGTTCCTTATTTTATCTGATTCACTCTAATTCCTGCTACTTTGCAGGCAATATTTTGTCGATCAGGTATAAGTATAGTACAGAACATTCTGTTTTGTACCATCTACACTTTTCGGACAAATATGTTGTCTTCATATGGATGCACACGCCTGTATCGAAGGTCAACGAGATAGAAGACCATGCCTTGTGTCGGCCGGACGATGCCAAGATCGGCATTAGTCAACAAAATATGACAAATAGATTGGGAGATACTCGAGAGTAAGTTTAAACCTGTAAAACTCTCGGTGACAGCATGGAAATTATCGGTTACTATGAGCAGAAGACAAGTGTGGTCGCTTTGATCCACCAAGAATAGGTCATTCCAAACTGACCAATTCTTATCTCTTAACCGACAACGAAGCATCCTCGTGTAATACATATTACATATAGGCATATAATAGAGGACAGTAGAGCCTACACAAGACAATGTGTACGGCTAAAGTTCCAAGGAAATGTAGAGTGTGATTTGGGCCATTCTGTCTCATCGGTGGAAGCTGTCGATTTCTTCAGACGACAGACCTTCTACGCAGAATTTAGGGCTGTTTATGTTAATTTATTATATTTATTAATTTATTATATTTACTTGTTAAGGTACGTCTCGCATATTTGGCCATTTACACCAACTAAGTCAATTGATTTTATGGTATTCGTTTGTCTTGTTTTTGATGTCAGGTTTTTAACACCCGACAATGATTTTACTTATACAGGTATTATTATTTGTAAATTTATTTTATTTGATAATTTATCTCGTAGTTGGCTTTTTACACCAACCAGATTGATTGATTTGAATCTTTTTGCTTGGATCAAGTCAATTGAATTTTTGAATGCGCTCAAAAGTATGTTTACTAAATGTTTGAGTATTCAAGGTGACGATAAATTACATTATATATTTTTTTGGGTAATTTTTAAATGCAAGATTTAATAAGAATTTTTTTACAAAGGTTGATTTTAGAGAAAAAAAAATGCTAATTATTAAACAATGTTACATTTATATAACCAATATTTTTAAGGGATTATATAATAAGGCACATATAAGCTGCACGATTTCTATGAAAAATATACTTCTACTATATATTATTTTTTTTTAATTGCAGCTATATCTACGTAATAGTCTATTTTATAGTTTTTCTTATGCTTGATTAGATATATTAATTAGATACACTAACGTTGGCATTATTAGATAATAACATAACAATATATATGTTAAAGTAGTAAGCACCATTACTATAGACTTATGAGTTTAAATCATCGCTAAATGTAATATAAATATTAATATGAAAATAAAAATATTGACTATGTTTTATTCAATGCCTATAGTTCGCAACCATCATCTTGATAAAATAAAAATAGTTAATTAACACATTTTATATGTATATAATGTGAAATGCATTTATTTTTACTAATTGGTACATTTTTTTCTATTTTCAGTAATACAATGAATCAAGTAAGCGACATACGCAGTTTTTATGCAGGAAAAACTGTCTTCTTAACAGGTGGTTCTGGATTTTTGGGCAAGATTGCTTTGGAGAAACTACTGAGAGCAACAGAAGTGAAAAGGATATATTTGCTTCTGAGGACGAAAAAAGAGAAAGATCCACAAAAGAGGCTTGATGAATTATTCAGCGGAACGGTTAGTTAGTTTTTTTTAAGTTGTATGTCAATTAAGCATACAACCATAATTATTTATTAATTAGTTAGGCCAGTTGTAAATTATATACATCTGCATAATTTTGAATAATTTATCTAAACCAATAAATTAATTTTAATTGTTATCTAGCTTCTGATATATTACCTTTATAGTATGTATGTTTTATATGTGATTTTCAGTGTTTTGAACAATTGAGCATAGACCAGCCCAACTTTAAACAAAGAGTAACATTAATATCTGGAGACTGTAAAATGAAAAATCTAGGATTGAGTGAACAGGAAAAAGAGATAATAATCAAAGAGGTCGACGTTATCATTCATTTTGCAGCTACAGTGAGATTTGACGAAAACCTTAAAACTGCAACAGCCATCAACGTCACTGCGGTCAGAGACCTCATCGTAATAGCCAAGCAAATGCCTCACCTCAAGGTAAGTAAAGAAATATAAAAAGTAGGACCAATTATTCTTTTACAAAATGCTACGTTTATGATAATAATAATAATAATTTATTGGTGTTTATCACAAAAATAGTATTACACAAGTAAAATGGATCCATGGAAAAATCTATATTTAATGTTTTACACTCAATTATATCATGTATGATATGTATATTTATAATAATTGCATAAATTTTTAATTATATTTAAAAGTATCCCATGTTTAGTTTTACTGCCCAAGGCAAGTTGCTACTTATGCAATAAATTATCTCAAATTAAGTATAGAATATAAATTAATGTTTTTCAAAGTTGAATATCTTTTAAGTGGAAGTAAATTAGAGACATAAAATAGGTATGTACGGTTAAATAGGGAGTATCGCTTGTGATTTTATGTTTAAGTCTTATGGTTAAATATTAATCATTTTTAATTTTTAAATCATAACAAGTCTGAGCAATAATCCTAATCAAAATATTCGTAGTACAGATTGAAACGATGTTTTGGTTTGATATTGATGTACCTAATTAAAAATAATTGAGAATAATCCTATGGCTATATCAATAGTATAAAATTTGCTGAATAGCAAATAAAATATGTTCAAATGTTTTTAGATAATAAATTTAGGCATTTTTTTAAACGGTTGATAATATGCTTTGAGAAGTTAGAAATTGATTTCAAAAGTTAAAGTTAAAGAAAATGTGTTCTAATTTTACAAAAAAGCAACTGAATAGCCAAAAACTTAAAATAGTCAATATGATATTGTAAAATGTTTTATAAAGTTAAACATTTAATAACTATTACTAATAACATTAGAAATTTTCTTTGAAGAAAATAGAAACAGTTGACAACTTAAAGAATAACAGTTTACAATTTGTTGAAATTAATAAAAAGAATATAAAATAGCTGTGGAAAATTTTCAAAGAATTCATTCATAAAAATAGTTGAACATTTGAGAACAAAATACAAATTTAATTAAAAATGAAAACCAAGTGTTTTACTTCTTATATTTTTATAACTTTTAGAATCTATTTGCAAATAGTATGTAGAACTATGTCTTGTAATCTTTATCACTTCTTGCTTGGACACCCCTGCTGCAGCAAGTTTTGTGAGGGTAGTTATCGGGTTGTACGATGTATAACCGTTACGCACTTTCTTTTGGCATTAGTAGGTTTATCCCAAAAAGAATTTTCGGTCAGGAAAAGCCTGTCGGTCTTGGTGTTTGATTCCCCTTTTGACAACTTCTTCTATAAAAGCCTGCGATTTAAGATAATAGTAAAATGACAACAAATATTATTACTTAAGATCACCGTACTACAAGCTGATGAGATCTTTCTTGATAAGTCTTACTAAATATGGTATTGTATTCAAAACGTCCGGTTTTAACTCCATTATGATCCAATACTTGTTTTAAATAGTGAATCAAACCATTGGCCGCTTCGCCACATATCCATGCAGCTCTTGTGTAGCTATTTGAAAAATAAATCGCTGGAATCTAGAAAGTGTATCTTCGTCACAAGAATCAACCATTTTAAGATATTCCATATCTGTGAATGCGACTGAATTCACATTTCGTTAACTTAATTAATTAATTAACTGAAGCTTCTTCCTATTGCTTTTTCCAGCAATATTAAACTTAATATTTCAAAAAATGGGTGGATTTTTATTGTAAAATTTCGAAATGATTTTTCCATTAGATTTTTTGCGGTAGTGTTCCGTATTATTTTTATTACAGGGTCCCTATAGTCTGTTTTATTTTAATTTCATAATTTTTAGGCGTTCCTACACGTTTCAACTGCATTTGCACACTGCGTGAGAACTGAGATAGATGAAGTTATTTACGATACGCCAGTTGGAGGTAATCAGTTGATCACCGTCATGGAAGCATTGGACGAAAAACTAGTTGCCGATATTACCCCAAAGTAAGTAGACAATGATAATTAAAATACACAAATTTAGAAATATATTTGAATTACTAATTATTATTTGCTAAATCTTAATATACTGTAATCAAAATTTTATAGTATATTTACGATATGCCGATTACAACTTGTTAAGTGTTTAGTTTTTCAAGTGGATATGTTTAACTTCTCTTGTTACCTTAAATTTATATTGCATTATAAAGAATAATAAAATGAGCAATTCATAATGAGCAAATTTCTGAGTAAAGAGTGAAAAGAAAATACAAGAAAGAACTATATTTGCTATATCACCATTTCTAGGTCGTCATTATCGATATTTTTACTACATATTGTAAATAATTCTAAAAATTATAACATTGGAAATTTTTTAAATAGATAGGAAATTGTTTTTACAAATTACAGAATTCCTACCTTAAGAAAAAATATCTTGTAACATAGATTTTATTTAGATTATTATTTTTTATTATTGCTTTTTGAACATAGGTAATCTGGTTTAAAATGTAATTAAAATAACTATATAACTATCTATAATTATTATATATTTTTGAAATATTAAATGCGAATATTTTTATAGGTTTTTGGGTGATTTTCCAAACACGTATGCGTATACAAAAGCAGTTGCAGAGAATATAATTCGCAGCGAAGGCAAGGGACTTCCAATCGCCATATTTCGACCTTCGATTGGTAGGAGATTAATATTAATGTGCAAAATAACCATTTTCCTTTAGTGAAATATACGATATTGTAATTTCTTCTTAGGTAGATTTGTGTAAAATCTCAACGCAAACAAATTTTTCTTTAACATTGGATTTCACTTTTTAATAATACGCTTATGGGTTGATAAATTAAATCTATTTTATAGATATGATAACTGCAATTAGAAAACATTAGAATTTTACCTTAAAAAGAAAAATCGCTTTTAAAACGCTCGTAAACTAAACTAAACCAGTAGAGTTGTAAAAGTGTTTAAAAATGTACTTAAATCTGTAAGAATTTTACTACACATTTAAAATTGGCTAACTACAAAAGTTGATAATTAAAAAATAATAATAATTTAAAAAATCTCAAACAAAAGAATCACAGAATCAGTAAAACAAACCAAGTGTTGATCAATTGACCAATTCATACAATTACATATTATTATAATTTATTTTATTATTAACTATGGTTATATTTTTATATTTTCAAATGTATTATAGTATTTTAACTTGTAGTTTTACAATATTCATTGATACACTTTACAAACATGTTTCTGACCTGTGTAAAACTTTTTGTTATTGGGATCAATAAATGTATTATTATTATGGTTTGGTACTTGAAAGGTCTTTCTGTACAATATATTTCATTTAACATTTAGCAAAAAAGAATAGCTGTAAATAATAAATTAATTAAGAGCTTACATCAAGTATTTTTAAATTATGCATTAATAAAGTAATTGTCATTACCTTGTAATGTTTTTTTAATTAATTTCAGTTGTGAGCAGTTGTAAAGAACCAGTGCCTGGATGGATTGATACTTATTTTGGGGTGACAGGTATCGTCTTGGGCTCTGCCCTTGGTCTTATAAGAATACTATGCTGTACAGAAACGAATCGCTCCGAAATTGTACCGGCAGACTATGTCACAAACGCAGCCATTGCTGCCACGTGGGAAACGAGTCTTACAAGGTATCATAATTATATAAATTGTATTTATTACTATAAAAACATTTAAATTAAGTAGTATCTTTGTTTTAAATTATAATATAAGTATCATATAAAGGTATATCAATACAGCCTTTAGAGCGTTCGCATAATGTTTATCCTACTACAACTTTATTAGTTAGCGAACTGAAGCTTCAAAGTGAGTGGAGCAGCATTAATTGCAAATGCACCGTCGTTTACATAGCGACATCTATCATATACAATAGTCATATCTTTATCTGTACTTTATTTTCCCCAAAGTTTGTAACCACTGCATTGATACACTCTGTATATTTAGAGATTATTTAATAACAGTAATCAGAATGTAAATATATAATTATTTTTTATATTTCAGTAAAGATAAGGATACGGAGGCAATACCTGTGTATAACTTCGTTAGTTCTCCAAAAAATCCACTAACATGGCGTAAGTATTTAAATAAAAATGTAATTTTCGTAACACCAAACGTGCAATTGTTTCATGTTTGTTAAGATTGAAATGTGGTAACGCATGGTAACTTTTGGCGATGAAGCACCATCAAAAATTACTATATATCGGTGTTATGCAGAATTTAATCGTTGTTGTAGTTTGCTTAGAGATGCATTTCATGAAAGTAATCGAAAATCGGTTGTTCCAGAAATTAATTATGTTGTGCCTAAATTGATATTGTAAGTTTGACTTATGACTTCTCATAAGATTACTGCATTCTTAGGGATTAGTAGGCCCAGTATACATTTAATATTGCTGTCACAAAAGTTAGTTCATATCGGATCCCACGTAATCATTAAAAAAAGGCTCCTGTCGTTTGGTCCCACATTAATAGGACATATATTACAAGAACAGGACTTAAATGTTAACATTTGAAAGTAATTAATACATTGTTTAGAGTATAATTTTTATTATCATAATGCGTTATCATACACACGTACCATATATTTATTTTTTACGAAAAGCACAACATTTTTTTTAAATTTTCAGTTAAAAGGTGCGTTTTTAAAACCCTTACGATGATTTCAGTATCTGAAAATTAGAATTTGTATTAAATTGTATTCTACGTTTGTTTTATTTTCATTTTTTTCCAATTTTAGCCGAGTACATAGAACTTGCACATAAACACTGTTCAAAAATACCAACACCAATGGTAATCTGGCATCACTTTCTATTTTTCACATGTAATCCATTCCTGTATAAAATTGGTTTCTTTTTACTACACTACGTCCCAGCCTACATCGTGGACTTTATTACATTAGTAATATTAGGAAGGAAAACATCGTAAGTTTTCAATTTTTTTAATTAAAATAACAACTAAATTTCAATTTACTGATAACTTGACTATTTTGAATATTTTTATTAAAATATTGACTTCATCATTCTGTCAATATACACATTAATTACTGACTGATACTACAAGAATGGCAAATCCAAACAGGAAGACTCCTGGCCGTTATCAATGTGATCAATTACGCACCATTCTTCATTAAAACAAGTTTCATCTTGCTTGATATAATTAAATTTATTTATTTATTTTATTTTTTTTTTACTTCGGCCGATATATTACAATACTTAACAATTTAATATTTATTCATTATTTTATATTAACCAGGTGAAGAAGGCGACAATTGAAAATACGCTTAAAGTTAGTATTATAAGTACTACCAAATGTTAAAACAAATAATTAATGTCGGCTTTGTATTAAATTTGTATTTAATTTTAATTAATTGACTGACGTTACTAGACTGACAAATCCAAACAGTAAAACCTGTTGTCTTTAAATAGTCAATACATATATTGTACAAATTTATTTGCCAATAGAAATTTATCTTCATCTTCTTAGGTTCTATATAAGAAACAAACATGATTGTCACTTCTCCTATAAAAATTAATATTACTATTTTAAAAACTAATTACATATACATATTTGAATGCAAAAGCTTTGATATATTTTTCGTATGAATATAACTGTAATTACAATTTTCAGGTACGTTAAAACTTACCAAAAGATCGACAAGTTTGCGAACGTTGTTAGTTACTTCGCGGTCCGCCAATGGGAATTTAGCGATAAAAATGTTCAATATCTCTGGGAAAAATTGTCTGAAGATGACAAGGCTAATTTTCAATTCGATATGGCCACCTTTGATTGGGATAGCTTCGTCGATATCTACATGAAAGGCTGTCGACAATATTTACTAAAGGATACACTAGACACAATTCCAGAGGGACGCAAGAAAGTATTCCGTCTAAAAATCATCCATTACACCTTATGCGGATTTTTGCTATTAGGACTGTTCCAAATAATATACATGATTGTCAGGGCGGTATTGTAATATTGTACTGAATTTTTTATTTATAATTTATTAAGTAAAAGATTTACAAGACTTTTTAATCTTTGAAGTATTTACAAAACTATTCGTTATGTTATATAAGAAGGTTTAATGATAAGTTAAGCTTTAAATAATGTCTGAGTTAGTTACGATGGTAAAAATCATCATTTATATGTTTTGTTATTTAAATTCAAATACTTCAGTATTCCTTAATTAAATACAATTTTCACCTTGCTTTATACAA
This sequence comes from Ontholestes murinus, assembly GCA_963969525.1. NCBI lineage: Eukaryota > Metazoa > Arthropoda > Insecta > Coleoptera > Staphylinidae > Ontholestes > Ontholestes murinus. The sequence continues at coordinate 24,134,033 of OZ018396.1, forward strand.
TTGATTTTTATTATTTTCTATTAATTATGTAATAATGTCTTGAATACTCGTTAACAATTCCTCCTTTATGCAATACAAACGGCCGACGACAGGTGAAATTCTTATTTATTGTTAGAACAACCACCACATTTAGAAAAAAGCTAAATTTTAGTTTTGGGGTGTATTTTATATTTATATTTAATTTTTACAACCATAATATATAAAAGTTTTAAAAAATTATTCGTTAATTTCCTAGCACCTAAGGGACTTTAATATATTTCCTCATTTTATTGTATAATAGGTAAATTGTGAATATTCAACGATTCTACGACTATCTACTTAAAAAATACACCATTTTATTATGGGCTTCGTCTCTGAATTTAATGTGAAGCAAATATGAAGTGGAAAATATTTTGTTCTCGTAGACAGTAATGATGATGTAAGTGATTTATTTTTTATGTATCTGTTTAAAAGGTGGTGGAACTCAGCATTCTTTTATTCACCTGGTACCAACAGGTGAGGCAAACGTCCGGCTACCATTTTGATTGCGCTCCATCTTGGTTCTGTGACGTTTAGCTCAGTTTCGCTTTAACCATTGTGTTGTGTATACGTCCAATTTTATTATGGATAAATATACGCCACAAGAACGAACAGAAATAGTGACAATATTTATTGAAAATAATCGTTCCATTATTGCCACTCAGCGGAAATTGCGTCAAAAATATCCTAATCGTTCAGTGCCTCACAAAACCACAATTTATCATTTACATGCGGTTTTGGGGAACAATCCTCAATTAATTCATGAAACATTGCATCAACTAAAAACAACTGTATGGTTAATAACACACTATACAGTTGTTTTTAGTGGATGCAATGTATATTTATTTTGCCCAAATAAAGATTATTGTATATATAAAAAATTACAACTGCTTTTAACTAAAATTGTTTATGCTACAATGAGGGAAAAAAACTGATTTAGTGAAATTTTGAATTGTTGTTTTTTCAACTGTTCATTTAGGTGACTTTTTGAAATGTTTTTTTAACAATTTTTTTTTTGTTGAAGCAAAGCGAAATATTCAAACAAATTTTCAACCAGTTTTCTAATTTTCCTCTTATGTTGCCAACGATTTTAATTTATTGTTATATCTACTTTTGCCGAAATTTCAATTATTTTTGGTAAAATAAAATTATGTCAGTTTTCAACGAATTATTGGAAAGTTATCAATTGTTTTCCTATAAAGTTAAATAATTTAAAATTAAATTTCTTTTTGAAAATGTTTAGAAAGCAAATTTTCTATTATTTTAATGAGCAAATTTTTGTTAGAAAACTGTTTTTTTTAGTTTTTTTAAACTGTTTTCCTTATAATATTTTTAATTTCTGTTTTCTGCTATATATCCAGCACTCCTAAAAAATATTTTATAAGTTTTCAATTATTATTAGCGAAATTTCAATTGTTTTTGTAAAATAACAGTTTTGAGAGAAACTTTATTGTGCTTTTTTATAAAGTTTTCAATTTTTTTACAAATTTTTAATTGTTCCTCTTTTGGAAAAATTTAAACCGTTGCAAAAATCATTTGTTTGTTCTTTTAAGAAAACTGTTTTTTCTCTATTATTTTATAATAAATTATTTATAATTTAAAATTATTTTTAAATTTTAAGTGGTCAACTGTCCAATTTTCAATTGATTTTTAATAAAGTATCATATTTGTTTTGGTTATTCAAAACTAACTAGAAAGTTATTTTTAGTTTAAGCAAATTTTCAATGGATATTTATATTTTTTTTTTAATTTTAATTTACCAACTGTCAAATTTTCAATTGTTTTGTAATTAAGTGTTTTTAAGGCAATTTAGAGCTTTGTCTAGAAAGTTAGTTTTAGTCTTTAGTTTAGTATTTTTTGAAGCAATTTAAAACTTTCTCTAGAATGTTAGTTTTATTAAGCACTGCAAAGGGTTTGCGGACATTGATTTTACTATAGATTCTTTATCTCGTTGTCCTGGCTGCAAAGTATCCTGTAGTTATAATAGTGCATTAATTGCCCGTTTAGAAAAGACAGCATATAAGTGTTCAGTCTCATTGCGCTCTCGAAACAGAGATGGCAGCATTGGAACAAACCATCATACAGTTAAAACAAGAACTGAACTCATTTAAACAACACCTTAACATCTCCTCGATTGAGAAATTAATTGTTGATAACCACAATGACTTGAATCCTTTCATTTTTACCAACCCTAACCATAAAAAAATGTAAATCCGTCTTCGGACTTTACAGGTGACCCTATTACCATTGACCACGTTTCCGATATAATACAAAATAAAAAGTCACGGAGTTTTATGTTTGATACGCACGAGAAAGACGCTATTGCCTCCTGTGAATTAATGTTAATACTAAAATTGCAAATAATAAGGGACTAATTCACGATACTGTTACAGGGACTATCACTTCAATCGATTATTCTAATGATGGTAGAAACCATCCTCGATGTCTAAATTCTCTATTTATTTAACGCCAAGTTAGGAAAAGAAGAGGTATTCGCAGGCATATTCAGAAACAAAGCTTACATGACAACATTAATAATAATGGGATCAAATTAGAACAGTTCGTTTAACAATATAACTATATTGTAGCCAGCACATGCTTTCCAAGAAACAATATTTATAAAGGAACTTGGAAAATCCCTAGAGGTAACGAGATCAACCAGTGGTCTATCCTATCCTATGCCTTAGTAATGATGTTTTGGACGCTGAGTTGGGGTTTCATGGTTTTAATATCTTTTGATGTGATAAAAACCTACATTCATCTGGACAGTCTCGTGGCGGTGGAACACTGATTACAGTTTCCCAGAAATGCAGATCCCATATATTAAAGTGTGTTCAACAAATTCAATAAGAATTTTATATTTCAGTGTCTGTGCACAACACAGAGATTCTCTTTGGAGATATATATTCCTATATATATATATATATATATATATATATATATATATATATATATATATATATATATATATACCACCCGTGCTTTATTTATTTCTCAATTTTTGCAGAAATGCCAATTTTAGTGCATCGCTATTACATAAAACACGTGTATATTTCAACCACACGTACCTCACAAAAAAAATAGGTAGTAAGTTTTACAACAGATTCAATCACCTTGAGGAGTGAGTCTTGCCGTAGTGAAACAGATACTTCATATAACCGTTTCCTGCAGGAGCTGGAGTCGGTGACGTAATTTTCGAGTTTAATTGTCCAAGTTCATTTTATAGTTTAGTGTTAGGTTTACAATAATTATTTGTGCTTAAAACATAGTTAATTTTTCAAATCGGTGTATTTATTTTTAAATATGTAAAATAGTTATACGTATTATGGTCTATGAATAATATACAATGAAATTTATCACAATATTAACAACACGTGTTGCAGCATACTTAATCTCATCACGTCAAAAATTATTTAAAATGTTCATTTCAATGTAAATAAATGAAAATTTGAACATTATATAGTAAAAGGTCAAGTTTTTACCGCAACGAGAATGATTTTTCCGATTTTGAATCGGTTATGATTAAAACATTATAATTATTTATTTTCTAATTATTTGACTTATATAATATATGTATTAAGAATACATCACGTAACAGACCGGCTTTATTAGTTAGTGATTAGTAGATTGTAAGGGGATTATGATAGTAGAGATAATAAAGGTGAATTATGAAAAGATTTTCCACTGAGGAATTAACATAGCTATCTATACTTTAGGATAGTTTGGATTTAAGGTGTGCAAAACGTTTTTAAATTAATAATTACTTGGGGTTTAAATTAATAATTACTTGGGGTTAGAGTAATTAACCAAATTGGTGTTCAAATGGGATAGTGCATGCGTACGTACCCATAATGAGGAAGGATCAGATGAGAAATAAGTTAACAACTGGCAAGGGTTACACTTTGTGATTGATTTATTTATTTATGTATTTATTTAACGTCAAGTTAGGAAAAGAAGAAGTTTTCGCAGGCCTATTCAAAAACATAGCTTACATGACAACATTAATAATAATGGGATCAAATTAGAACAGTTCGCTTCACAATATAACTATATTGTAGCCAGCACATGCTTTCCAAGAAACAATATTTATAAAGGAACCTGGAAAATCCCTAGAGGTAACGAGGTAAACCAGATAGACCACTTCCTCGTTTCAAAGAGGTGGTCAACTACAGACATAATTAATGTACGTACTTTCCGAGGAGCAAACGCGGTCTCAGACCACTACTTAGAAGGAAAACTAAGAGAAAAAAATACAATGGTACCGCAAGAACGAAAACCAACCAGTATAAAAATGTAACACATAACTGCTGAAGCTATCACAACAAGAGCAAGAATATTAAACGAAACTACGCTCGAAGCTAATAAACTATGCTGCAAGTAATGACGTAAAATCAGGTAAAAGCCATAATAATTGAATGGCATAACTATTAAAGCCAACAAGACATCGTAGAAAAGAAAAGAGCGTGACTAAAACAACTACAAAGGAATATCAGGAGCAACAGAGAAAATTACAATGCAAAAGGAATAAATGCGAACCGGATATACAGAAAAAAGAAAAGACAAGCTATGCCAAGAAATTAGGGAAGATAGTAGATCACAATAATCAGAAAGAATGCAGAAAGTTTTATAAAAGTAAAAAAGAAACTAACAGGGTGTAAAGATAAGCAGCGCCAAATAGTAACAGAGAAATTAAAAAAAAGTCCTTAATAGATGGAGAGAATACTTCATGAATAAACTGCATGCAAATACTTAAGAAGACCAGAAGGAACTCTACTCCACAGCAGGACCACAAATCGAAAACTCAGAATATGAAGAGTGGTCCAAAAAGTGAAGAACCATAAGGCCGCAGGTACGGAAGGAATCACGGCAGATCTATTGAAGAACGGAGGGCGCCAGCTCTGGGAGAGATTGCAAAAATTTATTGTCTTAATAAACACATGAAAAAATGACATAATTCAAGGGAGATACAAAAAAAGAGACAAGATGCAATGGAAAACTATAAACCAATCTCGCTGTTAAATGCAATATACAAAGTTCTATCTGGCGCCATTTATTACAGAATAGTAAAATACTCCGAAGACATCATAGCGTAGAACAAATGCGAATTCTGCCCAAACAGATCGATAATGGACAGGATGTTTACGCTAAGACAACGTCAAGAAAAGGTCTATGAGTATGACAATGTATTTATCGATTTTAAACAAGCCTTTGACAGTGTAAGAAGAATGGAAATAATTAACGACATTCCAATTTTAGGCAAACCGGAGAAATATGTTAGACTCATAAAAATGATTTTAGCTGGTTCGAGAGTGGCGTTGAAACTAGATGGACTATTGTCTTCCCCATTAGACATCAATATAGGAGTACGACAAGATGACGTATTATCTACAATACTATTTAACGAGCAAACACCATCGGATACAACAAACAAACATGCCTATGTGGATGACATAGCCGTTATCAGCAGAAATAAAGTATCCTGGGCAGAAACAACAATAACTATTACATAAAAAAATAAAAAAGAGGGGCCTCGCAATTAACGAACCCAAAACCAAACACAATGTCGATGACAACAACGCAACTAATAGCACCTACACATTTGAACGAGTGGTGACCTTCAAGTACCTCAGAGTTGAGGTTAACTACATTAGTTCTGTAAGCGAAGAAATCAAGGATAGTATACGTTCCTTGATTTCAGTGAAAAACCTGTTACTGCGCAAAGAAAAAATAATTATTTCAAAGAAATTGAACAAGGATATAAAAGTCAAAATATTCAAAGCGCGTTTAAGACCTGTAGTAACATTTGGCTTTAAGACATGGACAATTACAAAAAATACGAAGAACTGCTGAGAATATTTGAGAGACAAATACTCGTACTACGAAAAATATTCGGACCAATACAAAACATAGTTGGAACATGCGCATAAATAATAAGGTAAACCAAATGGAATGGACATTGTCAAACATGTTAAAGCTGAAGACCGACATGTCTGGGACATGTGTGTAGAATGAGAGATACGAGAACAAGAAAAATAGCTATACGATGGAGGTCATCTGGGACAACCAAAAATATGCAGGTCCAGAATTAGATGGATGGTCGATGCGGAAGAATATCTAAGAACGATAAACTTCGGAAGATGAAGGAGAAAAACCTAAGAGGGAGATGTATGGAGGGAAATAACCAAAAACGAAAAAACCCACCTACGGTTAGTTATAACGCAAAAGAAGAAAACTGTAGGTTTCTTAAAATGGGTAGACAGTGGTTTAGAAATTTTTGCTGTTGTATTTATAGAAATGAATGCACCAGTTAAATTTCGATACGTTTATTTAAAGTCTTTAAAAATAATTTATTTATCAGTATGGTCAGAGTAACAGGTTATAACTTCATGTGGACAGCAGGTAACTTCATCAGGATATTCACAATTTCAGTAATCCACTTAGCGGATAATGGCCGAAAAACATTGAATGATACAAAAGTAATGTGTGTTTTACAAATAGCATGGCTATCAAAGCAATACTAGTTTGAACGTATTTATTTCTGTCAAATAAACTAAAAATGATTGAATGTACGTTAAATGGTTTGTGAGTGACTATGGTATGATATATTTACGAAATAGTTTTGTGTTTTTTCTAATTATTAGTTAATTTTCTATAACGTAAGGATTTTAATACAATTTTATTAAGGCCGAACAGAAACGAAAATGGAAAGAGAATTATTGAATATTTGTAGCAAACAATTTTATTGTGACAAACACAAAATTCAAACACAAAGACATAAACAAATACACTAGAGAAGTCAGTCCAAGAAAAGAGAAATAATAGACTACTCCTTAATAGACGCAGAAGAATGGAAAAAGGTGAACGATGTTAAAGTAACAAGACAATCTGAAATTGGGAGCGACCACTATTTGGTAAAAATAGAAACATTGGTGCGGAAAAAGAGTACGTACAATAATAAACAAAAACACAAAAAGCCAAAAATTTAAAAGAAAGAAACTAGGAATGAATACCAATCAAAAATAGAGAAAAAGACAAACAAAATAGAAGGAGCAGAAAGCAAATAGAAAATGTTCAAAGAAATCATATATGAAGCAGCCCAAAAACAATGAACAAAAACTATATCAAACAAATAGAGGAATACAAACAGGTGGTGGTCAGAAGAGGTAAAACAATTTGTAAAAACACAAAAGAAAATTGGAAAACTTTGATAAAAACAAGTAAAGAGTAAGATTATAAAATATATAAAATAGCAAATAAAATAGTGGAACACAAAATCAAGATAGCAAAAAAGCAATCCTGGGAGTAGATCACAGAAAACCAAAATATATTTTACAACAGAATTAAACAAATGAGGAATAAAAGAAAACTAAGCCAACCAAGTATAAATGACAAAAACGGAAATATAATAACAGAAGGAACGAAAATATTAAAAAGATGGCAAAAATACTTTAACGAAATAACCGAAACGGACCATAATGGAAATGAAGCTCCACCACTTTAACGTCGCCGAAAGGTCAGCCCTACGAACCCTCCCCAAACGCAGACACCTAATTAACCCACTCCATAATCCCTCAAACGAGCTCCTTTATGAATACACCCAAGTTAAGCCTATCTCCCAACATATGCATAGCCCAAGTCTTAAATTTGCCAACAATCCTTTTAATGTATCCCTTCTCAACAAATTTTGCATTCCCCGAAATCCCAATATCCCACCTAAATATAAACCCTTCAGTCACCCTACATCAATTCATTAGTGCGAATCATCCATACAGTTAAGCTAGCTAGCAAAGTTATTTACTTTTTTTACACATAATTAGAGTCAAGACATGGCAGAAAAACCGATGGTCGATAGCCCAAACGGACAAACTAACACATTAGATATCATTTGTAAATGTTTTTAACTTTGTATATACATATGTTCGAATAAAGGTGTTATTCTCTCTGGAAATGAAGAAGGTGAAACAAATATATTTATTGTTTCCTGTGTATAATCATTTTGTAACCCTTTCCGTGGCCCTCTTATTTCGTTTTGTGAGTCACCTTGATCGGCCCCTAGGTGTGAAGCGTGACCCAGTGTATTATATCCTTAAATAGTGAAAAAGTAATAAAATGGTGCAATTTTGTGTATCATGCAACACAAAAATTAATATCCGTGCTCCATCATTTAAATGTAGCAAATGTAATGATTGTAAACATTCTACGTGTGTTAATTCGGTTGAAAAAATAAATGATAACAAAGAGGAGTGGATTTGTTGCAAATGTTTACCTGATAAAAATGATCCAGTGATTACGGTATCAACATTAGAATCGACCATTGCTTTACTTCTAAGTAAACAATTAGAACTATTTGAAAATCGAATACTTTCTGCTTTACATACAGAAATACGTAGTTTATCAACTGAAATTCAATCCATTCGCGCGGAAAATCAATCATTAAAAGACGAAGTTACAAAATTAAAACAATCAGCGAATAGTCGTAATTATTGTGAAGAAAATATAATGAAAGAAATGGAAGAAAGGCAACGTAGATCACAAAATGTACTTGTATTTAATTTACCAGAATCGACTGGTTCCATTGAAAATAAAATAGTTAAGGATGAACATGCCTTAAAATCCATTGTTGGTGATCAGATCAATTCATTTAATCCTCTCAAAATTGTTAGAATCGGAAAACTGACAAATAAAGTGAGGCCGATAAAATTAGTATTTAACGATCGCAAGTCGGCGATTAGTTTCCTTAAGGCTATTCGTAATGTAGACACAGGTCCCGTAAGATTTTCCGATGATAAAACTAAACAGCAACGCGACTATTTGAAGGATTTAAAACAAGAAGTTACGAGGCGTAAAGGCAACGGAGAAGATCTGTCTATTAAATACACGCATGGTTTTCCCTCAATTGTATCATCACCTTCTGCAAGGAATGCAAAAAACTGAATATTTATTATTATAATGCGGGAGGTATACGTACAAAAATTAATGTGTTAAAACTGAATTTAAATATTTGTGAATATGATGTAGTTGTCATAATTGAAACGTGGCTCGACGAATCGGTAAAAGACAGTGAATTAGGTTTATTAGGTTATAATATTTTTAGAAAAGATAGATCATCTGATACCAGTAATAAACAGCGTGGTGGCGGAGTTATGATTGCTGTTAAATCTAACATTAACTGTTCTAAAATTGATATACAGTCCAATATAGAAGAGTTGTATATAAAAATTCAATCAAGTTATATTATCTCAGCTGTTTATATTCCACCTAATTCTGGAACCGACGCCTATATTACACATTGTAATTCAATTGATAATATTGTCAATAATTTTAAGGAGCACAAATGTATTATCCTAGGCGATTATAACTTGCCGTCCGCAACTTGGACTACTAATGAATCCAATTTTATTTATAATAATTGTGCAAATGTTAAAATTGTGACTGATACTATGTGCTTTCATAATTTTAGACAATGTAATTCAATTGCTAATAGTAGGGGAACTTATTTGGATCTCATTTTTTCAAGTGTTGAGGATTTACTTGTCTCCATATCGGATGATTTGTTTAAACCCACTATTCATCACACGCCATATTCTATTACTGTACCATATTCCAGTTTTAGCAATAATTTAGCGTTTTATCATCCTGTTCTTGATTTTAAAGCTGCTAATTATCACACAATAAATAACTATTTATCATCTATTAACTGGGACCAATATTTACATGAAGATGATGTTAATATATTAGCTGTGAAATTTCAGGAGGTGTGTTCATTTATTTTGTCTGAATTTGTACCAACCAAATATGTTAAATCATCAGTATATCCAAAATGGTTTAATGCGGACCTAATCAGATTAACCAAAGCGAAAAAAAAGGCACATTATGATTACAAAGTTAGTGGTTCAAATGTAGACTACGAAAAATTTCAAAATTTAAGATGTAGGTGTCGCATTCTTAGTGAAAATTTATATAATTGCTATGTAAAAAATGTTGAATCTAACATCAGATATAATTCAAAATCATTTTGGAGTTTTGTCAAGGAATCGCGTAAAACTGATGGTTTTCCTAAATCAATGTATTTTAATGATAGAGTGAGCAATGATGGCAACGACTGTGCCAATTTATTTGCTGATTACTTTTCCGAGGTGTACGTGGATACTCCCGTCACTGATATGTCTAATCTTGTTGGTAATTCTGTGGATTTGAATACATTTAAAGTAAGTAAATCAGATATTTTCAATGCCATTGCTAATTTAAGTGATTCTTGCAAACCTGGGTATGATGGATTGTGTCAGTATTTTATGAAATGGTGCATATTTTCGCTGTGTACTCCATTGTATATAATGTTTTCAAAATCCATAAACACTGGCGTTTTCCCAGATTGTTGGAAGCATAGTTTCATTGTTCCATATTTTAAAAATGGCTCGAGAGAAGATGTTAAGAACTACCGTGGTGTTTGCTTGCAATCTATAATCCCAAAATTGTTTGATAAGTTGATTGCTGAGCAACTTATATGGTCAAGCAAATCTTTAATTTGTGACGAACAACATGGGTTTATTGAGGGTAAGTCTACTGTGACTAATCTAATGTGTTTTCAATCCTATATCTTAAATGCCTGGGGAAGTGGCTGCCAAGTTGATGCAATATACACAGACTTTGCAAAAGCCTTTGATCGTGTCAACCACTGTAACTTAATTAATAAACTTTGTCGTCTTGGGTTTGGGCCAGCTGTTACAAACTGGCTTCACAGCTATTTGAATGGGAGACAACAATATGTAAAAGTTAATAATTGCATTTCTAAACCAGTTAAAGTATCATCTGGGGTCCCTCAAGGGTCACATTGTGGCCCTATTTTGTTTTTGTTATTTGTTAATGATATTAAAACATATATTTCTCACTGCAAGGTTTTATTATTTGCCGACGATTTGAAATTATTTCGTAAGGTATCTAGTCCATCAGATCAATTATTGATTCAAGAAGATCTTTGTAGTTTAAGTAAGTGGTGTGAGGACAATAATTTATTCATGAATATTAAAAAGTGCTCTTACATTCAATTTTATAAAAGTAAATGTTTGCCTTCTAACTATTTTATGAATGGCCATAAACTATCACAAGTAGATTGTGTTCGTGATCTTGGAGTCATTTTTGATTGCCAACTCGCATTTAACAAGCATAGAGAGACTATATGTCGTAAATCATTACAAATATTAGGATTTATTAATAGATTTGGAAAAGATTTTTCAGTGGACATTTTAAAAATTTTATACTGCTCATTAGTGAGGTCCCAACTGGAGTACGCTTCTAGCGTTTGGTTTCCGTACTATGAAAATTCCGTCAACGAAATTGAGCGAATTCAAAATAAGTTTTTAATGTGTATGTTTTATCGTACAGGAGCAATTGGTGTATCCTATAGTCGCAGTAATATGCTTATTTATCTTAATCTAAGATCATTAAAAGATAGACGTATTATAATGGACTTATGCTTCCTTTACAAAATCTTGAACTATAAAATTAAGTGCGATGATATACTTGGTCGTATTAATTTTAATGTATTTAACAGTACGCGTGGTCAAGTTCCGTTTCGTGAAAACTTTCATCATTTAATAATGTTGTTAAATTGAACAAAAATTGTAGTTTAGATGTATTTAGTATATCCTTTAGTTTATTTAAAACATGTTTGTATAATATTAAGTTAGCCTAATTTATATAATATTTTTTAATTTTTTTGTTTTGTTTATAGGTAGTATGTATTTATTTAGTATTAATTTTGATTTGTTTGTATTTACTCATATATTATATTTTGTTTAAAAAGGTGTACCGTTGATAATAATAATAATAAATAAAAAATGGAGGAAACAACGAAATAACAATTGAGGAGGTAGTGTTCAAGAAAATAAAACCAGGAAAATCTGATGACATCATAGCCAAAATGATGAAATATATCTGTAAAAGGGGAAAGAAAAATTCTTGGAAATACTAAATGACACTATCAAGAATCCCGAGGAATGAAACAAGGGAAATATAATACCCATACATAAAAAGGGAGACACAAAAATATATGACAACTACAGGGATATTACACTCATAAGCATACCAGGGAATATTTTTACTAGGATAATAGAGACTATTCCACTCCTATTGCATGTAGCCAATGAAAATGAGGCATGTGATATTTTTTAGCCAATCACGTCAATTTATAAGTGAATAAACACCAAGTTGCTATTTATTCACCTGAATAACCTGAAGTTAGCTATTTCCCGACAAATGAATTGAATTAGCCTTGATAAAAAAGCGAAAAACGTTGTTTCTACGTATGTCAGTTGCAAGTAGGTTATAAAATCAAAAGGTTTGGTAACACTTCATCATCCATAATAAATGCGACGGTGACAAGTTCTGCACCAAAAAATCAAACTTAAACGAGATCGTGTGTTTGGAAACGATTTGAAGAAATCTGCGCCGATAAAAACTACCAGTTGTTAGCAAAACTTTAATGGAAACTCTTGCCGTGATTATGATGACTGGGCGTATAATATAAAGAAGGTAATTTTTCGACCAAAATACTGCAGGAGATATATCATAAAAATTTTAATATAAATATTGAACCATTCACCGATATTTGTTTCAAGTCGTGGAATAGTCTTTCCAAATACCATTCGTGATGACAATTAAATCGGAATAAATTTTGTTTTTAGCGCATTCAAGTTTGTTGCTTATTCGCGATTTTTATTCGAGCAACTGATAGAAAAAATCACTCGCCTGGCGGCTCGTGATTTTTTCGTGACAGTTGCTCTCATTAAAATCGCTAAGCAACAAACTTTAATGCAAAAACAAAATTTATTCGAGTAAATTGCCATCACTTATGGTATTACTTGTGATAAGAATAAAAGGAAAATTAGATCAACAGAGAAGAACAACACGGATTCATAAAAAATAGAAGCAAACAAGATTTAATATACCTAATCAGACAACTAACGGAAAAGATGATAAAAAAAAGAATTACACATATGCTTCATCGACCTAAAAAAAAACATATTACAGGGTAGGAAGAGAGGACATATGGCATATACTTGAAGAATGTGGGATAAAAAGAAGCATAATAAATATAGAAAAGGAGTTATACTGAAAAAACAAAAATAAAGTCAGAATAGGAAATAATGAATCGGAGGAGTTCAAAACGAAGCAATAAGAAATAGCAAACAAAGAAAACATTCTTAGAGAAAAAAGAGATTACTGCTATATAGTAGTAAATCATGAGTAACCACAGAGAGTAATAACAGAAAAACCAAAGCAATGGAAATGAGATACCTAAGAAAGATAGAGGGAATTACAAGAAGAGACAAAGTTCGAAATATAGAAGTAAGAAAACTGCCTAACAGCTCAATATTACACCAATAAAATCAGTAAGAGACATTTAGGATGGTTTAGTCATATATACAGATTAGAAGATAATAGATTAACGATAAGAATAAAAGAGGTAAAAACACAAGGCGAACATGAATCAGGAAGACCAAGGAAGGGTTGGAACGAACAAGTACATCATTAAGCAAAAAGAAGGATAGAATGGAAAGAAATAAGAAAAATGGCACTGCCTATCTAAAAAGAAAATAACTGAGACATATTGTAGAGAATAGGTCCGACACGCGTAATGGATAAAAAAAGAAAAGATAAATAAAAATAATCCTCTATAATAGGTTGATCCACGTTTGGCCTATTTCTCTGGTATTTGGTAATTCGATGTTTCGTCCTGCCAATTTGTAATTCGTTTAAAATATTTACTGCGTCATTATAAATTGTTTAAACGATGTGGCCGTATTTTTCCTCTTTTGGATAAAGATAAAGTTATTAGCGTAAGATTTATCTATGTATTCAATGTTTTCGAGTTTGGCCGTATTTCTACAATAATCGGACAAAGAATATGGCGTAATTGTGTAAATCGGGGTAAAAATCGAATAGCAATTTAGCTATATTAGATTATCTTCCCATTGCGAGATTAATTCCAATAACTCAACAATGTTTAAAAGGCATGTTTATTACATGGTATCTTTTGGACGAGACATAAAAAAATTAAAGGACTTCTTTAATGGTACCAATGGCACTTGTTGGTCCAACCCAACAAATTTTGTAAAAAAGGAGAAATATTTGCAAAATATTCCGTTTAAATGATTAGAAAACATTAACCAATGAAATTGTCTAAAATGTTTTTCACACAAGTAATATTTAACATCCTTTCCCCTATTTTATGTACACAATATTGTAACACAAAAGTATCATTTGGTTTCCATTTACAATTTAAAATTCGAAATTTCTCAATTTCATCGACATTATCATTACTAAATTTAACTATATCAATGTAAATTTCAACGTTATTAGATGTACATGTTGTATGCTCCTTTTTCTCTAGCTGGGAACAACCTAATGAAGATCCTGAATGCAGATGTGTATGGATGATTTAAATTGACTGTTGAAGAATCGTACTTTTTAAACAAATGAATCCAACATGGATTATCGATTTTTATTTATTAATTTAATTAACTAAACTAATTAAATACCCAATATAATTAATCCATGGATAAAAGGTAATCCTTATATATAGTATTTTTTTTAGATTCATCAGGTAGAAATATGTTCAGGTTTTGTCGTGCCTAGCAACAGTATTTAGGCAATAATATAATACTGACATAGGTCTATATACACCTCAAGAAGAAACATTTTCCAAGTCGTGCCATGATCCTATACTGAAGTTAAGGGGGAATTACTCTTCAGAAAATTCCACAATTCAAATTTTTTTTTTTTGCATTTTATTATAGTCCGGGGTTCTGAGGGTGTGTTTCGAAAATATGAATTTGAAATTCGTAGAAATCCCATAGTTACACAAGCTTAGGCTGCGGCGTGTTGAGGCGCGGCACTTATACCATCGACTGTTATACCTCGACTGTTTTTCTGTTTTATGGTCCCCCTTGTCTCAATGGTCCCCCTTGTCCCTATCACCACGGTACAGCTGATTAAGGGTTAGTTACTCAAATCAGTTGTTATCTACCGTAAGTTCAACCGTATCAGTGCTAAATGTATTGGAAAATTTGAACGCGTTTTTCTCGGAACAACATTTTGCAAGACGGGCGCACGTTTTTCTCAAAAACTATTGAACCAATTGACTTGCCGTTTGGCACACATATTGAAGGAACCTTCACTTATGGTTGGATCTAGGATTATTTTGATAGCTTGTATATTTCACTTTCAATCTAATGTTTTAGTTGAAAATTTTTCGGAAAAATTGAACTTTGATTTTTAAACAGCTGCCGTTTTTATAAAAATATGTGTACTTGTTTAGTTCTAGTTCGGACGATAACTACACTCATATAGATTGAAAAAATAAATTGTTTTTTTATTTTAGACGATTAGCATCGCCACAATCCGTGCGCCCGATTGGACGAGCGTCTCGCGCCGCGACATACGTAACAGCGCATAACTTGTATACATTTCGATTAAGTAATTCAATAAAATGTATATTGTTAGTCTAAACATGTCTTAATATGAGTGAAAAATCCCGATACTGTGGGTTTGATAGTTTTCACAGAAATAATTCCTAAAAATTACTCTCAAAACGCGCTTCAGAAGAGTAATACCCCCTTAAGTAGCCCAAGTACCTCGTCGTTGCAGTTCCCTTTCCTTTAGCATCACAAAGTGCCCTATTTACTTTCGTCACTTTTCAAACCTTCAAGAATCCTTCTTATTATTTCATCTTTGATAGTTGACTATTCAAAACATAGCCGGATATATATAAAAATAAATAATCAAATTTCAAACTAGATCTGATTCTGAAGGGGATGAGGCCTGAGAATTGGCTATGCTTAAGGTTGTCAGTATTCTATAACGCATAATTATTCAAGGACTCGTTGGTCTTATCAAGCCCTTCTAAGACCAATATCAAATGTTAGATGGACACCAAAATGATGGACATGAGACGCTTCCTTTATTGGCTACTTGATACCGTCCATCAAGCGTAGGTTCATTCGTTGCACCTAAATCAAACCTTGTATCGAGCTTAATCCAAAGCCGTCCATCTTCGAAGCGTTCAGAACACTGGATAATATTCGGGTATCGCATGTATCAAGAACATGATGTGAATATATAAATATGTCCAGTTTGTAATATACTAATGCATATTTATATTTATCAACAATATTATATAGAATCATGAGGTATGGAATAAATTAAAATAAGTTTGATAACAATATAAAGGCACAGTGAAAAATGTACAGATTTAGTTGGCTCGCTTGTTTACTTACGAGGTGATTTCAGAATGGAGAGCAGTCGCAGTGAAGTAAAACATTTCTATGATAATACAAGCGTGTTCGTCACAGGTGGTACCGGATTTTTGGGTAAAATTCTAATCGAGAAGTTACTGCGGTCCACGTGTGTGACAAAAATATTTATCCTAATCAGAATCAAGAAAAGTAAAAATGAAGAGGAGCGCTTTAAGGAGATTTTTGAACACGAGGTGGGTATATTAAAAAATAAATGATCAAGCATTTTCTTTCTTATTCAATAAAATGTTATTGTTTTTTTTAAATTTTAACTCAGTAAATAATTGTTATTTCATGGCAATAAATTAGTTGATTAGTTATAACTTAACGACAAAAAAGAGCATCCTAAAGAAATAACAGTGAGAAATTTATTACTATTTTAAATGATTAAACAACTGAAAAAAAGTATTTGAAAAACTATTCAAAACCCTCAAAAGGGAAAGTACACATTTAAAAATTAATATAAAGCTTTCCTACTAGATAATAAAAACGCTGTTAAATTATTTTTTTATTATTAATATATTCTTCACATAACTCAAGAACACATACATATTTTCTACTAGATCGTTACAAATCAAAATTAATTCGTTAGGATCATTTATATTTTAAAAGTAGAAAATTATTTATAAAAATATTTCTTTATTTTATATTTTTACGCAACCTTTGCTTAGACTAAATAATTTGCATTTCAAGTAATATATTCAAATTAATACGTAATAAGGATCATTCGCAGAATTTATATAGATTGACTATTATATAGACTATTCATATTTCAGATATTCGACACAATAAAACAGAATAATCCTAATTTCCAGGAGCGTATAAGTTTAATTAAAGGTGATTGTATGCTTCCGAAACTAGGAATTAGCGAATCAAACTGGGACTTACTTAAAGCCAATGTGAATGTAATTTTTCACTGTGCAGCAACAGTTCGTTTTGACGAACACATAAGAAAAGCTGTGTACATTAATGTAAGAGGAACTCTAGAAATCATAAAACTAGCAAAAGATGTAAAAAATTTAAAGGTAATTATTATTTTCTTTGGAGGCCATTAACTGCAACTGCATATATTTGCTTTATTTTAAAAGGCTGTTGTTCACGTATCAACAGCTTACGCCAATTGCCCTAGACAGGATATTGATGAAGTTATTTACGAGCCAGCAATGTCTGCTAGTAAAATATTACAGTTGATTGAATGCTTGACGGATGAACAACTTGAATGTATTACACCTTGGTGAGTTTATTATAATTATTTATAGAATAAATAAAGCTCAAACAAGTAGTTTTAAAAGCTAATACTTCTATAGTTCTTTGTTCGAAATTTGATTTTGCATCTCTTGTAGAAAAATTTAATTACCCTTTATAATAGTAAGTAAAATACTTAATTTATTTTAAGTAATATTTTCTCCTTACAAGAATTATTATCATAATTTTAAAAAGTGGCGGCATGTTCAGTATTTAGTAATAATAGATAAATATTGTAAAGGGTCTCCAGTAGGGACTTCCGAATAGTGGCCATATAGTTGAATAGATAGATCTGCCGAAAACATCACCGTGAGTTGTCAGTTGATTTCGCCTCGCTCACAAGAAGTTGGACTTTCGTCAACACAATTTAGTCAATTTTGCGTCGTAACCTCAACTTGCATTCGTACTAAATCCAACTGACCCAGAAGCTAAAGGTAAACGATCATAGAAACCGAGTGTGTTCGCTGAATGGGCCCTGGAGCAATAGGACTCTGGCTCTAATTTTCATTAAAAAAATCATCTTTAACATTTCTGGACGATGCCAATCCATACAAAATGCCAACAAAAAGTCACTATTTGGTGTGGATTTTGGGTTTCCGGCGACATCGGTCTATGCCATCACTGTCACCAACGAATGCTATAGGTCGATGATTATTAACTTCTTTTGGCTATTTGAGAAAGTGGTCAAATCACGTAGAGGTGATGTAAACTGATCCAGATAGTGCGATTTGATACCGTTAAACTTTTTCTTGTGAGGTTTTCATTGAGTCGCAGGTCTATGAAACTAAGCCACAAACCACAGCGGCTCTCAAAGCCAACATAACCCAGGCCATCGGTCAAATTGAGCCTGATTTATACGCCTAAGTAATTAAAAATTAGACAATTTGGATGCGCGCCATCCAGCGAAGCCTCGGCGGACGTTTACACGATGTTATTAAATGACATCAAACGAATGATATCTCACAAACACTTTGTATTATTTAAATTTAAAGAGAGGAATCGCTTAATGAAAGACCATATATGTATAACCCGAAATTACAGTTATTAATTTTTATATCTTATTTGATCTCAAAATAGTTATATGTTTCAATTAGATTCATGATTATAATAATCCAATTGTTTAGTAGCTCTAAATCGACGCACAAGTTTTAGTATTATAGGAAAATGGCCAAACACCTATACATTCACAAAATGCATTGCTGAAGATGTCATCAGAACTGAAGCTAGTGAATTACCTGTTGCCATAATTCGACCATCCATCGGTGAGTTTTTAATTTATCAAAGTAAACGTCATGTATCTGTCCCTACACATATTATGATCTTTAACTAATCATTATTTATATGAATATTGATTTTAGTAACCTCAACATACAAGGAACCAATATCTGGATGGCTCGATAATTTGAATGGATCCACTGGCGTAATAATTGGAGCAGCTTTAGGTGTCCTAAGAACTATGCCTGGGGATCCCGAAGCTTTAGCAGATACAGTACCTGCTGATTATGTTATTAACATTATAATGGCATCAGCTTGGAAAGCTTCTCAAAAGTAAGAAATTATTATACTTTTTTATTCATAATGTTTTTTTTTTAGAAAAACAGAGATAAATAAGGATATTAAAGTATACAATTTTGTAGCATCAACCGAAGCACAAATTCGTTGGAGTAAGTTTAATCACTAGTATAAGTTCATATTGTTATTTAAGAACACTTCACGCTTAATTAGACTAGATTGTTAATCTACTTGTTCGTTGCATCAATGAAAAATGATTTTAAAATATTGCTCAGAATATCTGATAATTATTTAATTAATTGTTAATATCTGTTAATTATTAGTGACAAGATTTCATTTTCTTTAAAATTCTAATTTTATATATGTAACCAATTTTGTGAAGAAAATCACTTTATCAAAAGTGATGTATAAAATATTTTTCTTACCAAATTTATATAATGTACGTGTAGTAAAAATTCATTTAAATAATTTTCTTATTTATTTTTTGACAGATGATTGCATAAAACTGAGTTACAAACATGGTTCAAAGGTGCCATTTTCCAAAGTTATGTGGAAACCAATTTTGCTTGTGACGAAACAAAAATGGCTGTACAAGATTCAGAGGCTTTTCTTGCATTTACTGCCAGCCTATATATTCGATTTTATATGTACACCTTTTGGAATAAGACGAAGGTTAGTAAAAAATATCATTATACATAGGTAATCATAATTTTTAAGTACCGGTATATTATTATATAAACTAAAACAATAGAGTTATAATGAAGATAATGGTTGCGACCGTTACTATGTAGTAATCCCACTTATATTGAATTGAAATTCACTATTTTTTAACCACGAATAATTGTTATAATGTCAATTCGGTTAGCTCGTTATGGAGATTTACTGGCGAATTAAGAATTAAGGCTCTGTTTGAAAATCACTCCAAGATATTAAGCTTAATGTTCTTGTTATATTATTATTATTATTATTAAATGCCTAGTATATCTAAATGTCATCGGCGTATAATATATATTGATATAATTTGCGGACGTCGTTCATAAACTTGTTAAATAGAAGAGGCCTTAAATTGAAGTGCTGGGAGATCCCCGAAGTAATTCTAAAAAACACTGTATGGACAGTCAATGTTTGATCTTACAGACAGATATGACTTCAACTACTTTAATAATACACCACCGATACCCAAATTGCGGCAACTTTTACGCCAACTGTAAAATCTCGCCATCTTTAAATTCTTAAATCCAAAGCTGTTACGTATCAATGATAAATTTTAAGCTGTCAATTGTAAATTGTTAAGATCAACCATCTGTAATCTGTTAATTGTCAACTGATTTTTTACAATCAAATTATCAATTTTTTCAACTGTCAAATTATCAAATCCTAATTGCCAAGTTTTCAACTATAAAGTGTCAAATTTTCAATCTACAGCCCTCAAATGGTGTTTCAACAAGTAACAGCCTCATCGATCCAATTTTGTATAGTACTCAATTTATTATTACAATCTCAAAAATAATTTTTAGGCAAATGAACAATTATCAATTATTATTTTATTGTTATTACTGATATATAAATATTGTATTTTCAAGGATGATTGACGTCTACAAAAAAATCGACCACTTCACCAAGGTAGTGGACTTTTTCGCAATTAGAGAGTGGAATTTTGTGAATAAGGAAACGCAGGAACTTTGGAATTGTCTAAACGAGAAAGACAAAGCATTATTTCCATTTTCTATGAAAACCGTCGACTGGAACAAATTTTACGAAACTTACTTTATAGGAGCTAGGTTATATCTGCTTAAAGATCCATTAGAAACACTTCCCTCTGCAAAACGGAAGTTTTTTATTTTACACTGTTTGCATTATGCATTGTTGTCTATAGTCGTATCTTGTCTATTGTGGTTAATATATACAGCGTGGAGTTACTTGTTGAGTTAGTTAGATAATCGTAGGCAAAAATAAAGATGATCTATATTTAAAAAAATTAAATAAATGGCAAGAATAATTCCTCTATTTTTTATTTTAACTCAATTCCATTATACTAATAAAAACCAAAAACATTTATCACCATTTATTAAGCTAGTATTATCAATAATTCTAATATATTAAAAATATAGATAATGAAACACAACATACTAATTAATAAATAATAACACACTATATTTTTACCATTATAAATTATATAATACATATACATATATTACAAAAAAAACACACGACTTAAATTTCGACGTTTTAATGTCATTATCAAGTGAAGCAAATTAATGGTAAGGTCCTATTTATACCATTGTGTAAAAGGTTGGATAATTTAGGTAAGGGATTACGCATCCTTAACAGATTTTAGTTTTTTGAAAAGTGGCGTGTACATTAAGTCTGTTTGCTCGTTAAGGAAATTAAAGTGGAGATGACCACTTCTTTTGAAAATTTCCGCAGTTTTCAAAAGATGAAGAGTTGTATCTTCTATACAGTGATGTAAAGTTTTAACCTTTTGAATTTTGGGGAATCGATATTTAAATTCTAAAGAATCATTTGAAAAGGGGCTGCTATTTTTATTTAATCTAAATGCCTAAAAATATTAATTCAGTTTCGAAGCTGCGGCCAGTTTCTCCTAGATAAATACAGTTGCATTTGTGGCACGAAATTTCATAAATACCTATTTTTTATAGAACTGATTTAATATTTGAAATATATATGTGTTAAAAAGAATGTTTTACAATTTACTAGCTCTAAATGCAACTTGCTTATTAAGTTTATAGAAAATGTGAGCCATTTTTTATGTAGTTTTAATAATAAGTAATAAGTGTATTAGGGGTTGGGTTTTTGGATAAATATAGGTTTTGGTATTTTGAAATCTTTTCTTATTAATTAGATTTTGAATAACACCAACTGGGTAGACATTGTTTTGAGAAATTTTTAAAATTTTGTTGAGTTTGCTTGATTTTAGGGTGACAGTGGAATTGAAAAGGTTTGGTAAATAACTGATGTGTGACAGAGGGTGGTTGGAATTATATGGAATAGTTGAATTTATATTGGTAGGTTTTCGGTATACATTTATTAAAATCAATTATGTTATTACTGTGGATTAAGGTAAGGTCTAGAAAATTTATCTGGTTATTTTGTTCGCATTCCAGTGTGCATTTAATTTTTTTGATGTAAATTAATGATTAAGTTTAAAAATCGATCTATTTGGTTGGAGATACCACTAAATCATGCAATTTTATCACCTACATATCTATACCAAAATGAAATGTGTCGTTTTCTAAATACTAGGTTATTTTTCCCCTCTATACAGGGTCCTGCAACAGTGCGTCAGGCTTTCCTAGCGCCTTTCTCGTAAGAGATAGAAAAAAATGTTTCTTATAAAAATTTATTCATTTAAAAATCTCTATGCCGTAAAATTATTTTCAAATATAATTTTGCGGTATAACAAAAGCAAACATTTTTTTAAATGGAACACCCTGTATATTATTTCATTTTCTAATTTGGATAATATTTTATAACTTGAACCTTTTTCTGGTTTTTAATTTCGATATGACATTTCCGAGTTATTGACGTTTTTCTGAAAAAAATGTAAAAAGCGGAGGTTCACAAAAAAAATTATTCTAATGTTCTATTTAAAATTTAAGAATTTTTCTTTTTCCTATGGTTGGTCATAAGTACTGTTCATGTACCAGTGTTAAAAATTTTCACTTTGGAGGAACCCTGCCTTTGAATCAGACACGCCATTTTCTAAAATTTCAAAATGTCGTAACTCTTTTTTTTTAAATGGAATCATATATTTTTTTAAATTTTATATTATTCTGCATCTAATTTCCTACAAAAAATATTAAGCATACCCTATACCTAAAAGTGATATTTTTAAAGATATAAAAGAATATATATTTCAAACGGTCCTTGAATACGAATTTGTTTTTGAATAGATAGCTATGACTGAAAATATGCATCTGTCAATTAAACAATTAGTTTGACATGTAAATCTTTCTGATATTTGCTGCAAAGTGATTCTCTCCGTTTCGCGGTATAAGTAGACAGCAAATTATCATCATGGATTTCGAAAAGGGCGAACGGAGGAGAAATGTTTTAGGAACTTACTCAATAGATTTATTGAAATGGGAAGTGTGAATTACAAAAAACAAGAAAGAAGAAAGCCTATTATCAACGAGGAAAACCAACTTTCAGTTATTAACAGCAACTGAGCATCCCAACGTAAACCAAAAAGACATTGGTGAAGGAACTGGCATAAGCGAGAAGTCAGTACAAAGCATTCTGAAGAAAAATCGATATCATACATACCATATTCAGCTACATCAAGAACTGAGTATACTGATTTTCAATTTCGTTCCGAATTTTGTATCTGGGGAAGACAGGAAATTCAGGACATCCCATAACAACGCATCTGCCAACAGGCAATTTTCAACTGATAATCCGTATGTTATGAGACAAGTTGATCATCAGCATCGACGGTCTTTGAATGTCTGGGGCGGAATTTTTGGAAACCATGTAGTAGGTCCACATTTCTTCAAAGGCCATCTCAATAGGCCTATGTATTTGCACTTCCTGAATTGAATTACCCGGAACATTAGCCAATATACCCTAACTAACAAGAAACAGGGTATGGTTTTAAAAAGACGGAGCACCTGTCCAATTTTCGCAAGACGTGAGGGCATTTGATTTTTCCCAACCAGTGGATTGGTAGGAATGGACCCACCAAATGGCCTGCTAGATTGTTTTTTAAGGAACCACCAACAGCACCAATGAATATGCATCAACGAATTGTGGAAAGGTCTTTTCAGCGGCGAATTAATTTGTGCCTAAATGAAAATTGAAGACATTTTGAACATTTACTTTAGTAAATAATTTTGTTATCTTTAAGGCTTTGGAATAAAATAATGAATCGTATTATCTGTTTCTGTTTATCTCACATTGACACTTACTTGCATTTTGTTAGTTATTTTGCCTCAGCATGATCAACTCCGTACATAGAAGTATGTATAATTAAATGGTTATTTTTATGAAAACTATTAAATATCTCAACAACTATGGGGTTTAGACAAATTATTATTTGCAAAGTTTGGCATTTCTTTCTAATCTAATCGAATAATAAGAAAAATAATTGTTTTCGCCCATCTGGGTAGCGCTGAGCATAAATTCTTTAGGCTTGCAAACAATTAATTCCACATTCTTCAGTAGCATATATCACATCAATTAATTCTTCTCAAAAATTGCATTGTTATATTCGTAACGTACAAAGCAACCATACATACCAAACTTATTGTTTAATTGACAGATGCATTTTTTTTCAGTCATAGCTATCTATTCAAAAACAAATTCGTATTCAAGAACCGTTTGAAATATAAATCCTTTTATATCTTGAAAAATATCAATTTTAGGTATAGGGTATGCTTAATATTTTGTGTAGGAAATTAGATGCAGAATAATATAAAATTTAAAAAAATATATGATTCCATTTAAAAAACAAGAGTTACGACAATTTGAAATTTTAGAAAATTGCGTGTCTGATACAAAGGCAGGGTTCCTCAAAAGTGAAAATTTTTAACACTGGTACCTAAACAGTACTTATGACCAACCATAGGAAAAAGAAAATTTCTTAAATTTTAAATAGAACATCAGAATAATTTTTTTTGTGAACCTTCGCTTTTTTACATTTTTTTCAGAAAAACGCCAATAACTCGGAAATGCCATATCGAAATTAAAAACCAAAAAATGGTTCAAGTTATAAAATATTATCCAAATTAGAAAATGAAAGAATATACAGGGTGTTCCATTTAAAAAATGCTTGCTTTTGTTATACCGCAAAATTGGGACACCCTGTATATTTGAAAATAATTTTACAGCATAGAGATTTTTAAATCAATAAATTTTTATACGAAACATTTTTTTCTATCTCTTACGAGAAAGGCGCTAGGAAAGCCTGACGCACTGTTGCAGGACCCTGTATAAATAAATTAGCCAGTAGAGGACGTAATAGGAAACCCATTATTAGACCTGTTATTTCTTGGTAAAACTGATTATTAAATTGTAAATAATTTTGGTTTAAACATACCAGTACTGTTTACTGTTTTGTTATAATATCTATATCTAATTCATCTAGCATGTTCTTAATCATTTTCAAGGCATTCATTCGTTGTGATGATTGAAAACACTTCTTACACCGAACGATACCAGTTTGGATCCTTATGAGATAGTTCAACTGAGCTTTTAATTTAGAGACAAATTTTGTATATTTTTTAAGGATGTTATTTAATTTAATTGCTAGATCTGCTTCATGGGTTTTTATTAAGCCATACAATTTCGGTGCTAGTGGATTTTGATTAATTATTTTCCGAAATTAGAGAAAATGACTGATTATTAGCGCGAACTAAATTTTCTTGATTAATGAATGTATTGATTGAGAAAGCGGTGTATTTCCATTTTGACAAAAAATTAATTATTGATAAAAATAAATACAATTTCATATGAACTCTTTATTTATAAACGTTTTCTAAAAAAATCTGTTAATATTTTCATTGTACATTTTCGTAGTTAATTACAAAAGTAGTTTTTATCCTATAAAATAAATTACATGTAGAGTTTAAAGAATTAAAATTACATACAATTCAAAGAATGTGATTTTATAAATTTGATAATTCAACTCATGTATAAACATATGTATTTAAAATAGTTGAATTAGCGGTTTGCAAGCGGATAAACAGGGAGGAAACAAGTTTGCAAGTGGATAAAATTTTATTTAATTTTATCATGACAACGCTCCTTAAATTTACAAATTTAAAAATTCGATTTGGAAACAGTTTCAACATTTTTTGTGGCGAAAAATTGTATAACTTAGAAGCATCGACGTTATTCAAAAAAAATGCTGATATTTTAGATTCATTATGAATCAATATGAAAAGAGTAAATGTTAAGGATTATAAAGAGTATGTAGTAAAAACAATGTGGAATACAACAGCCAAAATGATACAGGAATATTACTTCAAAGAATTCAATATTTCATTTGATCCTTTTTCGGATTTAATATTTCAAAGCGCACGCGAGACGAAAAATGCCAAACGAAAGCAATTACAAAAACCCTGTGAAAAGAGAAAACAAAGTTCATCAGCATTAACAAAAGAAGTAATTTGGAAAATTATGAGAATATTGGATGAAGAAATCGGATGGTCTCCGAAAGAAATTTTTTCATGTAGAATAATTTGAGTTGGCGCGGAGAGTAGGAGAAGGTGTTAAGCATCAAACATACTATTTCAAAAATGAGATATACAGGGTCCTGCAACTGTGCGTCAGGTTTTCCTAGCGCCTTTCTCGTAAGAGATAGAAACAAATGTTTCGTATAAAAATTTATTGATTTAAAAATGTATATGCCGTAAAATTATTTTCAAATATACAGGGTGTCCAAATTTTGCTGTATAACAAAAGCAAACATTTTTTAAATGGAACACCCTGTATATTTTTTCATTTTCTACTTTGGATAATATTTTATAACTTGAACCTTTTTCTGGTTTTTAATTTCGATATGGCATTTCCGAGTTATTGACATTTTTCTGAAAAAAATGTAAAAAGCGAAGGTTCACAAAAAAAATTATTCTGATGTTCTATTTAAAATTTAAGAAATTTTCTTTTTCCTATGGTTGGTCATAAGTACTGTTTAGGTACCAGTGTTAAAAATTTTCACTTTTGAGGAACCCTGCCTTTGTATCAGACACGCCATTTTCTAAAATTTCAAATTGTCGTAACTCTTATTTTTTAAATGGAATCATATATTTTTTTAAATTTTATATTATTCTGCATCTAATTTCAAACACAAAATATTAAGCATACCCTATACCTAAAATTGATATTTTTTAAGATATAAAAGGATTTATATTTCAAACGGTTCTTGAATACGAATTTGTTTTTGAATAGATAGCTATGACTGAAAAAAATGCATCTGTCAATTAAACAATAAGTTTGGTATGTATGGTTGCATTGTACGTTACGGTTATAACAATGCAATTTTTGAGAAGAATTAATTGATGTGATATATGCTACTGGAGAAGGTGGAATTAATTGTTTGCAAGCCTAAAGAATTTATGCTCAGCGCTACCCAGATGGGCAAAAACAATTATTTTTCTTATTATTCGATTAGATTAGAAAGAATACCAAACTTTGCAAATAATAATATGTCTAAACCCCATAGTTATTGAGATATTTAATAGTTTTCATAAAAATAACCATTTAATTATACATACTTCTATGTACGGAGTTGATCATGCTGAGGCAAAATAACTAACAAAATGCAAGTAAGTGTCAATGTAAGATAAACAGAAACAGATAATACGATTCATTATTTTATTCCAAAGCCGGGAAAGATAACAAAATTATTTACTACAGTAAATGTTCAAAATGTCTTCAATTTTCATTTAGGCACAAATTAATTCGCCGCTGAAAAGACCTTTCCACAATTCGTTGATGCATATTCATTGGTGCTGTTGGTGGTTCCTTAAAAAACAATCTAGCATTTGGTGGGTCCATTCCTACCAAACCACTGGTTGGGAAAAATCAAATGCCCTCACGTTTTGCGAAAATTGTGCAGGTGCTCCGTCTTGTTAAAACCATACCCTGTTTCTTGTTAGTTAGGGTATATTAGCTAACGTTCCAGGTAATTCAATTCAGGAAGTGCAAATACATAGGCCTATTGAGATGGCCCTCGAAGAAATGTGGACCTACTACATGGCTTCCAAAAATTCCGCCCCAGACATTCAAAGACCGTCGATGCTGATGATCAACTTGTCTCATAACATCAGGATTATCAGTTGAATAATAGTGAAAATTGCCTGTTGACAGATGCGTTGTTATGGGATGTCCTGAATTTCATGTCTTCCCAAGATACAAAATTCGGAACGAAATTGAAAATCAATATTACTCAGTTCTTTATGTAGCTGAATATGGTATGCATGATATCGATTTTTCTTCAGAATGCTTTGTACTGACTTCCCCCTATGCCAGTTCCTTCACCAATGTCTTTTTGGTTTACGTTGGGATGCTCAGTTGCTGTTAATAGCACTGAAAGTTGATTATAGGCTTTCTTCTTTCTTGTTTTTTTGTAATTCACACTTCCCATTTCAATAAATCTATTGAGTAAGTTCCTAAAACATTTCTCCTCTGTTCGCCCTTTTCGAAATCCATGATGATAATTTGCTGTCTACTTATACCGCGAACGGAGAGAATCACTTTGCAGCAAATATCAGAGAGATTTACACGTCAAACTAATTGTTTAATTAACAGATGCATATTTTCAGTTATGACTATCTATTCAAAAACAAATTCGTATTCAAGGACCGTTTAAAATATACATTCTTTTATAT
Source organism: Ontholestes murinus (assembly GCA_963969525.1). Lineage (NCBI taxonomy): Eukaryota > Metazoa > Arthropoda > Insecta > Coleoptera > Staphylinidae > Ontholestes > Ontholestes murinus. Next base: position 24,162,456 of record OZ018396.1, read on the forward strand.
CTTTAAAAATATCACTTTTAGGTATAGGGTATGCTTAATATTTTTTGTAGGAAATTAGATGCAAAATAATAAAAAATTTACAAAAAATATATGATTCCATTAAAAAAAAAAGAGTTACGACATTTTGAAATTTTAGAAAATGGCGTGTCTGATTCAAAGGCCAACCATAGGAAAAAGAAAAATTCTTAAATTTTAAATAGAACATCAGAATAATTTTTTTTGTGAACATTCGCTTTTTACATTTATTCAGAAAAACGTCAATAACTCGGAAATGCCATATCGAAATTAAAAACCAGAAAAAGGTTCAAGTTATAAAATATTATTCAAATTAGAAAATGAAAAAATATACAGGGTGTTCCATTTAAAAAAATGTTTGCTTTTGTTATACAGCAAAATTGGGACACCCTGTATATTTGAAAATAATTTTACGGCATAGAGATTTTTAAATCAATAAATTTTTATACGAAATATTTTTTCTATCTCTTACGAGAAAGGCGCTAGGAAAGCCTGACGCACTGTTGCAGGACCCTGTATAACGATGGACGATTGACTGAAAGGATAGAATATAATCCAATATTTTCAAAAATAGCTCAAGGAGGTGAAAAAAATGTACCAATAGTAAGTTGCTTACAGAAAATTTGAATGATCCTGATGTTTATCCCATTAGATTGCTGAGGAAACTGTTGAATAAACACTATGGCCGCTGACGGCAGCTCCAGCTCGGTAGGCAGTCGTGGTTAAGTAAAAAAACAAAAAATTAAAAATTAAACAATCTTTAAATGGGCGCCACTTGATTTTATAAAAATTTTAATAATAGTAAAACCCTTAAGAAAATCAAGAAAATAGGGAAATTTAAAAATTAGTTGAAAAAGAAGAAAACAATTGTCGATTTAAACTATATATTAAAAAAATTAACTGAATTTTAATATAATACAAAAAGTTTAATTGTAATTCATATCAAGAAAAAAATATATATAATAATCAAAATAATGGATATAATTATAAACTAATCTTTTAGACGGAATAAATAGAGCACTATGACTAAATATATAAATACTTAACAACAACTGATAATAATTAAATAATAAAAAAACAATTATAGTTCCCAATAATAATTAAGTATAAAAAAATATTGATAGACACAAATGCAGCTATAATTACAATCAAAAGTATTAATTAACTTTCCAATTTCTAAAGTTGGTAATTAAATTCTGAATAATTAATTAAATCAAAAAAATATAGATACAACAACCAAATATAAATTGATACCAATGACTATACATTAACAAATACAATCACCAATTTACCTGCAAACTCCTATTACTAATAATTCAAATTAAAATAATTAATTAAATTCATATTCAAAACTATTTACACAATTAACGTTTTTTTTTTGTAGCAAGGATGACGTCAACCCCCTTTACATCAATTAATAAATACAAAACAAATAAATGTACTATATTCAAAATAATCCTAAAATCAACAATATTATTTATTATGCGTATAACTATTAGTAATGGATAACAAAAAAATAAATTAATCTCGATATCCTACACTATTACCCTTCCGGTTTTAAAGAAAATTAACTGGAATCAATATATTATGGATAATAATAAATCTACGCCAAACTTCCAGTTTGATTCAATTTTAAATAAAAGCGTTCAACTCAACTTGATCAAAATTCATTTAAATTGCGATTCTTAATTAACAGAAAAATCTTATTATATAATGTGGGGACTTATCTCATCGGTTTTCCGCTGAGCAGGAGTTTTCTGTCTGCTTCCCCGCGATTCTCTGATCCGGACGGAATATCTACTGCTCCGACTTCCCACGTGGACCGTTCTCCCGCAGAAGAAATCCAAATACAAGGAGAGGACCCTCACTCGAAAATATTCTTCGCACACAGCCAAGTAATTTCGAACCAATTTTTTGGGATATTGTACCCTTAAGAAAGAGGCCTAAAAGAAAATAAAATCGGGCCTGACTTTAGTCGGAATTCTAAAAAAATGGAAAATGGTTTCCAATGACAAAAATTTTCAATTTACCTTGTGGTGTAATGCGGCCTCAATTGGAATAATCTCCGAGGAGAAGAACAGGGCGAGGATCGCCAAGATTTCCTCCGCTAAAACTCAAAAACGCACACAGCACGATTTTTTCGATTTCTTTCCGAGCACACAGCTCCACACAGAATCGTCATTAATCTCTTCGTCCGCGAATTAACGAAATTTTCCCCCTCCTCTCATGTCCATCACGTCGGTCATTTAGATATAACGACAATAATTAATCTCTGGTCGACAATAAACAAGTAAAACTGATTTTACAAATACTAATGAAATCCTAAGAAGAAACTCGATAACCGTTGGCATAAGGAAGTTTAATTTTATATTAAATGGTATTTTGTAAGTGTTAATTTTAATTGATTGCAATTATGATAGTTGGGTGGTCTATGTTAAATGTCCATTCAGATATTATATTATTTTTATTCCCGCTTTTCTCGGTATCATTCATTCAATTTTCACCACTTTCTCACGGAAATCAAACTTAGCGAAATGTGCACGTTACAACACCTAATCCATTCTGGAACAATACTAATGGAAAAGGTTGGTACAAGAATACACCAGTAGGAATTAACGATATTTCCAAATGGACCAGATCATCTGCTGAGAAAATTGGGCTTGATGTTCAATCTAAAAAGATTACTAACCATTCAAATCGTGCTAGTACCGTATTCGAATTAGCTAAAAGTGGAGTACGTGACCAAAAAATAATAAAGATAACTGGACATTCAAACGCAAAATCTTTAAAGCCATATTTTCAATTAGATTCAGATCATCATGCATCATAACAAACCTAAGAGAGGAGAACATAAACGTGGAACAATCTGCATGCAATTCCATTGTATATGAACACTGTTCTTTCATAAATTGCACATTTAATAAATAAAAATTGATATTGTTAATGTTAAATTCGTTAAATTATCTTAATAAATATCACTCACGGTTATAATTTCTGCAGGAAAAATTTTATTTTGAGCACTCCTCATTTCATCGCAAATTTCTCGAATGAATTGCGATTAGGCAAAAAACACTCATTTCATTCTCGAAATTTGTATCGATTCAATGACTCGTGAAAGATAAAATTTATCCGGCCAAATTCTAACCTCTCGTGGTATTACCCCCGAAAATAAAAATATCATGTAACAATGTTGAAGTCACAAGCCTCGCAGTACACATGATGTACAATTAAAAAAACGCCGAATTAGCAAGAAAAGATATAAGCGGTATGCAAGAAGATCATATTTTGACATCACAAAATCCAGATAGATATTTAACTTTCTCTTTTGATTTGCATAAGGCATTACCCTACCCAAAATTGTCGGTGTCCATTGCACATTATAAACGAAATATGTATGTTTTAAATGCAGAATTCCATAATTTTTATGATAATGAGGTTAATCTGTACGCATGGGACGAAACTATTTCATCCAGAGGTGCCCAAGAAATTACTTCTTGTTGCTTGAAGCATTTAGAAAATGTAATCACGCAACACCATGTAACCCTACAGCGATTTGTTCACTGACGTGTTTCTGACGCCGTAGAAATTAGCGGCCATAAATTTTTATATATGCCAATTTTGGAACTATCTAGAGTACTATAAGATGAAAAATTTATTCTATCATAAAACAATGCGGAAAATAGAAAAAGTTCATTTTGCATGAAATGAAACAAGCTGATTTTGTTTCTACAAAACCCTTAAAGATGAAATTCTAAGAAGGCGAAAAAATATCAATGGTAAATTGGTTGAAGATATGTTGGATAAGATTTTTAAAGAGCAAATCGTATACAATGTTCTATAAAATTTCATTTAGTGAGAATAAGGGTTTTAAATTACTAAAATTTATTACCCTCACTGGGAAGACAACTGAATTTTTGAAATATAGTACCAACACGTTTATATCATCATTCCAGACCCTTCACATTCGAACATTTTACAGATATGATTGATTTATTACCATATATACATTATGACTATTCTCAAAAACATCATAATGAAAGAAGTTAAAATATATTCAAAATAATAATAAATAATAATAAATAAAGATTTATTTACGGGAGACCCCATTTTACAATATAAAAAGAATACAATAGAACACAATTAATTTATACTTAAAATTAACTATACTAACTAACCTAATTATAAGTACTAGTAAACAGAATAATAGAAGAGAAAAAGAAAATAAAGAATTAATGTTTGAATACATATTTAAAAGGGAACAAAAAAATTACGAAAATTTTAATAGTAATTTTTTGAAACAGCGTTTTGTGGAACCAAATAAATTAAACCATGAGTTTTTATTTAAAGTATTAGCAGATCTTAGGATACGGCTAAATGAATTATTTTGTAAAAAATTAGTCGTATGAGTCCTAACACTAAATAAATCACAATGTCTAAGTGAACGATTAAAATTGGAAGCATATATGTTAATTTCCGAAAGCAGAAATGGGCAATAAATATCAGCATTAAGTAAACCGTGCAGAAAGCAGAGATCAGTAATATTCCTGCGATCTTTAAGTGATGATATATTTAATGTTTGCATTATTGACTCATAACAACCTTGAATGTGCTGTATGCCCAGTTTATATTCCATATTCCGCAAAAACCGATTCTGAATTGATTCAATACGATTTATATCAATATTAAAATACGGTGACAAAATAGGGGAAGCATATTCTAGGTGGCACCTTACTAACGTACAATACAATAATCTTAGACAATCAGAATTCATATCCTTAGAGATGTGCCAAACAAAACCCCACAGTTTTACAGCCTTATCACATGCCTTGCTTATATGACTTTTAAATGTCAAGCGGCTATCAAATATTACACCCAAATCTTTGACAGAATCAGCACATTTCAATGGCGATGAATTAACAATATAATGATAATTAAATGGGCATGCACTCCTAGTAAAAGAAATTGAAATACATTTTTCATGGTTTAAAGATAATTTGTTATTAACGCACCATGCATATATACGATCTAAATCATCCTGAAGTAATTTACAGTCAGATGGGCGCTTTACAACTTGAAATAACTTCAAATCATCAGCATACATTAAGCATTCACCGAATTCTATAACATCTACTATATCATTAATGAACAGCAAAAATAAAATAGGTCCAATATGGGAACCTTGCGGTACACCAGAGCTAACTGTTATAGGTTCAGATATAAAGTTTAAAACCCGAACTCTTTGTGTGCGATCGCTTAAATATGATTTGAGCCACTGTAATATGTTTGTATTAAATCCTAATACTCCCAGCTTCTCGATCAATACCGAGTGATTTACTCGATCAAACGCCTTTGAAAAATCGGTATAAATCGCATCAACTTGGCAATTGTTGTCAAAGGCGTTTGATAAAAATTGCTTAAAGTGCATTAAATTTGTTACAGTAGATTTACCACGTTGAAATCCATGCTGATTGTTGGAAATTATTGAACGAGACATCCAAGCAAGTTGTTCACTCATAATTGAATCGAAAAGCTTAGGAATAGCAGACTGTATGCTAATCCCACGATAGTCAGCTACATTATCTCGACTACCACCTTTAAAAATTGGAGAAATATAACACTCTTTCCAAACACTAGGGAAATGGTTAGTTGAGAGTGATTTCGTAAATAAATAATATAAAGGTTTACATAATGAGTAGATACAATTAATTATTAGGTTCGTTGGTACCCCATCTGGACCGAAAGAGTAGGAATTTTTCAAACTTGTGATGCGGTTAAATACTGATTCTAGCGAGATGGTGAAGTGCGAGTCTTGAACTTGATGGACACTCCTAATATTGAATTGGTTCGCACTTGACTGATCGGGATTGACGTCAGACACATCAGTTCCATAAACTGTTGAAAAGTAGTCAGAAAAAAGTGAAACGGCCTCGAATCCATTTTCAGCTCTCCTATCATTAAAAGTCAACACCTCTGGAATTCCGTTATCCTGTATAGCATCTTTGGCAAATTTCCAAAATCTACGTGGGTCACTAAATATATTATTTTGAATTTTACTCATATAATCCGTGTGCAGCTTATATGAATACTCTTTACAATATGATCTTAAACTGCAAAATAATAAGTAATCTTCACGGGATCCAGTCTGTTTGTATTTTGCATGTGCAATTTTCTTATCACGTATTTTTTTTATAAGATCAGAATTGAACCATTTCGGATACGATTGTTTCCTTTGTTTTAAACGTATCTTAGGTATGAATAATTCCATACCTTTATAAACATAGTCATAAAATTTATGGACAGCATCTTCTAAACTAAGTTCAGAATGTAAACAATCCCAATCAATGTTATGAAAATAGTCATTTAGTCCTGCATAGTCAGCCTTATTGAATAGATAAATTTCATCAGTCATTGAAAGAGTATCAACAATCTTTTTCATGGGCAGAGTTATACAATATGCAGAATGGTGTTGGCTAGTACCGAGTAATATATCGTTGGCTAATGAAGTGTAAACATTATCTGCATTTGAAAAACATAAGTCCAGAAATGTTCCTCTTGCATTAGGAATCAAATTAAGTTGCTTAAGATTTAAAAACGCATATGAATTTATAATTTGTTCACCTTGAGGGCTAAATATTTGCCAATCATAACTATTAGCAAGCCATTTAATATTACTTAGGTTATAGTCACCGCAAATTATAAACTTAGAATTTTTAAAATTTTCACACAATGTTTCCAATACCGTACAATGATCTTTATAAGTAGCAACCGATGAATTGGGTGGAATATAAACACCACCAATTACTAACTTAACATTATCGAAAGTGACTGTTACAAAAATATGTTCAATTTCATTTGAAGAACAAACGAATGTAGATTTCAGGCATTTTTTTACGGCTATCAGTAGGCCACCACCCTTACGATCACCAGATATCGTTCGTTCAACTCGATAAAGGGAGTAGTTAGGTATTAAAAACTGACTGTCTAAAAAGTTATTGTACATCCAAGTTTCTGTTATAATAATTATATCATAAACACAATTATTGACGTTGAACATAAAATCATACAATTTTGTCCGCATGCCTCCAACATTCTGGTAATACAATATTAGTTTTTTGAATTAGTATCAACAGCAGGGGGTCTACTATTAGCAGTAGATATATACGGCGTATCGTTACGATATTTAATAATAATATTTTTTTCACCACTAGCCACACGAGAATTTAATTCAGCTTTAATATTGTTATAGTACTGGCGCTGTTTTAGAGTCCGATCACTTTTAAAATGCAAACGTTTATTATTGTTAATGGTGTTCGTTTTAAGCACTTGTTTAGCGGTGGTTTCGTCAGAGAATATCAATTTAAGAGGACGACAAGCGGTATCGCTATTCTTTTTGCCAAGACGAATTATTTTGAGGGGTTTAGAAGTGACTCCGAGTGGTTGAAGAATCTTATCAACTTCAAGAAGATCGTCCTTGACTCTTTGGTCGATTGACAATGCAATAGACTCTTTAAGATTAAATAATAAAACATTTGATTTTCTATTTTGTCTATCTTCGATTTCTTGAACTATGTCGTGCATATTCTCACTAATTAATGACGAGTTTGACGAATTTGACGAATTTTGTTCAAGCTTTGTAAGTCTGTTTTCAATATCAGAAAATCGAGACATTAATGAGGAAATTATATCTTGTTTCAAATTAATAATTTCCTGACGAAATACGTTTAATTGATTAGATATAATTCTATTTAAATCATCAATGGACACAGACATATTACCATCAGGGTTAACTTTCTTTACAGGGTCTGTGCATAAATGACAGACCCATTTAGATTTACTGTTGATTATAAAGGACACTTCGCTATCGCACAGACGAGAACAGCGGATGTGAATTGACTTGTTACATTTTCCGTTGCATTTTAAATATGGGGTGTTAGGGGTAATACCTTGGTCACAAATACCGCATTTGAAAACCATTGTAGTTGCAATTGCAAAAAATAAAAAAATAAAACGAATAACTTTGTTTTTATCACTTTTTAATAACACTTGTTACTATAGTTTCGACAACTTCAGCTTGTCATTATCAAACAATTAATTGTTGACAAGCTGAAGTTGTCGAAACTATAGTAACAAGTGTTATTAAAAAGTGATAAAAACAAAGTTATTCGTTTTATTTTATTTTGAATCATAAAATGTATCACGAAGTAAAAGCCTCTACAATTACTTATTTAAAATATATTAATTGTAAGAGTATAAATAATTTTGGTTGAATGGTAAATGTTAAAATAAAGCCTTTTTATTTTGTTATTTTTTATTTTTTTTTATTGTTGAAGTATTTAATAAAAAATTCATTAAAAGATATTCGCTTGTTTCAATTATCCCGTAATTAAAATTTTGTAAATGTGAGATTTTTACTTTTTAATAATTAGAAAAAACACGTAAATATTTCGTAAAATCTACAACAAATGAGTCTTATTAAGACTACAAGAACAAACCACTTTTGAAACAACTACTTCTCTAGCTACTTCAAAAGTGGTTTGTTCTTGTAGTCTTAATAAGACTCATTTGTTGTAGATTTTACGAAATATTTTCGTGTTTTTTCTAATTATTAGTTAATTTTCTACAACGTAAAGGCCTTATATATTTTATTTTTACTTTTTGATGACTTCTGTGTTGTAAGTCCTTTTGAAGTCATTAAATATATAAATTTTTGTTAATCACATTTAAAAAACTATAAATTTAAATCAATTTGAAAACTAGTATAATAACATATATCCATATTAATTATACAAGTACAAAACCTGAAATAAATAAAATACTTACACCAACGATGAATTAAATTCTCACTTAACTCGTGGTGAAACTTTTTTATATTATTTAGAGGTTAATTAAACCCTTGGTGTGAAAATTGTGAAACAACACAAAGATTTTAACACACTTACGCCACTTTTAAAGAAAACGGCTCATATTGATCTGTATCTAGAATAACAATTGGATTTTATTGATCGGCTATGTGATGGTTAAGGAATTAGGTGATGCTTTGCATTTAATAGATTTGATGGTATGAAAATCTGAAGACTATTTATTTTAATGGGAAATTTGTGCTTTGGGAATAAGAGGTTGTATTAATTTTAATGCAATTTCTGAGTCTACTACTATGGTAATTTCTTCAGATTTGGTTTTAATATAGGAACTGTAATTAGGATGTTTGGTTGGAGGACTAAAATTAGTTTTTGGAGAATCAAGAAAATTTTTAAATACTGGTAAAGAATCAAATATTAGTCACATTTTCTCTGACGAAATCATCAAGTATACTAAACTCAACGGGATGAAATTTATGTGTAATTTCTGAATGCAAAACCTTGAGATAGTGCTGAATTACGTCTCTTCTGCGATGCAGCTTTTTAATTTCCGATCTTATTCATGCAATTTGGGCTGATTTCGCGGCTGATGTGATGGACAGAGTTTTGATGTTCGCATATTTAGGGACTGTTTGATGACGTAAACATTTGGGTATTAATCCAAGTATCCTGAGATGTGGATCAATACTTCTTCATTAATTTGCTTGTAATGTTTGGTCTGTTGTACCGTAGAAGCCGATTCAATCATAAGAATAGTAATAATAATAATAGTAACCGTTACTGCTTGGTAATTTATGATAAACAAACTAACAAACTTATTAGGCTTTTACCACTAAAAATTATGTAAGTTTCGAATTGTAAAAAGTCGGGGGACCATTTGGTCGTATAGGTCAAAAGAGGAAATTACGCATCGTTAAGTGTGTACATTAAATTTGTTTGCTAGTTAAGCAGATTAACGTTAGGATTAACCTATCATTCAAAAAACAACCCATTTCATTTTGGTATAGATATGTGTATGATATAATTGCATGCTTTAGTGGTACCTCCGCCAATTAAGTCAATGCAAGTAAATTTCTCCATGTAGGCGGTTAGGCAAAATGACGGGGCCAATTACGAAATTTCCTATTAATCCTACCCAAACATCTATTCTAAATTCGCATTGATATTATATTGTGTCCAAACACTGAAAAGTGAAAAATAATTAATTACGAGTGATCGACTTCCTACAGCAAAAATAAACAAAGTGCTGTGTTAACACACTTTCACAAATTGTTATATCGTTTTATACACATCGAACAAGTGGATATAAGTATTGAAAAGCAAGAAGAGAGTGCGATATTCAACAAGAGTAAACTTATCGCTAGATCGCCTGAACACAAGGATACAAGTAACAAAGAGATGTACGAGATACTAAGAGCAATACAAGAAATGAGGCAGGATATGAACGAGAGATTTGATAAAAACAATGAACAAAATAAAAAATTGAAGCTAGAAGTGGAATACATAAATCAAGAACTAACTCAATTAAAAAATGAAATAAAGAGGAAGGAAGAGGTATGGAAAACTGAGAAAGCAGAATTATGTAGAAAAATACTAACCATGGAAGAAAAAGAAGAAAAACGAGAACAATAAAAACGAAGAAATAACGTTGTTATTAAAAATACAAACATACACGAAACAAATTACGAACCAAATTAAGGAACTAATAAAGGACAAATTAAAAATCGAAATAAAAATAATAGATGCACATGAAATGAAAAAACGGAGCAATATTAGTAAAAATGCAGAATTGGAAAGATAAAATGAAAATAATTTAAAGCAGGGGAAACTTAAAAGGAACCACGATATACATAGATAAGGACATGACCATGAAAGAAAGGACAATTCAAAAAAGTTTAAGACAGCTAGCAAAAGAAGAGATGGAAAAGGGAAACATCGCAAAGGTGGGCTACAAAGAGATAAATATAAATAATAAAACTTATTGATGGGGCGAGATAAATAAAGTATATGACATAAAAAACTAAAAACTGTGAATCATGTCGACAGAAAAGGAAACACGAATAATGGAAAAAAAATAATAAAAATAAGCACATGGAACATAAAAACAATGATGAAAACAGGAAAAACAGATGAAATTGTAAGAGAACTTATCAGGTATAACATTGACGTCGCAGCAATACAAGGGATAAGATGGAAAACCTCAGGTCACATAGATAAAAATGACTACCTGCTATTATATTCAGGTGAGCAAGATCAAGGCAGAAACGGAGTAGCTTTTATAATAACCAGAAAATTAAAGAAATGCATTTTAGAATTCAAACCGGTTAATGGTAGATTAGCTTATTTGGGACTGAGCACAAAACCTGTCAATACATCTATGATAAATGTTTATGCAATAACGAAAGTAGCAGATGATAAACAAAAAGATGAGATATGTGAGGAAATAGAAAAAATATACCAGAAAATGCCTCAACAAGACACATTAATTATCACAGGTGACTTTAACGCCCAAATCGGGAAAGAAGACTGTATAAAAACAGTAGCATGGAAACATACCATTCACGAAATATCTAATGACAACAGACATAGACTATGTAATTTAGCAGCATCAACAGGTACGAAAATAGTAAGCACAAAATTTAAACACAGAAAAGAACACAAAATAACATGGATGTCACCCGTTCGGTGGTATAATAACCAAATTGATTATATACAAATTAAGAAGGAGCAAGAAACGCATGTATTGGATGTAAGATCATACAGAGGTGCAAATGCAGATACAGACCATTTCATGGTTACGGCTCGCATTAAACAGAAACTTTCGGAAAAAAAGAAACAGGAAAAACATAACAAATGGGACATTGAAAAACTTAACAACATGCTCACAAGTAAAGAATACGAGGAAATTATACGAAGGAAACTACATAAAACGATAAAAGAAATTTTGATAGAATCAGCACAGCAGAATAACAACAACGACTGGTGGAATTTAAAGTGCTGCATTATAGTTAATGAAAAAACATACTTGAGAAGACGATGGATACAAACAAACAACATGAATATAAAACGAAATATGACCAGAAAAGAAAAGAATGTAACTTACAAGGAAAATCAAACGTACATGGATACAGAACAAGATGGATGAAATAAAGAAAGATTACAAATGTCACAACTCAAAAAAGACCTACAAAAAATCAACGCACAAAAGAAAAAATCGAATATTAGAAATCTAGGAGTTAAATGCAAACATGAAAAAGAAGCAGAAAACACAGATGAGGAGGCTAAGTTAATATGGGAAAACTACTTCAAAGATCTACTGACAGACGCAAATGAGGCAACACAAACAGAAGAAGTAGTAAGAGGAGATGAAATAAATAACCATGTAGATGAACCAACAATTGAAGAGATAAGGGAAATTATTAAACATTGCAAAAACAGAAAATCGGCCGGCGAAGACGGAATCTATATGGAGATTATTTAACACGGGGGAGAAGAACTACATTCTGGTCATATTTCGTAGGTACACGAACTAATAACGAAAATATGGAAGAAGGAAACTATGCCCAAGGAATGGATTATTATCAAAAGAGATAATAGAGGAAGGAAGCAAAATGGGCTTAAAAATAAACGAAGACAAGATAAAATTTATGAGTATTGGGAAACATAACTATACATGAAAGATCAAAATAGGCAGTCATGAAAGTGACAAAAATAAAATATCTGGGCGTAACAATAAATATTAACGTTGAAAGCGATATAGAAATAGAAGAGAAAATACAAGCAGCAAACAAAGCATACTATGCCAACCAAAAAGTATTACAAAATAAAACCATAAACCCTAAAACGAAAGTACAAATATAAGACCAGTACTAACATATACAGCAGAAACAATGTCGTTAAAACGCCAAGACCAAAATAAATTACTAATTATAGAGAGAAAAATAATGAGAAAAATTCTAGGACCAATTAAATCAGGAGAAAGCGAAATAAGAAGACAAACGCAGAAATAGTAGACCAACTTAGAAGATCCGATATTGTGCAAATAATTAAGTCAATGAGATTAAAATGGATAGGACATGTATGGAGGTCAGGAGAGGCAAGTATAATAAGAAACATAATGGAGTGGCAACCAAGTAAAAAAAGAGGACGAGGAAGACCAAGAAGTAGATGGCAAGACGAGGTAGAAGACGATATAAGAGGACTATAAATTACGAAGTGGAAGTCGAAAGCAGAAGATAGAAAAGCATGAAGAGAAATAACAAAGAAAATGAAAGATTCTAGGACGTGTACATAATATAGACTATTTAATGATGACTAATCCACCTCACCAAGAGGATTATAAGGGCTTCAAAAGAAGCGGCAAAGCTCCACAAGGAGCGTAGTGCCATATATATTATCGTTTCTTTATAGCAAACCCCATGCTCATCTTCGTAAATATGCTCGTTGTGCAAATTTATTTCGCCTTGTCAGTAAATAATTTGTTATGAAAATTTACATTGTTTATTTATTCCGTTTTTAATAAATTGACAAAATTTTAATCGTAAATTATAATCAGTAGGTAAGATATCCCACACAGGATGAATATGGATAGAGTAATTCTTCGTTAATAATTCTATGGTTTACGCAACTCAAGTGCTGAGCATCTACCGCTATAGTTTTGGGATTTTTTGCCACTACGTTTAAAATATCTTCCTCCGCTTGAGGTGTACAAATCATACAATTTAATTTTTATAAAACTAAATCCTTCTGTTTCTCGAAGACGTCTTTCAATACTTGAAAATGTTTTGTGATTTGACACTAGACGATTGGGGAATCTTTGCCTATATAATTTAACACTTTCCAACATTTTCCTTGGCAAAATCCCAGTACATATCGGTTTGTACCGAATATGAATAATTATAGACTATAATGACAATTAATCTAAGAAGACACTCGTTAATTTATATAATACACCATTAACTTTTGTTAAACAATTGCGACGACAAAAGATAACATGTATTTTCAATTGTCCGGGTAACTAGATTTAGATTTCACTGAATAATATATTTACTTTATGTGGCAAACCCGTACAAGATATCAAACATTATTAAGAGACAAAAAACCTTTAAATAGAATAATATTTCATGCAGTATTTTTTTAAATTTTTAATTGAAGTAGAAGTACTGAAAACCACATTTTTGAAAATTTTATTATATATTTTATAATTCCACACTACATATAAAAGTATGCAAAATTTTCATGTGCTTTGGATTCGATTATTCCTAAAAAATTAAAAAAAAAATATTTGCAAAAAGGTTCACAGACAAACAGTTACTTTTCTTCACAACAAATTAAGAAACTTGTCTTGAAATTTTATAACGACAAATATGAAGCAACAACTTTTATTTATTTATTTTCTTCTTTTAATTTTGTGCTGACACAAAAACCTAATACATACAAAAATAATATGAATAATATTCTTTCAAAACGAAAATTTAACCAGCAGCAGATATTTGTAAATACTCCGAAGAACTATAACCGAATTATTTACCATTAAATACTGCTAGAAATTGCTGGTACCAAATGGATGGTGCATTCGTCGTATGCCGTAGATGAGGAATTAACAAGTATGTTTGAAGATCGCTGGTTTGGACGTAATGGGCCAGAACGATGGCCACGCATTTAAACTAATGTATATGAAAGACCAGTTAATTCCGAAGAGAAGTTAATTGACCGAATAATATCCGAATTTGGAATTTTACTGATTTCCGAAATCAGTAAAGCCACAAATAATGAAACAATCTGTAGAATTTTGAAGTATTTAGAACCAAATGGTTTTAAATAATAAACACTTTGTAACTTTGTTTGTATAACACAATTTATTTACTGCTGACTATAGTTTCGGCATCTCAACGTGCCATTATCAAAACATGTTTATTATTTATACTCAACATGTATAACGAAGTATAAGCCGCAAAAATCAATAACAAAATGGTTTTGAACATTTATTAAACTAATTGTATGAACTACTAGAATACGTGGATTGATTGAACTGAATATTTATTTTTTAAGGTTTTTATTAAATAATAAACAAATTAAAATCTTCTATCTATGTAAAATGTCACAAAGACAGTTAAACTGTATAAATAAACAGGAGTTGTTTTTTGTTTTCTTGGCTCGCTTAATAAATTATGTACCCATTGTTTTCTTTTACAAAAATGTTGATAACTTTAAAAGTAAAGAATAGGGAATGCTAGTATAGATCAAAGCACAATTAAATTGTGCGTCCGAATATGTAAAAATATACAGCGTGTTCCATTTAAGAAAACCGAGATATATTGGTTTAAATTTGACCAAATGTGGTTTGAAATTTTGAACACCCTGTATATTATTTTTTCAAAAATAATTCATCATTGGATACCCTTAGGTATCGGCTATATGTATGTAGCCAATATTACAGTCTTTCAATTTTATTTTAGTTGGAGATATGTATTTTTAAAGTAAACTTTGAAAAAGCACAAAATTTTTAAAAATATCAAATATCTCGAAAACACTTAAATTTGGACGTTATGTTATTTTATAATTTTTATCACAGAATTTTATGTAGAATCTAAACACGTATTAAAAAATATAGTATTCCATTTGAAATAAGGAAGTTGGTGTTGACTTCCGGTATAACCGGAAGTCGCATAATCTTGAAAATATTTTACTTAAATAGAGCATACTTGATTACATAGGCCATAAAATTTTCATAAAAATACATTCACTAGAAGTCTATAAACTTTTGATGTGCGGTTTCGGTGGGACACCCTGTCTACATAAATAATGACAAATTACAATTACAAATCTAGAGTACTATATCAAATAGTTATAGATTATTAGTCATATCGTCCCCTAAAATTATTTTATTATAAACAAGAATGTACCTAAAATGAAAATAATTTTCCAAAATGTTTTCTAGAGAGAGAGAACAACATCTTTATTCGAATAATTATACACATTTTATGGAAACATACAAGTAATTAACAATTTGGTTAGTCTGTCCGTTGGGCTATCGACCATCGGTCTTTCTGCCCTGTCTTGACTCTAAGTTATGTCTAAAAAAATTAAATAGTCTTGCTAGCTAGCTTAACAGTCTGGATGATTCGAACTAATGCATTGATGAATGGTGATTGATGGGTGTTTATGTTTAGGGGGGATATTGGGGTTTCGGGGAGTACAGAATTTATTGAGGAGGGTTACATTAAAGGGATTTTTGGCAAATTTTAAACTAAGGCTATTTATACGTTGGGATATTGGGATGACTTGTGTGGTTTCGTAAAGGAAAGCGTTAGAAGGATTGTGTAGGGGATTGATGGGATGTCTTAGTTTGGTAAGGGTACGTAGGGCTGACCTTTCGGCAACGTTAAAGTGGTGGAGAGTGAAAGGGCGGATTTGGTTAAATAGGATCGCACTATAATCAATAAGAGGTCGACAAATCGTTGTGTAAATGTGTGTGGCTGTTTTGGTGGAAATGCCTTGATTTTTGTAAGTGAGTGCACGGAAATGTCGAGCTCTTATTTTGATTTTGGATTTGATTGATTGTGCGTGGGCTGTAAAGGAAAGTGGAATCGAAAAGGACGCCTAGGTATTTACAGGTGTTGGAGGGGTGGATGTAGGTGTTGTTAATATTAATGGAAGGGGAATGTGGTGTGATTTTGTGATGGGGAATAAACAGTTTGTATTTGGAAGGGTTTACTTTCATACGCCATTTGGAGCTGTTTTCTAGATTATTATCCAATAGTCAAAATTTGTATATTAAATTAAATTTAATAATAAAATATATTAAAGACCTTTACGTGGCTGTAGAAAATTAATTAAATTATTCAAATCAAGTTTTTCAGTTTTTGGTCTTTAAGTTTTGTTTTATGAGTTTCCGTATTAAACACTAATACAATTTCTTGCGAAAAGCTATCGAGCTCTTATAACAATATTTAAGTTTTTAGGGTACTTAAAACAGTTAAATATCAAATATCAGAAAGCAGGATGATGGTGACCGTTACTATCTTGTATTTCATTTTCAAATGTAGGATGAAATAAAACACGACTTTCTATGTTTTTTGCCACTGTATATTAAAGAAAATAGTTTAAATCAGAACAAAATATCTGTTCAAATCAAAATAAATAAAAATAACGTAGGAATATTGATAATTACAGAAAAGTCATTTAAAAAATTGTGGCCATCATTAAAATTATGAGGTTTACGCTAAAAGGCTATTCCTAATAATTTATTACCTTTTGAATTATCTACAATTATTTGTTATATAAATTTTATGTAATTCCAATAGTTTATTAGCCAAAACTTTTAATTTTTTTTCTCGAACGTTTTTTTTAATTTTTATGAAAACTATGTTTTAATAAAACTTATTCAATTTTTCATTCCCTTTAACTTTTATTTGAAAAATTTTGTAATATTTTTTATATTGAAAAAATATGGAAAAAAACAAAAAATAGCCTTAAGTAAACATCCACTTACGGTTTTTGAATATTTACCAAAAGCTTTCCAGAAAGAATTTTTTTTAAGAACAATAAAAAGTAAAAAAGTTGAGTGAAAGTAACAAGTTTTAAAAATATTTGATTTTTTGCAAAGAGCCAAGAAAAAAGTATGTTTATAAATAATCTATGCATTTTAATAAGCGAAAGTGAAAAATACTATATGCATTATTTTGATTATCAAAATACGAAAAAATTTAATCAAAATAAGACAGATTTCCACATCACCTTAACCAGATAGTTGGTAACCAACTATTTGATCGGAGGTACTGTCTTTCAGGTGTAAATTTATGAAAAATTACTTTTATTATCTTAATTGCAATTATGATGAAGTTATGAGAGTTAAAATGGTATATTTAAGGAATCATGTATAAAACAGTTTTCTATTATTAAGCAACCGTATGTGTAAACATAAGAATTACTTGGAACCTTCTTAAAACTTCCAAAATATATATTTTAGAACTTTCATAAAAAATATAATTTTCTTTTGGAAATTTTTGTGAATGATTTAAAAAAATTGTGACCCAGTGTATACATATCATAATAAAAAATTGACGTAATATGAAATATAGTGATAATTTAATATTCAAATTCTAAATTTACACCTGAACGATGCGTTAACTTTTGATTTACATGAGAGTTTCGCCAGCAGCCCTATCGTACTCATGAGAATCCCCACCTCCGCGAGGAATCCCTACCTAACGTCCCTGAAAACCCTAAACAACTCTACCACCCGGCGGTGGCCCATTTAGGACGAGTCTTTGGGTTTATTCAAACGGAGAACGGAATAGAGGTGGGGATGAATATATGATGACGAAACCGAACGCGACGCGCGACTTTTTTGGTTGCTACAGGAAAACGCGTAATTAATTTTTGCGCAGCTGAAAAGGAAAACCCTAAATCGAGTAAGTAGAAAGATATAAAGGTAATGAGGAAAAGCGACTTACATTGGCGTCTTGGCGTTCATCTTTTGTTAGACTTACTGTATTATCCCGGTGATCCTGAATGCAGCCGAATCCAACGAAACCAAGCATTGTGGAGTTAGAATCCAGTCAAATCAAAACACACATATAGTCGCATAAGCACAAACACTTAATATTAAAATGTTTGAATCCACGCGCATTAACGACGAGACGTAGAGTTTGTTGAAGGTCAAGGGTCATACAGTTAATTTAAGAAATATAATATATGAGATTTTAAATAGGAAATAGAATGTTGACAAAGTTATGCAAACTTGTGTTAAAGATTAAAATTGTTGCAGGGCCGTCGTTCATGGACCTATGGAAAAAAAATTATTACACCAATTACTACCAATACCAATACACCCTTCTAATTAAATACTACTAATATACTACTACCATTAAGTAATAAAAAAATCTTGCATTACCTAATAACACCAATAAATAAAATAAAAATCACCACCTAAACAAATTATTACATATAAATACAAAAATGCATAACTTCAAAGATTAATCAATCAATTGAAACTAATATTAAATCACATTTTCTTACTAAAATCTCTTTTACGATGTGTGATTATTTCTCGTTATTTACAATACCTTCAAATTTCTCTATGCTAGGGATGATTTTAATTTTGAAATCACTAGCACTTTTATTACTGGGAGAGAACCGTTAGCTTTCACGCGTACCCACGGCGAAATTAAAAGTTTTTTTTTGATAGTTTAACGCTGGGTGGTAATCCAGATTTTCGCGAGCAATTAAGAAAACTTGCACACGCACACCAACCGACGACGAATTCGTTACTGAAATCACCAACTCTGATAACGCAGGTACTCACACCTCGTCGCAAAGATCCAGAAAAAAAGGTGTCCGGAACGAGTGCTCAGTCGTTGGAAGTTTTTCTTTGGTCGTTGGGTGACTTTAATGTCATCGCATTTATAAGAAATATTTTATCAGTAATTTAGTGAGCTTATAATTTATATTTTCTCTAATAAATATTATTAGTGCTTTATTCGTCAAATTACTTTCTTGATGGGTATGAATAAAATATTTGGTAGAATGTTTAATAATATATTATATGCATTGTAAAAAATAGGGCGATGTCAGAGTAAGACTAATATTCGGATGGCTCTATGTTGAAGTGTAAACCTTTTATGGCTACTTGAGGAATTTCCCCAAGCAAGTAAACTAAATCTTAGACAAGATTCATAAAGACCATGATCTTTTTTTATGGCATTAAGTAATATCGTTAAAGTTTTTTATGTGAATGTCTTTATTTTGATTATTTGAAATATTTATATAAAGTACAGTTGAAGATAAATTTCAAAATTTTGATTTTTTTGCTTCATCTTAGGAAAGCCAATGTTTGGATATTGCTACAAACTTACAATATTTATTAACTAGAAAAGCTTCAAATTCTCTTATTTTGTGTCTTGTTATTCCAACAGCTGTTTTTCTGTATTCTTGCTAAAAAAATAACATTTTCTGGCCATACTTCCGGTTTCTCAATTTATCAAATGGCACCCTAATATTCATTTGGTCTCGAATTCGAAATTTACACGTGATATCATTAAAATAGCATTGTTTTAAATAATCCACCGGCTGCTCCGTTTTCAAAACTGAATCAAGTATACAGACATGCGTGGAGATATTTATATTGTGGTACTTCTTTGACAATTCTTTGTTTTGATGTACGGAATATTTATTCATTTATTCAATTAAGCTTTATCGGACATGATTATGTAAAATAAAAATAAACTGATATATACATAATTTAAGGAAGAATATTCATATAATTTTATAACCACGTCGAAGGGCAGAGTTCACTCTTGCAGATGATCTTCCACTCAACATTTCAGTAGCAGATAAACAAAATCTAATAGTCCTCGTTATTCGTGTGTAAAATGTTTTATGTTTCTGATCTTGTAAGTTTGAAGAAACTTGAAGTACTTTTTTGGTGTCATGATTACATTTGATTTATTTACTTTATTAAAAAGGAAGGAGAAAGACGATAGGTAGTTTTTAACAATGCGCCTGATAATTGTGATTTATATCGAAAAGTATGTGAATGTTTCTCCGTTGCCTGCATTACTGCTTCAATGATGTTCATGACTTCTTGTTTATTTAAATAAATATGGTGCAATAAATCAAAATTCACTAAATTAGTGAATTAAATAAATTTTAATTTATTTAATCAAAAATGGAGTACTACTGTACTAGATCAACTTCTTAAAAAATACTTAATTATTATTGTAATTATAGTCGTCGTTATAAGTAATGTAATTTTAAAATAAACCAATGTATTCGTGTCAAGTAAAGGTTAAAGTTTTTTAAAAAAACACCAAAACTAACCCGAAAAATATAATTGGCGCATTCGGTAGGATTCTCTGAAGAAGTCCTGAGGGAGACTTCGTTTGTTTCAACAATTTGTCCGAGACCTGAAATCTTCTCCGTCGCTTCAGCACCGAAGGAGTTTTCCGAGCATCGAGGATCCAGCTCCAAGGCCAGCAGCACAATAAGGCATCACCAGCTCTGTATCATTCCCCTGGACGAATACCAAGACAATGGACAGTGTGATCATTTTTGGATTGATCTTCCTTCCACATGTAATATGTTTTGAAGTTAAAAATATCACCAAAAATATAGGATTAGTTCCTGTGAATTTAGGCAGAGAAAAGCTTGAAAAAAACAAGCATACGATGATAGTATGTCATTATGATATTAAACCCATATTCCGCATGCATACGAAATAGACGTACAGTACGTAGCTCCGCCTAAAATTTAACTATTTCCTGAGTAAAACACCGAATTCTATAACAAACATTTGCAATCAAGTACAATATAGTGCAGTGGATAAAGTGGTGAATCTCGTGTTTAACATAAGTTCGGTTTGCATTCTTTCCAAGCCGCATACAAAAATTTTCTAGAAAAGTGGATAACAAAAGCGTTTGTTATTGAAAGCGAAGAGTTCTTGAATTTCAGAACTTCTAGTATTCGAGTTATGTTCTTTTTATTTTGTATGTATAACCAGAGTTGTTTCGGGTTAATTTTAATGTTCTGTTTTGTATTTTTTTTACATAATAAATAAACCTTTATTTGGCATTATTAAATTACATACATATATTTTACATTATATTTTTACCCTCGCAATTCACTGTACATGATTTTACAACCCCTAAAATAATTTGTGATATTATAGTTAATAGATTTTCTAACAATATTCCTATGAGTAGTAAATCGCATTTAGTATAACAGAGATTGCCTTAGCTTAAACAGTTTTTATATATTTTTTTTCCGTATTTCCGTTAATTTTGTTAATTTTCACCGATGAGAAACATGGAGGATAGTCATATCGCTATCCTCCTTCTTAGTTTTTGGCACAGCTGTGTCAAAATATTCTGTTAAGGTTGAAGTTAAGATATCACATGCAGTATAGGGATCATCAGTAGTTAGTACCTCAGTCCAGTCTGTTTGAAGTGTAATGTCGTATAGTTGAAATAGTTTAGCCTTCTTAAATTTATACATGTACTTAAATGGCTTATATCGTAACTTACATCCCGTACGGCAAGTAATTAACGATGACGGATGGTGAGAATCTTCATGTACTAGTAACATTTCACGGTCTTTAACTGTCCCAACGAATTATTTTGACTAAGTCAAAGTTAAAATTCATAAAATTAAGCAAGATATTTTTATTACAAGTTTGCAGTGGAAACGCAAGAATATCAAAGCCAATTTTACAAGATGAACTGCATAAATAACGTTCTTCAATTCCACTCAAAACAAGATTATATGTTTTAATACCAGTGTTTGGAGGTATATATAACAACACAAAGGTAATATTTTAGTTTATAGAAATTTTTATATTTACACATATAAAATCTATCTAGTGGTTTTAACTAGTTGCTTGAATCGTGTTATTGTTCACAGACAAAAGATTCATAAACTGCTACACCACTGCCGCCTTTATTTTGATGATCACATCAGAATACTTTGCGTTTGTTTGGAAATAAGTTTAGTTCGACGAACTACGTCCTTTTGCCTCCATTCTTACCATCCATTTAGACGTCTTTCACTAACTCCACCTCAGAAAGCTGCTTGGTGTCAAGCTTGGTGTCAAGCTGTTAAGTTTCGGATGAAAATCACCTTTGGTGTTCATTCCAGGTACGTTAAATGTTCGTCGATACATTGATAATGTACCTAATCTGACTTTCCAGCAAGATAACGCTAGATCCCACACGGAAAACATTACAAGGGTGTTCTTGGAAGAAGCGTATTTGCAAATGTTGCTTTGGTCAGCAAGGTCTCCCGACTTAAACCCGATTGAGCATGTCTGGAACATAAGAGGTAAAAGAGTTCGTAATATGTCCAGACCTACTGACATGATAGTTTAATCATTTTGTACTAACGAATAAACAATTATTCACCAAGTTTCACATCAATCGCATTCTTCTTTCTGGGTCGTGCATTTCATATGAAAGTGAGTGTATAACTTCGCTGCTATGTTTGCAAAATAAATACATTTGTAAATAAGCAGCTTTAATTTATTTACTTGCTGTATCAAAATTTTTTGTTTGTTTGTAGTTGCACGCTTGAGAAATGTACATAATTTTCTTTCTGGGTCGTGCATTTCATATGAAAGTGAGTGTATAACTTCGCTGCTAGGTTTGCAAAATAAATACATTTGTAAATAAGCAGCTTTAATTTATTTACTTGCTGTATCAAAATTTTTTGTTTGTTTGTAGTTGCACGCTTGAGAAATGTACATAATTTAGGATACTTGCTAATATCTGTATTGTAATGAAGGCTTCATTTTTGCGGCAAGGTTTTGGAAATAGGCAAGGAGAACATTTTCCGAAAAAAATGATGATTTTTCTTTGCGCCAATCCATGAAAAATTTATTTTTTTATTTCATATTGAGCTCGCGACTTTGCGGGCTATACGCTTCAGTTTAACGTCGGTTTTGATCGATCATACTTGTTCGTTGAACAAAACAGTATAGTTTTATTGCAGTCAATGAGCACTACAAAACAATCTCACAATTTTTATGAAAAAAATTTTTTTTGACTTTATGGCTTTACGGAGTTTGTAGTGTTTAGTCTTGGTTTAACGTCATGATTTAGCTACCACTGTTTATTATATTTTTATTATGGGAAGTTTTTATAGGTGAAAAATCTATATGTATAGAGGGTATCCCGTTAATATGGGGAAATGGCTGGACCACATATTCCTGGGATTGAAATAAGATAAAATTATACACATATGTATACATAATACATTATGGTAATGTATGTAAGCTGAATTTTATTTTGTCTTCAATTGTACTACAATGACGAGATCTAAAATGTATAAAAACTAGTCCATAATAAGTAAGCAATAATCCAGAATCATATTCGCTGATTTTGTCAGTAACGATTCCATAAAATTTTGTTTAAAAAAATATGGAAAAACTTAAGAGTCACTTGAATTAGTAATTTATCACGGATGTAAACATAAAACTGTTTTGTATAAATGTACCTATAGGATTATTTGTAAGTCTCGAAACTGTTATATTCACATTGGATAAATAAATAAATATCAAATATCAAACAGGTGATAAATGATTTTGGTTTTCATTAATATAATAGAATTGTGTTGAAATAAAAAATAGAGGCATTATTCTTACCATTTATTTAATTTATAAAAATATAAGTCATCTTTATTTTTGCTTGCAATTTTCTAACTAATTCAACAGGTAACTCCACCCTATATACGTTAACCACAACAGACAAGATAAGATTACAGACAACAATGCATAATGCAAACAGTGTAAAATAAAAAACTTCCGTTTCGCAGAGGGAAGTGTGTCTAGTGGGTCTTTAAGCACATATAACCTAGCTCCTGTAAAGTACGTTTCGTAAAATTTGTTCCAGTCGACGGTTTTCATAGAAAATGGAAATAATGCTTTGTCTTTCTCGTTTAGACAATTCCAAAGTTCCTGCGTTTTCTTATTTCCAAAATTCCACTCTCTAATTGTGAAAAAGCCCAATACCTTGGCGAAGTGGTCGATTTTTTTGTAGACGTCTATCATGCTTAAAAATACAAAATTTATATATCAAATACATGTAAAAATAATTGGCTAAAATATAGTATTAATTGATAATTGTTTATTTTCCTAAAAATTGTTTTTGGGATTGTAATAATAAATTGAGTACTATACAAAACAATTTTTTATTTTGAAAATTATTAATGATAAAAGTATGGCGTATTACGTTCTGATTAATTTGAATGAATTGTTGAGACTGAGTTTGGCTGTTTGGCGTTTATTTTCTGTTTACTAGTTAAACTTTTGTTAGTAAAGTTCTTTTTTGTGAACCGCTGTACGAACACTGAGATGAATGACATGCATTTTATTTATGGGCTTTCTGGTGGCGTGGCAATTAATTACAAGCTAGGCGGTTGTACATTGTTCGATTTCCTGACCGTAATGTTCTTGATAGAAAAACTTTAGCAGGAAGTCCAATGACAGTAAGAACGATAGAAATGGAAGATAATGTACTGGATATTATAGTGGAAGATCCAGGTACTTCTACTCGAAAAACTGCAAATACTTTGAATGTAAGTAATGGATTGTTTGAAAATTTCTTAAAGACTATTTATTGTACCCTTATATACAACCGGTTCAGGTACTTCTCTTTGCTGATTTTCCTCCACGTATTATATTCTTTCAATGGTTTTTACATACATTGGTTCAAATTCCTAAAATACAGATGCTGATTGAAGGAAATTAAAAAATGTAATAAGAAATTTTCATAAAAAACAATTCACATGAGATAGTTGAAGATCGTTTTCAACATCAGTTCTCGTTGAACGTTTGGGTTAATTAAATCAGGAAGACTTACAGAGTGGTGTACCGCAACTTTTTAGAAGAAACGCTACATTCACTTCATGGGGATGTATCATTGACAATAAGAAGTGCAATGTGGTTTATGCACATAATATTACTAAAACATACGGCGTCTGCTCACAAAACTGCCAGACTTCCACGTTTCCGCCCCCTTAGAGGAGTCTAACATCCTATTATTAACGGAAGCATAGTTTGTCTATTACCATTTTTGATGGTGAATTTGGGCTGCAACGGTTTTAAGGAAGAAAATAACGGTACCAAGTACTCTGAAGTTCTACGTGGTTCTTTTATCAATATGTTTATGTATTTATCACCCTTGGATCCACGAATTTATTTTTGTAGCGGTATATCTGCTCAGCCGTATAAGAGTTACACGATCTTCAGCCCACAGTGAGTTCGGTGTTTGTACTAAACTGTACAAACTGTAAGTTCTAATGCTTCTATTATCGCTGACATATTCGGACTTATTAACGCGTTTCAAATTAATAATATTTCAAACTTTAATTCGTTAATGCTAGATTTAATTTTTCCCCTGCGACTATTGTCGAAGAATGTTCCGTCAGTGTGGCGGAAATGCTCCTTGTAAAATGCGATTAACACCGTCCAGCGCTAGGTATAAGTATTGTTGCTGATTATAATAATAATCATAATTTTTCCTGGCATTCTGATGTTAATTGTATGCGCCAAGCATTTTGTAATATTCATTGGGACAGTGTATTTAATGTATTAATAACGACGTCAAAAATAATGTTAATTTATTTTACAAGGCCTGAATTCAAATATAAATATTCTGGACTACAGCCTGATTATGTCACCTCTAAGCGCGTGTGTACCGAATATAAATATTTATCATTATAACTGAATAGTTGAGGCTGTTAGTTGTTGAAAGTTCATATTCTAATCACTTTCGTAAATTTTCGTAAATGAAATACGATAACACTTTCAAATATTTATTTTGCCGTTCGCGACAATATTAATAAATTTCCCGTTCTTTTCCTTTTATTGATTTCCATCGTTTCCAGTGTACCCAGTTTTCTTCCTTTTTCTGCTATATGTAGTATTCTAAACTGAATACACTGGAAACGATGGAAATCAATAAAAGAAAAAGAACGGGAAATTTATTAAATGATCAAACGGACCTGTCCAACTCACGATTATTGAACTTATTCTAACACCGGTCCATCCTCACCACCGCACACTTGGTATAAATAGTACAATGCATGCTCACTGTGATTCTCAGATTCTCTATTCAAATAATCTCTAAGCTTGGTATTGAAAGTAAGCATTTATAACACCTATACATAATAGTGGCCTGGGAAACATTGTTGACCATTATCGTCCCATACCATTACTTCCGTATGTTGCCTTGGCGTTTTGTTGGACAATCATCAGTATGGGTTTATATCCGGATGCTCAAAAGCGACATTTATTGGCAGTATATAACTGGTGCCTTAAAGAGAGGAGATTATGTGGAATCAGTTTACACTGATTTTTCTGAGGCATTTGATACTATTTTGATAAATACGTTGGCCTAATTTGGGTATCGGTGGTGTATTGTTAAAGTAGTTGAAGTCATATCTGCCTGTCAGGTTAAACATTGACTGTTCGTACAGTGCCTTTTATAACCACTTCGGATATCTCCCAGCATTCCCATTTTGGGCTTCTTCTATATTATTGACGGATGACATTTGGATATACTCGGCCTTTAAAAATACTAAAGATGGAGAGATTCGTGGATTGGTGCCGTCTTAATGGAATGAAGCTAAATATCACTAAAAGTTGAATTTGAGTTGCAATAGTTCCTATAAACAGATCTATTAACTCAATTTTCAGAACATTTTCGTGTATTCCATCTCAATCAAGACTCATTTTCAATTAATTCTTTAGAATGCAAACATCAATTTCCAGCCATATAAAGTCTCAAAATCTTGCATAATTGTTACAAAGACATTAACCTTAATATCTTGGAGTGATTAAAAATTTTCAAACAGAGCCGCAATCCGCCAGTAAATCTCCATAACGAGCTAACCGAACAGACATTATAACAATTATTTCTGGTTAAAAAATAGTGAATTTTAATTCAGTATAAGTGGGATTACCACATAGTAACGGTCACAACCATTCTCTTCATTATAAATCCATTGTTTTAGTTTATAGAATAACATACCCTTGCCTAGGAACTATGATTACCTATGTTTATGTATAATGCTATTTTTTACTAACCTTTGTTTTTTTCCAAAAGGTACACATAAAATATCGATTAGATAGGCTGGCAGTAAATGCAAGAAAAGCCTCTGGATCATGTACAGCCATTTTTCTTTCGTCATAAGGAATATTGGCTTCCACATAACTTTCGAAAAGGGCATCTTCGAACCATGTTTGTAACTCAGACTTATGCATTCATCTGTCAAAAAATAAATAAGAAAATTATTTAAATGAATTTTTACTACAAGTACATTATATAAATTTGGTAATAAAAACATTTTATTCATCACTTTTGATAATGAGGTTATAATTTAAGCATAGAATATAAAAAGTGATTTTCTTCACAAAATTGGATACATATATAAAATTAGAATTTAAAACAAAATAAAATCTTGTCACTAATAATTAACAGATATTAACAATTAATTAAAGAGTTATTATTTTAGATATTCTGAGCAATATTTTAAAATCAATTTTCATTGATACTAGTCAACGGACAAATAGATTAACAATCTAGTTAAATTAAGCGTGGAATGTTCTTAAATAATAATATGAACTTATGCTGGTAATTAAACTTACTCCAACGAATTGGTGCTTCGGGCGATGAGACAAAATTGTATACTTTAATATCCTTATTTATCTCTGGTTTTCTAAAAAAGTATATATGCACATTATCGATAAAAAAGTAATTAGTACTGGTCTTACTTTTGAGAAGCTTTCCAAGCTGACGCCACCATAATGTTAATAAGGTAATCAGCAGGTACTGTATCTGCTAAAGCTTCGGGATTCCCGAGCATAGTTCTTAGGACACCCAAACCTACCCCAATTATTACACCAGAGGATCCATTCAAATTGTCGACCCATCCAGATATCGGTTCCTTGTATGTTGAGGTTACTTAAATCAATATTCATATAAATAATGATTAAGTAAAGATGATAAATATCTATAGCGATAAATACATGACTTTACTTTGATAAATTAAATAATTACCGATAGATGGTCGGATGATAGCAACAGGTAATCCAATAGCTTCAGTTCTGATGATATCTTCAGCAATACATTTTGTGAATGTATAGGTATTTGGCCATTTTCCTATAATACTAAAACTTGTGTGTCAGTTTAGAGCTACTAAACAATTGGATTATTATAATCATATATCTAATTGTACCATATAACGATTTTAAGATCAATATCCCTTTACAATACACATTTATTTATTACTAAATACTAAACATGGCGCCACTTTTTAAAATTATGATAATAACTTTTGAAAGTAGAAGATATTTCTTAAAATAAATTAAGTATTTTACTTACTGTTATAAAGGATAATTATTTTTTTCTACAAGAGATACAAAATCAAATTTCGAACAAAGAACTATAGAAGTATTAGCTTTTAAAACTACTTGTTTGAGCTTTATTTATTCTATAAATAATTATAATAAACTCACCAAGGTGTAATACATTTAAGTTGTTCATCCGTCAAGCATTCAATCAACTTTAAAATTTTACTAGCAGACATTGCTGGCTCGTAAATAACTTCATCAATATCTTCTCTAGGGCAATTGGCGTAAGCTGTTGATACATGAACAACAGCCTTATAAAATAAAGCAAATATATGTAGTTGCAGTTATTGGCCTCGAAAGAAAATACTAATTACCTTTAAATTTTTTACATCTTTTGCTAGTTTTATGATTTCTATAGTTCCTCTTACATTAATGTACACGGCTTTTCTTATGTGTTCGTCAAAACGAACTGTTGCTGCACAGTGAAAAATGACATTCACGTTGGCTTTAAGTAAATCCCAGTTCGATTCACTAATTCCTAGTTTCGGAAGCATACAATCACCTTTAATTAAACTTATACGCTCCTGGAAATTAGGATTCTTCTGTTTTATTGTATCGAATATCTGAAATAGGAATAGTCTAATAATATTCAATCTAAAGTCCGCGGAGGACCCTTATTAGGTATTATTTTTGAATTGTGGAAAATATTACTTTAAATGCAAATTATTAAGTTGCGTAAAAATATAAAATAAAAAAATAACTTGATAAATAATCTTCTACTTTTAAAATATAAATGGTCTTAGCGAATGTAAGAAATTGATTTTGATTTGTAGCCATTTAGTAGATAAGAATTTTTACTTTTAAATTTTAATTTTTTAAATAGTTTTTTCTTTGGCTACTTTATAGTTGTTCAATTATTGAAAATAGTAATAAATTTCTCATTGTTATTTCTTTAGGATGCTCTTTTTTGTTGTTAAGTTATAACTATGTTAATTTTCAACTAATTTATTTCGATGAAATAACAATTATTTACTCAGTTAAAATTTAAAAAAAAACAATAACATTTAATCGAATAAGAAAGAAAAAGCTAAACTAGAAACTTGATCATTTAATTTTTTAATATACCCACCTCATGTTCAAAAATCTCCTTAAAGCGCTCCTCTTCATTTTTACCTTTCTTGATTCTGATTAGGATAAATATTTTTGTCACACACGTGGACCGCAGTAACTTCTCGATTAGAATTTTACCCAAAAATCCGGTACCGCCTGTGACGAACACGCTTGTATTATCATAGAAATGTTTTACTTCGCTGCGACTGCTCTCCATTCTGAAATCACCTCGTTAGCAAACAAGCAAGCAAACTAAATCAGTAAATTTTTCACTGTGCCTTTATAGTGTTATCAAACTTATTCCAATTTATTCTATACTTCATTATTGTATTAAATAATTAAATTATTCTAGTTTTGTTAATAAATATAAATATGTATTAGTATATTACAAACCGGACCTATTTATATATATTCACATCATGTTCTTGGTATTACTAAAACATGTTTGACAATGTCCATTCCATTACTTATTTGGTTCAGCTCATTATGTTTTGTATTGGTCCGCATATTTTTCGTAGTACGAGTATTGGTCGCTCAAAAATTTCTCAGCAGTTCTTTGTCTTTTATGTAATTGTCTGTGTCTCAAAGCCATATGTTACTGCGGGTCTTATAAGCTTTTAAATATTTTGACTTTTGTATCCTTGTTTAATTGTTTTAAAATTATTATTTTTTCTTTGCGTAGTAACAGCGGTTAGTATACGTTCCTTGATTTCTTCGCTTAAGGAACTAATATGGTTGACCTCAACTCCGGGGTACTTGAATAGTTGCGTTATTGTAACTGGCAGCATCACGGTTTGATATTTTTTCATGCGTTTGGGTTCGTTAATTCTGAGGTCCATCTTTTTTATTTTTCCGAAATAGTTATTATTATTATTATTATTATAATGTCTTTATTATTTACCAAAAATTATGTATAAAGATAAAGAAAACAATATATAAGAGTAGGCGAAGTACGGAATACTATTTTATTATATAAATACGGAGGTGCATGAAAATGAATAACTTTATGATAAAGTGTATAACAGTTATATTAGCCATGTCTAACTAATTCAACTGGTCACATTTACCTGAAATATGATCATTTTCCTTATTAGTCGTATACAGGAGTTTTGAACTTTCTGTATACGATCGATGATCACTTTATCTAGGCATGGATTGTAAACAACATCACAAAAATTAAAATGACTTAGCACTAATGTATTACAGAGTAGTCGCCTTGTGTTTTTACTTTAAAAATTTCTATTGGAATTAAATTGTTATAGGCTTTGGAGATACATTTACAAATATGAGTTTTAAATCGCAAATCTGAGTCAATTGTTAGGCCTAGGTTACGTACAGAGTTTACAAAAGGTATTGTTGTATTATCCAATTGAATATCGAGTAAAGGTTTTGCAAACTCAGTGATATTTCTTGGACCAAATAAAATTGCTGTTGTTTTGTTAGGGTTGATGTGTAACGAGTGCCGTTTAGAGATTAGTAGAAGGTTATTAAGATCGTCATTTATATTACGGTTTGCTGTGGCAATATGATTAAGATAAAAAGAGTATAACAGCATATAGATTACAAGTACAAAATTTTAAAACGTCAGGAACGAATGAGGAGTACATAGTAAATAAAATAGGGCCGAGAATTGACCCTTGAGGGAAACCAGAAGTAACCTTTAAAAAACAAGATTTTTCGTTATCTATCATAATTTGTTGTTTACGGTTATAAATAAAACTAGAGAGTAGATTTACAGCACTTGAGTCAAATCCAATATATTTTAGTTTTGCTAATAGAATATCATGGTTAATGGTATCAAAAGCCTTACTATAGTCTACTAATATTAAGCATGATAACTTATGTTTATCAGTGGCAGTGATAATATCATCAACGACAATTAATAAAGTAGTTGCACAACTGCGGACGCTAATTTCCATGCATAAGGAAAAGTAGATTGTTCAAGACAGCAGTTTATAATGTGCGTAATATATGGAATAATTTGAGGACAGCACATTTTAATCATGGCTGCGCTGAGCCCGTCAGATCCTGCTGCATTAGTCTTGATAGAAAAGAGCAACTTTTCAACTATGTCATTATCTACTAGTTGGAATTTAAATCTATCTGTAACGTTAGGGTGTAGATGATCAGTATAAAATGTAATCAGATCGATATCAGCTACAGTTTTCATAGAATTAATTAGTAGCGAATTAATAGCATTTACATCTTTTAAATTAGTAGGGAAATTGCGAACTCCTTAATTTACTACGTCAGTTGATTTTAAATACTTCCAGAGGTGCTTCGGATTCTTTTTTATCATAAAATTAAGATATGACTTTTTTTTCACGTGCAACTGCTGAATTTACAATGTTACGCCAGTTTTTATATATGTTAAAATCACCACAATTTCTAGTGTGTTTAAATATTCTGTACGCATTATCTCGATCTTTCATCATAAGTTTGATAGTATTAGTAAGCCAAGGCGCTAACTTTTTAGTAAGACGTGATGTTATCAATGGTGCATAAATATCAAAAAGTTTCAATAGATTATTATTAACAAACGAAACCTTATCATTAATATCGTTCAAATATATTAATCTATCCAAGCGCAAGGTGTGTAAGTCATTAAGAAAATGTATTTCATTAATATCATATAGTTTGCGATTTGTTAAAGTTTATCTGATTTAGAGGTGGAAATCAGCATCTTGCAGTATATTAAATCGTGGTCCCCAATATCATGTATTTTGATCACACCTGTTTCTACTTTGAGCCGATATATATATTCCTGCGAAACCTTCTTCTTTTCCTAACTTGGCGTTAAATCACCAAGTGTGACCACTTGTTAGTTGTTAGCTTCTTTCTCATATGATCCTTCCTTATTCTGGGTACGTACGTATGCACTATGACAATTGAACACCAATTTGGTTAATTAATCTATGAAAAACCCAAGTAATTATTAATTCTTAAATTAAAATATCCTAAAGTAACTATGTTTACTCCACAATCGAGAATCAATCTTTTCATAATTCACCTTTATTATCTCTACTATCATAATCTCCCTACGATCTACTAACCACTAACTAATAAGACCGAACGTAAATGACGCCGCTCGGTCTGTAGCCTATAGAACAAGTAGTTAGGTGATGTATTCTTAATACATATGTTATATAAGTCAAGTAATTAGAAAATAAATATTTTTTATATTTTAATCATAACCAATTCAAAATCGGAAAAATCAATGGCGTTTCGGTAAAAAAATAACTTTTTGCTGTAGACCATATATAAATGAATATATAATTTCAATTTCTATTTATTTATATTGAAAGGAACATCTCATTCTTGACGTGATGAGATTAAGTATGCTGCAACACGTGTTGTCAATATTATGATAAATTTCATTATTTATAAACCATAATACGTATACCTATTTTACATATTTAAACATAAATACACTGATTTGAAAAATTCACTATGTTTTAACCACAAATAATTATTATAGAATAATAATACCTCGACAGATATTGAATTATACAAAAGTAATTTGCGTGTTGCAAATAGCACAGCAACCAAAGCAAGTTTGAATGTAATGACTAATAACAAATAGTT
The DNA here is from genome assembly GCA_963969525.1 of Ontholestes murinus. Lineage (NCBI taxonomy): Eukaryota > Metazoa > Arthropoda > Insecta > Coleoptera > Staphylinidae > Ontholestes > Ontholestes murinus. Next base: position 24,195,870 of record OZ018396.1, read on the forward strand.
ATCATTACCTACGCTACAAATGGTACGCCGTTCGGTGAAATGTTAATCTCTGAACCACCATCATTTAGAGAGAAATGCCGCAATGTTTGTTTACACTAGTTTACAGCTAGTTTCGCTTTTTACAGCATTTCAAAAGTAAATTACAAAATCATCGTTGTTACAAACCCGATTTAGGATTCTGATTATTATAATGTCCTGCTTAAGATTTAAATTTGGTCCCTTATTTTCTGCGTCTTAAATCTTAAAATTATTTAGCTCAAAAAATAGTTCAAATCAATTTTAGGTTTTCATTTTGCAGAAGGTTTGTTATTCGTTAATAATTTATATAATAAGTATATATATATATAATTTTTTTGAATGTAAAAATATTCCATTAGTAATTTTCGCTTCTTATTTAAGATATTGTCAATAATGTCATTAGTGTAATTATTATTTTGTCTTCTTACTATACTTATTCTATCTTGGACGAATTAAAACTTCCTCCAGTTTTTTCTATTTATTAATTATTGGAACATAACATTAGGTGTTTGAACAGCGACGGGACCAGCTACAAGGAGGCTGCCTCTAGGCACCTCCGAGTAGCCATTATAGACCAGAACAATTCCTTAGGCAAAATCACCAAGGAACAGGCAGCGATGGTCGAAAAAGCAATGCTTGAGAAGCTGGAAGTAATTCTAGAAGCCGCAGTAAAAGTTTGTGGAGTAAAGATAAGAGAGTAAATAAAACAAAAAAAGTTAGGAAGAAAAAATTATATAGGAAACAGGAAAACTGAAAATTATGTCAAAGATAAAGTTAAAAGAGGAAACACGAAAGAACTAGTTACAGCGGGAAAGAAGAAAAAATAGAAGGGCTTTGGGAAAGAACTAGAAAAAAACAGCAAGGCAAATCAGAAACTGTTCAACAAAGCAATGAAGACATTAAGGGGAAATAAAACACAAGAGCCAAACTATATTAAGAGCAAAGGTGGGGATATAATTAACGAAGAGGAAGGAATCATGAGGAGTTAGAAAGAATATATCCAGGAGCTATTACAAGAAGAGAACGCCTTTATAGAAAGATTTTCTAGAGAAATTATAAAAATGAGAATGAAGAAAATGAAGATGACAACAAAGATCTAACAAATGTAAAAGAGCTAATGGAGATAATAGGAAAATATAAAAACGGAAAACTCCAGGACAAGACCAAATAATAGGGGAAATGATAAAAAAACATAGGTAAAATGGGAACAGAGTTATTTGTGAAAATCTATAACAAAATATGGAAAGTACAGTAGATACCCAAAGACTGGCAGATGGCGCTAATTGTACCAATACACACAAAAGGAGACAGAAATAATTGTGACAACTACAGAGGTATAACGATACTCTGCACTAATATGAAAATACTAGAACAGATATTATACAAACGAATAAGAGCAGTAACAACAGACACTAGAAGAAGCACAAAGTGGATTCAGAACAGGAAAGAAGTATCCAGGATATTTATGGTAAGACAACTGACACAAAAAGATGCTACAGAAGAACGAAGAGTATACCTAGCTGTTATTGACCTAGAGAAAGCCTTCGATAAAATATTAAGAAACAAATTATGGGAGACATTAACCAAAAAAAGAGTGGATGGAAAAACAATTAGGATAATTAAGGAAATCTACAAGAACTATGCCAACGTCGTAATATATAATAATAATAGAATAAAACCATTTACAACAAAAGGTTGACTACGGCAAGGAGGAGGACTAAGCTCGGGATTGTTTATAATATACATGGACGAAATAATAAAAGAAAGCAATACACTCTGCAATGGTATAACAATAGGGTACAAAAATCTCCAAAAAGTGACCGGGTCTGAAGCAGTATTTGTAGATGGCTAAGTTTATGTTCTACCACCTAATTCCAATGTTCCAATAAGAATGATTAAACTGTATTATAGAAAACTTCTACTTTCGTATACGTTGTAATCCCAAAAACCTAATGTTGGAATAAACTAGTTGAGAAAATACAAAATCAATTAAACAAACCAAGTATTTAACAATTCTTTACCTACTGTAGGAACGTAATTTCAGATATCTTCTTTACAAATAAAACGTTAATATTTGTTAATATATGTAGGATAAAAATTGATTTAGGATACACAGAATCATTAATGTATTCTAAACTTTGCAATTATTTGCTTTAATTATATTTATAATAGAATACTAGGTATATATAGTACAGATTATAATGTATAAGTACGCAATCCTTGACTCTTTTAACTTTATACAAAATCCGCAAATGATTTAAATTTAAAGTCCCGAGACTATGTGTAATGATGAAGTATTTCTATTAAAAACCCGTTTGAATGACGTGTGAAAAATTTCTTGAATCGAAATTATTTTATCAGTGACACATTTATCGCCCATTGACGTTTGAGGCATAAATAATTAATTATAATAAATATTAATATACCAGAAGCTCTGGTAAAATGAATGAGTTAATAATGCCATGTCATGAAATTGCGCACATTACTGAATTATAAACCAAATGACGGTATTGTGTATTAAAATAACTTTATTGTACACTGCTGAATGCTAATATAATTAAATGTACATTCCTAATAGTTAAACATATATTAATAATTAAAACAATTCAATAATGTTTTGAATTTTTTAGGTCATATTTAAAACCATATTTTTTATTTTTCTGAAAATGAATTAATACACCGGTCACTAATATCCTATTTCTTCAGCTTTAAATTGAAACAATAACAAAGAATATATACTATTAGATGAATAATAAGTAGCTCTTCATTTTTAATATGATTCTTGTGCTATAAAACATTAAAAGCATCTCACAATGTAAGCAGTAGGATAAAGTTAAATTTCGTTGAAACTACAAATAATTCTCGTATAGAAAAAAAACTTGTTACTTACATTACTCTAAGGCTTTATGAAAATGATATTGTACTCAAACTGGAAATATTGTACCTTCAAAAGTTTTTTCAAAACAAAAACTGCCGTTATCGAAAAGCTTGCATAAAAAATTACGAAGAAGAAGAAAGAAATAATATTTTTGAGAAGTTTTTGTATTTGGAAGATTTTAATAAATCGAACTTTACGAAGCTATCGAGCACAAAACTGTGAAACGAAGACGTCAATAAAACTGAAAAGGTTTGCCAAGAAATTGAAGTTTTAGTTATTTGTTAACTTTTAAAAACGGAAAAGTTTTCGTCTATAAAAATTCTTTTTGGATACCTTTAAAGTAAGTGAATGACGCTTAAAACGTGTATTAAACTCTGAAAATGTAGGAAATGATTTACGTGGGTGTATGGTTGATGAAGAAAAATTACCGAGAAAGAGAAAAAACACGTTTTCCTAAATTTGAATCCCATTATACCAGATCTCATAATCCTAATAGAAGATATTCTGATCTAACTCTTAAGAAAATGTTTAACTTATATGAGCTTCATTGCAAGGAAAATAAAACAAAAGCCGTTAATGACTGGATTTACAGAAAAATATTTAAAAAAGATTTTGATTTACATTTCTACCAACCCCGCAAAGATTAAACATCAAAATGAATGCATCGAATGATGATGAAGACAAGAATAAACTTACATCAGCTAGAAAGTCACTAAAACAAGTATCACGCAATTCAGATTATTATTTTTTTTTCGTTCGACTTGCAAAAAACATTACGTTGACTACTTCAGTAGAATATTATAAAGGTAATATGTACGTTATGAATTTGGGTAGTCACAATTTTCATAACGACAATGTTCACATGTACGTTTGGGATGAAACTATTATATCAAGATGTCCTCAAGAAATAGATTCATGCATCCTAAAAGATGTTCAAAATTTAAGAAGTGAAGGACACATTATTGCTTACACTGACATGTGTGCGGGGTAAAATAGAAACATTAATCTAGCTTTAATGTGGCTAAAAATTGTCCAACCTATTGAAAGTAATGTGAAGGAAATACGAGTAAATAAGTATAACGCGTAATGTAAGTGCAAATAAAAGCGAGAAAAGTGTGAAGTATTATAAGGGAGAAGTAGAAAGAAGAAGTAGAAGTAGCAGTAGTTGGCGAAAGTAATTTCAGAGTATCATCAACATTGTGAGATACTTTCGTGAGGCCGATATTAATGTTGGAGATATCGACTCCCTTGTGCATACTATTTTAGGAAACACACGAAGTGTCTACAGAATTAGGCATTTCAAATAGTGGAGAGTCGTTTATTAATGGAATATGATTTAGATGAGAAGGGAAGTGAAAGGGGCGTAGAAAGGATTTAAAAATCTAGAGAGAAAGTTGAGGTTCCGAAATGGTAGTCAAGGGCTGGTTAGAACGAGAAATAAATATGGCAGTATGGATAAGACCAAGAGTAATGGAGTGGAAAATCAATCACGAAAGGCAGGAAAGTATTAATAAAGTGAATGTGATGACAATAATAATAATAATAGTAGCAGTGAATTAAGAGAGAAGAAAAATCATCTGGGGAATGGCTTAAGAAGGAGACAATGAAGAAGAAAAAACTGGATGAATAATTTTGTGCTATATACATATGAATTATGAGTAGAAATGCAGTATATTGGGTATAGATAAGCAGAATAGTGAATAAATGGATAAGAAGATGGATTTTGACTATATTAGGATTGTAGGCGAAGACCAGAAGGGCGAAAATGATGTAATCAAATTTCTAGCGTATTGTCGTCATTCTTTTCTTTCTCTACACACTGAAAATCGAATATCATTGAAAAAATTATTAACCCCAGGAATATATAGTTGTTTAAAAGGAGTAGGAGAATAAGTTTTAACCATCTCAAGGACATGTAGAATCTTGTCGTTGGTAAGAGGGCTTGAGCAGTCCTATGAGTATTGGGGCGAGAATCGGCTGTTCAGTCAAGGGGGAGGCCATCCGTACTGAACGCAACCCGTTCTTGGTGACTATATTCCCTTGGTATCCCTGGCGATCGATTATCGACGTCCCCGATGCGGGCTCCGTGACGGGTGGGAAGCCAAAGGGATGCCATAGGTGGATCAAATTTATACTAACACATACAACCGGTAAGAAAACACGTTACCTTCACAATCCGAGACTGACTGACAAGAATGCCTACATAGACAACCTCTCGCGGAGTCTGCGAACCTGCGAAGCTACCGGCCAGCTTAATACAGTGGAAGACATTAAAGTCTATGTAAATACGTTTTAACACTCCACTATAAAAGCATACAAAGACTCCTGCCCTGCGAGAAAGGTGGAAGATCTCGGGAACGCCACACCCTGGTGATGCGGAGAATTCGATCATCTTAGAAGATCTGCGAGAAAATCCTTTAATAAAGCAAAGAAATCAAAACAACAGTCGGACTGGATGATCTATAAAAACATCCAACAAGACTATAAAAAACTAATAAGACAAAGACTAAGAGTAGCCTGGAGGTCTTTTTGTGAGGAGGTTGAAACCACCTCGGCAGCTGCAAGGCTCAAAAAGATCATCTCCAAGGATCCCTCACGACAAATAGGTTGCCTAAAATGAGAGGATGGAAGTTACTCTTCTAACCTCTCGGAAGCAGCGGAGATTCTCATTAACACCCATTTCCCAGGATATACGAACACCGCCGATGATTTTGGTCAGAACCCATACCCTCAAACTTCTCCAAGGAGGATTGGGAAGCGGCAGATAGTTTTTGACAGCCTACTGCGGCCACTTAATGACAATAGCTTCCACACCATAGGATATGCAGATGGCATAACCATCCTGCTAACAGGTAGATTTGAGACGGTGATATGCAGCTTAATGTAGGAAGCCCTCAAAATAATTGAACACTGGTGTAATGACCAATCTCTGACCATAAACTCGCCAAAGAGGTCCTCTTCACAAGTCAAATATTCCAGGTATTTAATCCTCAATGGCAAGCTAACGTGGGAATCATATCTCAAAATGAAATGTAAAAAAGCATCTGGAGGGCTGTGCGGCAGACATGGGGGCTATCTTCAAAGATAGCACTTTGGCTGTATACAGCGGTAGTAAGACCAATGCTAATCTATGGAGCACTGGTCTGGTGACCCAGAGCCAGACAGAAAACCTCAGGAAAGCAGCTTACTCAGTTGCAAAGGATAGCATGCCTCAACATGACCGGGGCAATGCGAACAACACCCAATACAACAATGGCAGCAATGTTCTGCCTTCCATCTCTTGACTTATACGTAGAAGAGATAGCCACGGCGGCAGCACTGTGCCTAAACTCAGTTGAACTCTGGTACAAAGGAGGCAGGGCTGATAGACACTGTCACCTCTTAGAGGAGGCTGTCAAGAAGACAACCTTCCTTGGAAGGAAGACGGACAATCTGCCACCCTGCTACTCTTCAACAGACCCTACAATGTATCAACAAACGCGGGAACCGAGAGAGTAGAGGGCGGGGAAACCATCCGAATTTACACCGCTGGTGCTAAAATTAAAAGAGGATCCGGGGCGGGTATTTACTCGCAACAAATGGATCTATCACGAGCTATACCCCTAGAGAACCACACAATTACTCTGCAAGCAGAGATGGTTGGCATTACCTATGGGGCAAAAGAAATCCTACACCGTGACATCCGTGATAGGAACATCCAAATCCTTACAGACAGTAGGGCAGCAATAGTAGCAGTGAGTGGTCACAAGATCACCTCAAGACTAGTTAAAGAATGTCACAACACCCTGACACAAGCAGCACAATCAAACAGTATTGAGCTACGCTGGGTCAAGGGACACAATAATGAAGAAGGCAACAGCAACGAGGTGGCGCGGGCTGGTTCGACTCTCAGTGATACTACGTTCGAGCCCCCGATCGCGCAAAACTAAAATGCCTAACTGACATCCTCAAATAAGACGCTTTTAAAATGCTAAAACAACGTTAGGACAACACTTCAGGCTGCAGACAGGCCAAGGAAGCAATGCGCTCACCCAATCTGAAAACAGCTGAAATCTATCTGCGACTGTCCCGGGGGCATCTACGTCTTATCACAGGTATCCTTACGGGTCACGTTCAGCTAAGGAAACACTTGTTTACTATGGGACTGGTGGAAACCCCCATATCTAGAGCATGTGAGAGCACCTTCCCGGCTCCCGCCCACCTTAGAGAGTCCATGCTAGGGGAGCTCTGGCCGAACATGGCCAACATTAGGGAAATTCCTCCAAGCGCTGTGCTATCCTTTGCTCGTCACCTTGGGTGGCTAAATGAGTGATAGAACAACGGAGAGTTGTCCCAGCCAGGGGGCACAACGGGCCTAGTGAGGAAGGCGCTCTGGTCAATGATTTGATCACCCTTGGCAAACTCGATCCAGATAGGTGTTTGAACATAACTATAATATAACTAAATAAATATTATAAGATTCTACTTAAGAAAGTATACATTAACTGTCATATTAGAAGAATTATGGCAATTTTTAAAGGAAACCATTTATGTCTCTGCGATGTTATCTAATTTACTTGTATTTGCGGGTAATACAATTATGCGGTTGTTGTTAACTTCTATGCTATCACTAATATTAAAAATTAAATATTATGTAAAATTTGATTTTTTAGTTTGAATTTTATTTTTAAATGAATGATAAGTATAACCTTCTGCTACAGAGGTCGAGTCTACTAAAAAGGTTCCTGAAGATCGTCTGAGATAATATACAAATTTGTCAGATTTAGAAATGTTCCGACTTTGTTAGCGAGGCTGTCGAATTTGTTTATCCCAACGGGATAAATCGTTAATCGTTGATATTAATGCGTAATAATTACATGATTCTGAAGACGAAGATTCATATATTTCTTACAAATATTATAGAAATTGTCTAAAATGATAAACTGACGTTCTGTTTTACTTTTATATCTGGAAAGTGTACTAAATGTGTTGTTTTAAGACCCTCAATATGAGTAGCTTCAATTTTCATTTTTTTTTCTCCGATAAGCTCCCATTATTACAAAAATTAATGCAATCTATAATAATAGTACGTACTTTAATATTAACAATACATATAGCGGTTTTTGTTTTCCCTATATAGAATGTCTATATATTCCCTATGGAAAGTATTGTTTTCGTCAATAAGAATGACTGTGGGCGCTGTATCTCAAAAACGAATGATCCGTTTGGGATAAAATTTTAAACTTAAGGTTTTATCATTAAAGTCTAGAACTGAAACGCTTTTGGTAAACATTCATAAACCGGAAGTGGATGTTTACTCGAGACGTTTTTGTTTTTCTCGATATTTTTCTAAATTTGAAAAATATTACATAACATTTCAAGCAAAAGTTAAAGGAAATGAGACACTGTACAAGTTTTATTAATATATGTTTTTCATTAAGTTCTTGACTTGCGAGAAAAAATTATAAATTAAAATGTTTTATTTTTTTGCCTATTATTAATAAACTATAGGTGTTACATGAAATTTATATAACAAGTAATTGTAAAGAATCCAAAATTGAGCAAATTGTTAAGAATCCTTTTTCCGTAAACTTCATACTTTTCGAGAATAATATAGGGAAAGTACTATGATGGCTTCATCGCCATTTTTCACATTGCCCTTGGTCAAATTTTTCTCGGTTCAACGCAGGAACACCACCCAAAAAGAAAAATACGATTAATGCGAAACTTGGTGAAAATAATTGTTTATTCGTTGGTACAATATAATTAAACTCTCAATAAAAAAGTTGAGCCGTTGAGGTTTTTCCGTCATGGTTATCTTAAAATTCTACAATTTTTTATATGGGCATTGAAGAATATTTACTTAGAATTTATCAGCACTTATATTCTGAAGTTATCACAATGACAGTTCATAATGCCCAGAGTAAGACAACACCCACTTTTTTTCCAATCTTCGGAATTGATAGGGGTCAAATTATCGGCATGAAAGAGGCAGGTCTATCGTTCCGCGAAATTGGCAGAAGAATTAATCGAGATCACACAACTGTGGCGAGAATATGATATTCCTGTCCCGAAGAAAGTACACAGCGACATCGACCGGCTGGAAGACCTCCCCGTCGTACAACTAGGTATGATTGAGTACGAGCTGTAAATCACCTGATTTCAATAGTGACCATTTATTTCCTGAAGCAGATATAGATTATTCAAGTCTAAGTATGCCTAGAATGGTAAATTCTTGCATTGCTGTTAAATAAAGGTTTTTTCTTTTGATAGTTTAATCATTTTATTATTAATAATTGTTGTAACCAAGTCTCGCATCAGTAGGTATGCTACTAGGTTTGCAAAATAAATACATTTGTAAATAAGCAGATTTCATCTGAGGCTGATTTTTGGATTTTTTTTTATTTGCTGTGGCGTCAAAATTTTTGATTTTTTTTTGGTTTGTACCCAATTGATGCACGTTTGAGAAATGCACATAATTGGGATACTTGCTATATTGTGACGAAGGCTTCGTTCTTGCTGGAAGGTTTTGAAAGTAGGCAAGGAGAACATTTTCCAAAAAAACATTGCTGATTTTTCTTTGCGCCAAACCATGAAAAATTAATTTTTTTATTTCACATTGAGCTCACGACTTTGGGGGTACACGCTTCAGTTTAACGTCGGTTTTGATCGATCATACTTGTTCGTTGAACAAAACAGTATAGTTTTATTGCAGTCAATGAGCACTACAAAACAATCTCACAGATTTTGATGAGAAAAATTATTTTTGACTTTATGGCTCTACGGAGTTTGTAGTGTATAGTGTTGGTTTAACGTCATGATTTAGCCACCACAGTTTCTTATCTTTTTATTATGGGAAGTTTTTATAGGTGAAAAATCTATATGTATACAGGGTATCCCGTTAATATGGGGACATGACTGGACCACATATTCCTGGGATTGAAATAAGATAAAATTATACACATATACATAATACATTATGGTAGTGTATGTAAGCTGAATTTTATTTTGTCTTCAATTGTACTACAATGACGAGATCTAAAATGTATCAAAAGTAGTCCGTGATAAGTAAGCAATAATCTAGAATCATATTCGCTGATTTTGTCAGTAACGATTCCATAAAATTTTGTTTAAAAAAACGGAAAAACTTAAGTCACTTAAATTAGTAATTTATCACGGGTGTAAACATAAAACTGTTTTTTACACATGTACCTATAGGATTATTTGTAAGTCTCGAAACAGTTATATTCACATTGGATAAATAAATAAATATCAAATATCAAACGGATCATAAATTATTTTGGTTTTAATTAGTATAATGGAATTCTGTTGAAATAAAAAATAGAGGCATTATTCTTACCATTTATTTAATATATAAAAATATAGGTCGTCTTTATATTTGCTTGCGATTTTCTAACTAATTCAACAGGTAACTCCACCCTATATACATTAACCACAACACACAAGTTAAGACAACAGACAACAATGCATAATGCAAACAGTGTAAAATAAAAAACTTCCGTTTCGCATAGGGAATTGTGTCTAGTGGGTCTTTAAGTAGATATAACCTAGCACCTAGATAGTACGTTTCGTAAAATTCGTTCCAGTCGACGGTTTTCATAGAAAATGGAAATATTTTTTTGTCTATTTCATTCAGACCATTCCAAAGTTGCTGCGTTTTCTTATTTCCAAAATTCCAATCTCTAGTTGTGAAAAATCTTAAAAGCGTGCTGAGGTGGTCGACTTTTTTGTAGATGTCAATCATCCTAAAAAATTCAATATGTAAAATAATGTAAAGATAAATATAATAATAAAATAAATTAATTTCAATAAAACTAATACATGACAAGATGGTTATTACTTAATAATTGACGATTGACGAGCTTAAGATTTGACTATTTGAAGGTGTGGCATTTAGCAGTTACAGTTGACAGCTAAAATTTGACAATTGATTATTAAAAATTTGTTAGTTTTTATTTGAGTGCTTAATATTTAGGTTGACTAAACATATTTTATTATGGTTAACTGATTATAGAAAATTATGAGGTTCACGCTAAAAACTTAGTTAAACAAGTCTAACTCATAAATTGATGTAGTTAAATAAATATTATTATCTTTCGTTGATAATGAATAATTGAACACTATTTTGACAATTAAATATTAGAAGAACAACAAAATATTCAATTATACAGAAACAATTTGTTTTTTTATTTAAACTAGTTACTAGTCTAAATATATTTACTATAGTTAATAAAATTATTTTACATCTTTTTAATCAATTGATGTATATATTGTTGCAGTTTATAGAAAAATATACCGTTGTTTAGACATTAAGTTTTTTAATGATTATGTTTATCTTTTATGATATTTTCTACTAACCTTGGTTTTTTTCCAACACGTACACATAAAAAGTCGATTAGATAGGCTGGCAGTAAGTGTAAGAAAAGCCTCTGAATCTTGTACAGCCATTCTTGTTTGGTCAAAATGAAAACTGGCTTCCACATAATTTTCGAAAAGGGTGCTTTTGGACCATGTTCGTAACTCAGTCTCATGAATTCGTCTGTGACAAAAATTGAAAAATAATTTAAATGAAATTTTACTATATGATACACGACTTATCATCAAACGTATCATTTTTGATAATGAAGTGTAAAGTTAGAAACATTTAAAGAAACAGAAAATAAGAAATGTTTTACTTTACCAAATGTATGATTTACAGGGTCTATTATGAAATTATGTAATGCGATTGATTTTATTGTGACGCAACTATACATCGCAGCGTGGTAAAACAAGTTGCGAAATATGGTGAAGGTTCTGCCCTTCCAATGCAGCCTATCGCCAGTTTGGTTCGAGCAGCATGAGTAGAATGTGTGTGCCTTCGCATGAAGCGTGTCTTTGTAACATGACATAATTGAGCGTTCGCTTGAGTAGCGATATGCCATCAAGTGTTGTAGCTTGAAAAGAATGCAAGCGAAATATCCCAGATGCTTCAAAAGGTTGACTGTATTTTAAGGTCAGAGTGCTGGAGATAGCACAGAGCGTTCAAGGAGGGCCGGAAGGAGATTGCTGACGAACACCATTCTGGATCCCAACAATGACCAGAATAGATGAAAACGTGAATAGTTTGCGCGAAGTTTTGCGTTTCGACCATCGATTGAGCATTAAACAAATCGCACCCTAAACGTCCACTTTTGCGGTACATGGGAGAGTGCAAATGCGCAACTTCTACCCAAGGCTTGTGCCGAAAGTGTTGGCGGAAGACCAGACATGGTTCCTGGATCTGAGCACGAAACTTGCTTCAAACGATAAATTTTTTTTTTTTTTGGCGTCCGAGGAATCGTCCATTTTGATTTTTGTTGAATGCTTGAAACTCTAACTAATAATAATAGATAAAACTTTACGTTGTTTATATCACACACGGGATTTATTTAGTAAGTACTGTAAGAAATAATTTCTTCGGAACCTAGAAAAACTTGGCTCTTAATAAACAGAGTACAACTGGATGTAACTTTGTCAAAAATGGGAGCTCATATAAAAAATACTAGTCAACAAACAATTTTCATGCGAAAAAATTCGAACAAAATCCGAAACTTAGTTTTAAACTAAGTGCAAACTTTACAGAGCACAAAGTGTTAACTGATCCATCCAGTCGGCACGTCCATGACGCATCCCTTCTCCCCACGCGTCTCGTGACACTGCCCCCTCCCTAAGCATGTTTCGTCCCGAAATGAGTCCTCCGGCACCTTATGACGATACCTGCACTGGGACCCCTTTGTACATTTTGACGTTCGAAAGAAATAGCAGTCTATGGGTTTCTCATGTCGTATACCACTGGAATTATAACAGCATACCAAAATCTCGATCCCAGAATTGGCCAAAAGGACTTCCACCATACTTCTGATTGTTCTCCAGTCCAATTGGTCCAACCCACAAGCTAGTTTCGGTATTACCAATTTATTGATACCCTCACGTAGAAGTGAATCCCTCAACTCATTTAATGATAGCCATACATCCCTGTAGGTTGGCTTCTGATGAAAGTACTTCTTCGTTACCAGATAGTAAATGATCCTTTTCGGTAGTTGGCTACTAACATCTAGGTGGACTATGCTTCCGACTTTAGGACATTGAGTGCATAGTTCATCCAACCTTCCAAATTTCTTCCTGAAGACGCTAGCAATTTCTCGTGACATCTTCAAATCCTGGGCCACACAATGGGCAAGACAATAGTCCGAAGGTACTTGGAATAGATCTCGTTGTTCTTCTCTCGTTACATCAAAACGACTCTTACGTCCATCAGAGTGCTGAACCATGAAGTCTTCAAATGCTTTCTCGTCGCTTTGTTCAACCACCGCACGAATCGCTGCGCCATATTCTTCGCCAGCATAAGGGGTCAGACGATTGAAATGAACTACTCTTGGTTTTCCTCGGGGTGGTTTTTGAATCCTGTATACGATGTCGTTGATTTTCTCTATTATCTGGTATGGTACATCCCATGATGTTTGCAATTTTGGGGAGAGGCCTCGGCGTCTTTGTGGGTTAAATAACCACACCATATCTCTATCTTTATAACCACTGTGATCCGGTTTTAGGTCATAATTCTCTTTCATTCGGTCGCTAGCACGTTGGATGTTGGATCGCACATGATTATGGATTTCATCCATTTTTCGTCTCAGGTCGCTCACATAGTCTTCCCCTGCCAAATCTTCTCCCGGAGAGCAGCCGAACTTTAAATCACATGGAAGTCATAGCTCTTGATCCATGACGATGCTCGCTGGAGTCTGCCCGGTTGTTTCGTGTACCGCCGATCGATACGCCAGCAAGAAAAGATGGAGATGTTGGTCTCAGTCTCTTTGATGGTCAGAGACTACTTTTGACAAATAGCGATTGATGGTCCTATTCATTCGTTTCACCATACCATCTGATTGTGGATACAGAGCTGTTGTACTTGTCTTATGAATCTTAAGGATTTTGCATACCTCTTGAAAAAGATTCGATTCGAAATTTCTTCCTTGGTCAGAATGTAGTTCTAAGGGAACGCCGAAACGACATATCCACTCCTTAATTAGTACTTCCGCTATTGTTGAAGCCTCTTGGTTTGGTAACGCATAGGCATCCACCCATTTACTGAAGTAATCCATTACCACCACGATGTATTTATTTCCTTGGTGAGACTCGGGGAATGGCCCAGCGACATCAATTGCGATTCTCTCAAAAGGACTACCAACGTTGTACTGACGCATAGGTGCTTTCCTTCGTCGTTGTGGACCGTTACTTGCTGCACAAATCACACATTTCTTGCACCATTCCCTGACGTCTACCTTACAGTTCACCCAGTAGAATCTCTCCCGAAGTTTGTTTAAAGTCTTTGACATACCCAGGTGTCCACCGGAAGATCCACTATGAATCTCTTTCATCACTTCAGGTATTCTCCTCTTTGGAATTATAATCTGCCTTCGTTCTTCGCGGCCTTCTGAATCTTTGAATATGCGTTTAAGCAGTCCCTTGTCCAGTACAATAGAATCCCACTGAGCCCAGTATGACTTCAATTCAGGCGAATATTTGGAGACTTCATCCCATGATGGCCTGGTTCCACTTTCCTTCCATGTCATCAGGGGCTTTAGAACAAGGTCGTCGTCTTGGTCCTTCCGGATTTCTTTTAAATTCCAGTCATCGATTTTTGCAGCTGTTCGGAGTACTTGACTTTCCTTTGATTCTGCGTTGTTACAGTGCTTGCAATTTTCTGGGTATGGCCTTCGCGACAAAGCATCTGCATTCCTGTGGATCGCTCCAGCTCTGTGTTCAGTGTCAAAGTCAAACTCCTGAAGTTTTTCCAACCATCTTGCGACTTGTCCTTTCGGATTCTTGAACTGAAGAAGCCATTTAAGAGCAGCATGATCGGTTCTTAATAAGAATTTCCTTCCATATAAATATTTATAAAAGTGTTCTACTGATTTGACTACTACAAGCAACTCTTTCCTCGTTACGCAGTAGTTCCGCTCCGGCTTGGATAAAGTCTTGCTAAAATAGCTGATCACTTTTTCCTGTCCATCCTGTATTTGTGATAAAACAGCTCTAATTCCTACATTGGTTGCATTGGTATCCAACAAGAACCTTCCCTCTGACAACGGATAACTTAGAACTGGTGCGCTGGTAAGTGCGTTTTTCAGTTTTTGGAACGCCTCCTGACATTCCCCGTTCCAGAAGAACCGTTGTTTTCCTTCAGTGAGGCGGGTTAATGGTTTAGCGATGTTTGAAAATCACGCAACGTAACGACGGTAATACGTGCATAATCCAAGAATTCGGAGTTGGTGTAAATCCTTTGGAACTGGCCATTCCCTCACCGTTGAGATCTTTTGGCCGTCCAATATCAAATACGTCCTGATATTCCATGATCAACTTTTTTACTTTTTCTGTTTTAGTTGGATTACAATCTTGGGTCGAAAGGGAAATCGACTTTTCTAGTTCCGGGTAACTCATTTCATTGTTTTTATTCTCTGCTGTGGTTTTCCGCAATATCGAGGAAGCAGCAGAACAATGTCCTAGCAGCACTCCCTTCCTCAAATGAACAGAGTAATAGTTAGTATTCATTATTCTAACTAATACATTGTTATCGGTGCAAACGAGTGTTTTTCCTATTGCTACTCCTCGTCCCAGTTTATCGTCATCAACGATAGGTTCAAAGATCATAATGTTTTTGTGATGGGATGCTTCTTCCAATTGGCCCTCAATAATTACCTCACTTCTCTCCGGAACTGATGTTTCCATTGGAAGGGTTACCCGGACTCTACCAATATTCCGTCTGTGGAGTACCACCTCCTCTCCATTAACTTTTAGGATTCCATTCTTAAGATCCAACAGGAAGCCTCTAGTATTCATGATGTCCATACCGAGAATTAATTCGTCTTCAATGTCAGCTACTATGAGTTGGTGTTGGAATAATGTGTTCCCTATGGTAATCGTGGATTTTATTTCACCATGAATATAAGCAGGTTCTCCTGTTGCTGTTCGTAATTTCCAGGTCGTTGGTCGTACATTTTGCGGTTTTGACACAATATCAGGTCTTATAATTGTCCTAGTAGCACCCGTGTCTAGTAGCAGTCGACAAGAGTTTCCATCAATGTTTCCATCCACAAAAACCGTATCGACGTGGTGTAACAAGTATGCTACTTTTGCAGTTTTTCTAGGGGCTTGATGTTTTTTAGCCGACGGACACCCCTTGAGGTCGGCTTGTTCTAGTTTTCCGACTTTTCATTGGTGCGATTATTTGATCTTTCTCTGCACCGACGTTGTATATGGCCGTGTTTTCCACATTTCCAGCATTCCACTTTCTTCATGTTTGCTAACGATTCCTTGATGATATCTTGTATCATTTTTCTAAGATCATCCAATCCTTCTCGTGAATCTTCCATTTTCCGAACACGGCCTTGACTCCTAACTGTACTGTACCGCACGAGACAGTGCGTCTACTAATTTAATTGGTCGAGCGAGTATTAATGCCTGACGTATGTCTTTATCCTTCAATCCATCTAAAAATGCCTGCACAGCTAATGTTTCCAAGATGTTCTCTGTTGCACCAGAATACGTCGTGTTAATCGAGCTATATCTGCTTCAAATTCTTGCAAACCCTCATCAGATTTCTGGCATCGATTTTTAAGTTGTGAATGGTACACGTGTTTAAGGTGTGTTTGACCATACCTTATTTCCAGATGCTTGATTAATTGGTCGTAATTCATCTCACCCTGGGACACTCTCTGCAAGGCATTTGTTGCATCCCCACGCAGTGTTAGAATTAAAGCTGTAGCCTTCTCTGTTGCGTTCCATCCATTGACAGATGCTGCGGCCTCAAATTGTCTAAGGAAATTATTCCAAGAAGTTTGGCCATCAAAATTAGGGGGTTTCATTTTTATCGAGTGGAGAGGATCATTTTTTGTCATTTAATTAAATTCCTCCGAAATTTCTTTTTATTTCCGTTAATTTTTCTTCCATATTCCTAGAAATTTCCAGCATTTCTTGTTTCATTTTATCGGAATAGTTTGTCATTTTCTGATATATTTTCTTTTCCACGAGTTCCGAATTTTCATATTATATTCAATTTCGATAATTTTCCTTGAATTTTCTAGAGATTTTTCTTACAGGTTTTTAGAAATTTCTACCATTTCTTGTTTCATTGTATCGGCATTTTCCGTTAATTTTTCTTCCAGATTTCTAGAAATTTCCAACATTTTCTCTGTCATTTTATCGGAATTTTGCCTCAATTGCTCCATAATTGATGCTGTGTCGCCTCCGATATCAAATAAAAATGTGTCTGGATCATGGCCTTCTTCTTGCAGCGGTTCCTTAAGTCTCTGTTGTAACACACTCTTCTTGCCGCTCGTATCCAAATCCCGTTCTTCCAGTTGCACTTTTAATTCAGCCACTTTTAGGTCCGTTATTGTAACGCACTTCGCCATTTTGTTTGCAATTTTTCACACCCCACACCTGACACCAATGTAACGTTTTTGCACGTTATACGGGTGTGTAAATAATTGCAAATGATTTATTGAAGTCAATTAATATTACCAGCACGTATTTACATCTGACATTTCTATCTGACATTTCTATCTGACACTTATATCTGACACTTGTTTTTTTTTATTTCGATCCAGTCGGCACGTCCATGACGCATCCACTCTCCCCACGCGTCTCGTGACAATACATTTTTTAAATTAATTTTACTTAAACATTATTTTCATTAACTCATTTATATCGTATTTCA
The DNA here is from genome assembly GCA_963969525.1 of Ontholestes murinus. Lineage (NCBI taxonomy): Eukaryota > Metazoa > Arthropoda > Insecta > Coleoptera > Staphylinidae > Ontholestes > Ontholestes murinus. The sequence goes on from OZ018396.1 coordinate 24,213,500, forward strand.
TTATATACATCTATATTTTTTTAACTTTATATGACATATGCAAACTTTGTTGTAGAATGAATAAAGAATTATTATTATTATTATTAAGTGTATTCATGCTGGGGAGAGAATATTTTTAAGCATTTGCACCAGTACGATCAATAAATATATTTTCCCCAGAAAATGCGCATTACTTTTATAATAGACTCTGTAAATAAACTTAAAATTTTGTTATTAATAATTAACACATAATAACGGTTAATAAAAGTATTAATTGATATTCTCAGAAATTTTTTGTTTGTTTGTTGATCATAGTCATAATAACGAACTGGCATATTATTATTATTATATATTGTGGTATGTTTTTAAGCAATAAAATGAAATTATACTAGTAATTAAACTTACTCCAATTAAGAGGTGCTTCGGGCGATGATACAAAATTGTATACTTCAATATCCTTATCCATCTCTGCTTTCCTAAAAAGTTGTATATACGCCTATTATAGATAAAAAATTAATTAGAACTGGTCTTACTTTTGTGAAGCTTTCAGAGCTGAAGCCAACATAATGTTTATAACGTAGTCAACAGGTACTATGTCCGCTAAACTTTCGGGATCCCCAGGTAAAGTTCTTAGGACACCTAAAGCTACACCAACTGCTACACCAGTGGCTCCATTGAAACTGTCGATATATCCAGTTATTGGCTCCTTATACGTTGAGGTTACTAAATATATAATTCATATTAAATAATGCTTAGTAAAAGATCTTAATTATCTATAAGGACACTTATATGACGTTTACTCTGATAAATTATAAATTACCGATAGATGGTCGTATTATAGTAGCAGGTAATCCAGCAGCTTCAGTTCTGATGACATCTTCAGCAATGCATTTTGTAAAGGAATAGGTATTTGGCCATTTTCCTATAATACTAATATGTTGTGTCAGTTTAGCGCCATTAGACAATTGGCTTGCAATAGTAAAAGTAATTGAACGATATAACGGTTGCGAGATCAAATATGATATAAAAATTAGTGTGTGGTTCTCTGTAGGTTTGGGTTATACTATATTTATCTCTCTATTTCTCATATAGTCATAACAAATGGCAATTTCTAATTTTTGTTAAAGCCAGTAAAACATATTGCCACTCTAATTTAGCATTTTAATCACTGCTATTTTTTCAACAAACAAAAAAAATACAAATCCATACTTCGATCAAAGAACTATAAAAGTATTAGGTTATAAAGCTATTTGTTTGAGTTTTAATAATACTATAAATAATTATAATAAACCTACCTAGGTGTAGCAGATTCAAGTTGTTCATCCGTCAAGCACTCAACAATTTGTAATATTTTATTAGCAGACATTGGTGGCTCATAAATAACTTCATCAATGTCATCTCTAGGACAATTAGCGAAAGCTGTTGATACGTGAACGAAAGCCTTTTGAATAAAAAATAAATATTTGGAGTTATAGTTAATGGCCGCCAAAGGAAATACGAATACTTACCTTTAAATTCTTCGCGTCTTTCGCTAGTTTTATGATATCTATAGTTCCTCTTACATTAATGTAGACGGCTGTTCTTATATGCTGGTCAAAACGAACGGTTGCAGCACAGTGAAAAATGACATTCACATTGGCCTTAAGTAGATCCCAATTTGATTCGCTAATTCCTAAATTCGGAAGAACACAATCACCACTAATTAAACATATACGTTCATGGAAATTTGGATTCTTCTGTTTTATTGTGTTGAATATCTAGAATAGAAATACAGTTTATATTATATTTACCAAAGGATTATTATATTTATCAAATATATTACTTTAAAGGCAAATTATTAGTTGCATTAAAATATAGAATAAAGAAACTTTTAAATATAAATAATTAGGATCATCGCGAATAAAATATTTTTTTTTAGTTTCTAATAAGGTAAAGAAGATTAAATATTTAATTGTGGAGGCGTTTACTTTATGGTATATCATGAATGAGAAGACGCAATGACTTTGTTTTACCACTTTATTTAAATTGAAATTTATTATGTTTTTTCTAAATACATTTTAACTTTCGGTGTCGGCTATTGAAATTTATGTACATTTAAAAAACTATTTTTATATGTATATTCTTCTTTCACGTATTATAAAACCGCTTTTTGGATATATTTTCTCTGGCTAATTTATAATTGTTTTTTATTTAAAATAATAATTGTTTCTGTTATTTCTTTAAGAAGTTCCTTAGGCAATTTCAAATTAAAACTAAATTAAACACTTTTCATTTTCTTTTACAACAACATTTATTTATAGACTGTGCGAAACGTGTTTTATTTATTTTCAATCAAAATGGTCCACCAAGTAAACGTCGACAACATTTAAGAATCAAATTAAAACACTTGTTTAGTTTCATATTGTTATTTTCAGTTTCCTGAATATAACAATATGAAACGAAAAAGGCTTTTAATTTTAAATTACCTAATATTATAATTTTGTTTCATCAAGAGTGCAGTGAAGAAAGTATATACCGTAATAATCTTTGTTGTGAAATTATAACCGTTGATTGAAAAATTGTACAATATTTCAATCAATGTTATAACTGAGCTACCTTTTAACGGACTAAAGTGATTTATTGCGATAAATAATAATAATTCACGTAGTTACAGTTATTAAATAAATTCCGTTAAATAAGAATAAACATCTTATTAAATAAAGGTTAAAAAAGATATTTGATTATTTAATATTATAATATACCCACCTCGTGTTTAAACATCTCCTTAAAACGCTCCTGTTCATTTTTACCTTTCTTGGTCCTGATTAGGATAAAAATTTTCGTCACACAAGTCGACCGCAGTAACTTTTCTATTAGTATTTTACCCAAAAATCCGGTACCGCCTGTGACGAAGACGCTTGTATCGTCATAAAAATGTTTTACTTCGCTGCGACTGGTCTCCATTCTAAAACCGCCTCGTTTGCGAATAAGCAAGCCGAAAACTGAATTTAGACCTTTACTACTGGGCCTTTATATTGTTATCAAACGTATTTAAATTTATTCCTTAACGAATTCGTGCGCTCTAGTTTTCTTCTGTATAATATTTTTATACATAAAGTCTTAATTATAAAATATCAAATTTTTTAATTTAAAAGAAATAGTAAATTAATTTATATTATACTTATTACATTGAATTGAAAGAACTAATTACACCGTACAACATGATTTTTTGCCAGGATGAAATATTTACTGATTATTGTCTGTTATGGTGTCTTGATAATTAAAACATATTTGAAATTTGCTCATCACCTAACGTTTTTAACCCTTAGCTGCACCACTTCAATTTTGTTACATAACTGCACATATATTTAGTAACCCCAAGTTGAAAAATTCTTCTATCCTCTATATAGGACTACAGAACTGTACAAAAGTGTTAATTGGTACATTATGGACTAGGAAAATCAGCCATACTAGAGAGTTAACTCTTTTTCCTCGAGGATTGAGAAAATAAGTTAAGAAAATTCTTAAAATGCAGTTTTTTCCTTTAAAATTCGTAAAACTCTTATTTAGATAGATAGAAATTTATTTGTGCTAATACAACAAAGCTTATACACATCAAAAAATATAAATATATGTATATACATAGCGCATTGACATAGCAGTTAAATGAAAATAATTATAAATCATTATATAAATAGGAATAAGAAAAATCCAGTAAAAATTAGCATAGATGCAGACACTTTAAAATTGACATAATAAATAAGTAATAAATATAAATTACAAATAGTATAAGGTTGAACACATAAATATATATATATATATATATATATATATATATATATATATATATATATATATATATATATATATATATGTATATTGTCAATGTTCGGCTTTAATCTTCGAAGTGTTGATGGTTCTAAAAAGAACCGATTTGCAACGTTTCGACCAAGTCGCATTGGTCTTCTTCAAGCGGTGTTCGATGGGGAACTGTTCCAAGTTGATGCGATTTATACCAATTTTTCAAAGGCGTTTGATCGAGTAAATCACTTGGTATTGATCGAGAAGCTGGGAGTATTAGGTTTTAACACAAACATATTACAGTGGCTTATTTAAGTGATCGAACACAAAGAGTTCGGGTTTTAAACTTTATATCTGAACCTATAACAGTCAGCTCTTGTGTGCCGCAAGGTTCCCACATTGGACCCATTTTACCATGAAAAATATGTCTCAATATCCTTTTCTAGGAGTGCATGCCCATTTAATAATCATTATACTATTAATTCATCGCCATTGAAATGTGCTGATTCTGTCAAAGATTTGGGTGTAATATTGGACAGCCGCTTGACATTTAAAAGTCATATAAACAAGGTATGTGATAAGGCTGGCTATAAAACTGTGGGGTTTTGTATGGCACATTTTAAAGGATAAGAACTCTGATTTGGTCGCCGTATTTAAATATTGATATAAATCGTACTGAATCAATTCAGAATCGGTGTTTACAGAATATGGAATATAAACTGGGCATACAACACATTTAAGGTTCTTATGAGTCAATAATGCAAACACTAAGTATGTCATCACTTAAAGATTGCAGGAATATTACTGATCTCTGCTTTTTGTACGGTTTACTTAATGCCGATATTTATTGTCCCTTTCTGCTTTCAGAAATTAACTTATATGCTTCCAATTTTAAACGTTCTCTTAGACATTGTGACTTATTTAGTGTTAGGACTCATACAACTAACTTTTTACAAAATAATTCATTTAGCCGTATCCTAAGATCTGCTAATACATTAAATAAAAACTCATGGTTTAATTTATTTGGTTCGACGAAACGCTGTTTCAAAAAAATACTATTAAAATTCTCATAACATTTTTTGTTCTCTGTTAGGTGTTGTAACTAAAACACAAACTTTCAAAGAGTATGCTTTTATTTTTCGCAACAATTGTTTCGCCACACTGTGGCTTCTTCAGGCGAAGTATGGTACATTGTGAAACTAGGGTTGTGTATTTATACATTTGTGAGTGGGGGTCGTAAATTGAACAAGTTCAATAATGGGGATTTTGACAATTCAATTTGTTCATTTAGCAGGTGTCCTGTTTCTTTTCTTCTATTGATTTCCATGAATTCTAGGGCATCCAATTTCCTTACTTTTCTTTCAATGTGTAGTATTGTTTCTTCTCCAAATCTATGATTTTCTGCGATGAGGTGTGTGGCAAATGTTGATTTCTCTCTCTTATATTGAAGATCTTTTTTATGCTCTTCTATCCTATCCGTTATAGATCTCCCGGATTGTCCTACATATATTTTGGGGCAGTCACAGCAGTTTAACATGTAGATTCCACTTTGATTTTTAAGTTCGGTTTTGTCTTTATTGTTTTTTTATTAATTTTCCTAAACTGTTTGATGTTTTGAATGGCGGCATATAAGATGGCGTTAGAAATTGTCTAATTTTTAGGTACATTGTCAAGGAAATAATTTTATTATAAAAAAGTAAATTAATATAAGGGGACAAAATTGGTGACAAAATTTATAAATAAATAAAATAAAAAAAATTATATATATATATATATATATATAAATAATATTTTTCCTATTTGAATATTCATGAATATTTTTTCTTAACACATATCTTATACATTGCTTAAAAAATGTACACTAATTATTTTTCTTAATATTTACGTATTTGTTTATAATAAAGTAATTTCTTCGAAAATCTGGCTTATTAGTAACAAGTAAATACATGCCCAAAAAATTTGCCAGAGTAAGTGAAGCAAAACTAAAGGAAGGAATATTTATAGGCCCGCAAATAAGACATATAATGCAAAATGGAATATTCGTTGAGAAACTAAATTTAAAGGAAAAGGTGGCGTGGATATGCTTTAAAGAAGTAGTTTAAAACTAATCACCAAAAAGTTTTAAATCTGCAAACCATATAACCCTTGTAAAAAATAGGTTTAGATGATATCTTATGTGTTATGTTAATTAAGTTTGTCATAGTACTGGGTTTTCTAACAAACCCATATTGATTACTAGATATATCACGCTGCACTAGACTATAAATTACATCAGATAGAATACATTGGAAGAACTTTAAAAATTGCTAAGTACAGTACAGTACGCAGGTATCTGATACATTGTCATTATTGAATTTAGCTTGATTTTCTCTATATATTTTACCACAGCTCAGAAATATAATAGTCGCCCATATACGAATGACTCGATCCAAAGTTGAAACCTTGTAATGGTCCATAAATGCTAGCAAAGTGACTTTCAAAAGGCGAAACTATATCTTTTGTATCTATTAGTGACCTATTATTGTATATCATATCACCAGAAATTTTCGTAGGCATTCGTTTCTTATTAATGAATGACCAGAAGCGTGCAGGTAGTTGGCAATTTAATTTTCTTATCTACTGATAAAATTTTTGTAAGCAATTATAGACATGTATTTACACTTCTTCTGTAATTCAAACAACCGTAACTTATAATAACTGGTTGGATGCTGCCTATAACGTGACTTATAATGCTGCTTTGATTTTAAAATACTAATCAATCTTAAATTAAACCAAGGAGGATGCTGCAACTATTATAGTTAAAATCATGCTTATTAAATAATGAATGTAATATTTTATAAAAGTCGTTGCAAATATCACTAATGTTACATATATCCATATATATATATACATATTTATAAGAGCGATCAAGTTGGCTTTTTTTAAATTAAATATTGGATTGATGAGGCTTTTACTTGGTGAAATTCCATTATATAGGTGATAAATAAAACACTTGGGTTTTGAGAATTTACACAATTTAATGTCGATGCACTGCGACAATTATTTCGCCACACAGTGGCTTCATCAGGCAGATGATAAATGGATTTAATGAACTAATAGGTTGGACATTTTTTAGCCACATTAAAGCTAGATTAATGTGTCTATTTTACCCCGCACACATGTCAGTGTAAGCTGTAATGTGTCCTTCACTTCTTAAATTTTGAACATCTTTTAGGATGCTAGCTTCATTTCTTGAGGATATCTTGATGTACTAGTTTCATCCCAAACGTACATGTGAACATTGTCGTTATGAAAATTGTGACTATCCAAATTCATAACGTACATATTGCCTTTATAATATTCTACTGAAGTAGTTAACGTAATGTTTTTTTGCAAGTCTAACGATAAATAATAATCTGAATTGCGTGATACTTGTCTTAATGACTTCCTAGCTGATTCTGCTAGTCTTAAATATATATCACGTTCTTCTGTAAGTTTATTCTTGTCTTCATCATCATTCGATGCATTCATTTTGATGTTTAATCTTTGCGGGGTTGGTAGAAATGTAAATCAAAATCTTTTTTAAATATTTTTCTGTAAATCCAGTCATTAACGGCTTTTGTTTTATTTTCCTTGCAATGAAGCTCATATAAATTAAACATTTTCTTAAGAGTTAGATCAGAATATCTTCTATTAGGCTTATGAGATCTGGTATAATGGGATTCAAATTCAAAACTTTTAATATGCTTACCTAAAACTCCAATTTCTTGGCAAACCTTTTCAGTTTTATTGACGTCTTCGTTTCACAGTTTTGTGCTCGATAGCTTCGCAAAGTTCAATTTATTAAAATCTTCCAAATACAAAAACTTCTCAAAAATATTATTTCTTTCTTCTTCTTCGTAATTTTTTATGCAAGCTTTTTGATAACGGCAGACTTTGTTTTGAAAAAACTTTTGAAGGTACAATATTTCCGGTTTGAGTACAATATCATTTTCATAAAGCCTTAGAGTAATGTAAGTAACAAGTTTTTTTTCTATACGAGAATTATTTGTAGTTTTAACAAAATTTAACTTTATCCTATTGCTTACATTGTGAGATGCTTTTAATGTTTTACATGGTTTAAAATGTTATAGCACAAGACTCATATTGAAAATGAAGAGCTATTTATTATTCATTTAATAGTGTATATTTTTTGTTATTGTTTCAATTTAAAGCTGAAGACATAGGATATTAGTGACCGCTGTAGTAATTCATTATCAGAAAAATAGAAAATATGGTTTTAAATATGACCTAAAAATTCAAAACATTATTGAATTGTATTAATTATTAATATATGTTTAACTATTAGGAATGTACATTTAATTATATTAGCATTCAGCAGTGTACAATAAAGTTATTTTAATAAACAATACCGTCATTTGGTTTATTATACAATTATGTGCGCAATCTCATGACATGGCATTAATAACTATCATTTTACCAGAGCTTCTGGTATATTAATATTTATTATAATTAATTATTTATGCCTCAAACGTCAATGGGCAATAAAGGTGTCACTGATAAAATAATTTCGATTCAAGAAATTTTTCACACGTCATTCAAACGGTTTTTTAATAGAAATACTTCATCATTACACATAGTCTCGGGACTTTAAATTTAAATCGTTTGCGGATTTTGTACAAAGTTAAAAGAGTCAAGGATTGCGTACTTATACATTATAATCTGTACTATATATACCTAGTATTCTATTATAAATATAATTAAAGCAAATAATTGCAAAGTTTAGAATACATTAATGATTCTGTGTATCCTAAATCAATTTTTATCCTACATATATTAACAAATATTAACGTTTTATTTGTAAAGAAGATATCTGAAATTATGTTCCTACAGTAGGTAAAGAATTGTTAAATACTTGGTTTGTTTAATTGATTTTGTATTTTCTCAGCTAGTTTATTCCAACATTAGGTTTTTGGGATTACAACGTATACGAAAGTAGAAGTTTTCTATAATACAGTTTAATAATTCTTATTGGAACACTGGAATTAGGTGGTAGAACATAAACTTAGCCATCTACAAATACTGCTTCAGACACTGTCGCTTTTTGGAGATTTTTGTATCCTATTGTTATACCATTGCAGAGTGTATTGCTTTCTTTTATTATTTCGTCCATGTATATTATAAACAATCCCGGGCTTAGTCCAAACAAACAGGCCGCAGATTTGAAGAACGAGTTTCCGAACACGAGAGAAGTTTTTCCAACAAAAAAACAACGTCTACATACGCCAACCACTTAATTGATAACAACCACAATTTTAATAAAAATTTTAAAATTTTGCATACCTGTTATAAAAGTAAGAAACTAAACTGTCTCGAACAATTAGAAATTAATAAATTCAATAAACGCGGTCTGTTACTAAATGATCAAATAGATGTCAATAATTCCCCACTTTTAAATTTGTAAAACGTTATTTTAGTTAAATATTCACAATTGTACACACCCCATCCCCTTCTACACAGTTTAGTATTTAAGTAATAATTGTAGTTCATTAAATCCATTTATCATCTGCCTGATGAAGTCACTGTGTGGCCAAACAATTGTCGCAGTGCATCGACATTAAATTGTGTAAATTCTCAAAACCCAAGTGTTTTATTTATCGCCCTTTTTTAAATTGTACAGAAGGCTAAAATCGCCTCTAAAGCTAGGTGTTTTGCTTGGTAATACTAGATTAATATTAAGAGCTGGATGATGTGGGTCTTCTGTTACTGCAAGATCAGATGAGTGTTCAACATTACAATTGATAGATGGTGCTGTTGTAACTAGATTCAGTAGTTTATCGTTGAAATTTCATATATGATTCCTTTGGACAAAGCGGTATAACAAATAAAATTTAATGGTAGATTAGTATTTGATAAATCGCCACTGGAGATGATTTTAGAATAGCCTGGAAAATTGAAATCGCCAAGAATCAATGAATGCTCAATAGGTAATTTCGTTTTAATATATTCAAAAAAACTTCATTGCGTTTATGTAGGCTTTGGGCAGAAGGTATGTATATACCCAGAATATCAAATTTTCTAATGTTAGAAATCAATATTGGGAGTTTTTATATCTAGAAAGATTTCCCTGAATATTATATGGCTATTTAAACAAGTTGGACTCCACCTCCTCTTTTATTCGATCTATCGTATAAAATTAAAATAGTCTGGAAATAATTCAGTACTATAAAATGCTTTTAGCCACGTTTCTGTCATAGCTAATATATCAAAACTGTTTCCTTCTATAACAGTGTAAAAATCATGCGTTTTTAAATGCAATCCACGAGTATTTTGATGTCAACATAGTGAGTTTTAGATTTCGAGTGATTCAGTTGGGAGAGATGAGTTAGACAATGATACGACAGCGAAAGAACGAAGAATACAACGAGAAACATTGCGAGGGAAGAAACGAAAAAAGGAAACAAAGCAAGGGCTGGATACAAAACATATCTGGAATCACAAAGAAAATGAACTAATAGAGAATGGAGAAAGTAGTGAATCGAATAAAAAAGAGAAGAGGGTAGTACACAATCAGAAAAACTATTAATAAAATATACGAATAAGAAAACGACGAAACCCAAGCAAATGAACAAGGATAAAAGAAAAGGAAATAAACAAGATAAGGTAAATGACGATAATACAGAGGATAGCAACTATAAAAAATGGAAAATAGGAACATGGAATGTTAGAGCAATAAATGGAAAAGAAAAGGAAATCGAAGGAGAATTTGAAGAGATTGGTTTGGAAATCCTAGCAATAACGGAGACAAAGAAAAAAAGGCAATGGAATGATTAAATTAGACAACGGGCACATAATGATCTTTAGTGAGGTAAAATAAGGAAAAAGAGCAGCAGATGGAGTCAGATGCATAATTCACAAATCCTTAGAGCACCGAACATACAAATGGGAAGCAAAATCAGAACGATTATTGAAAATTGAAATACGAGAGAAGGCAAAAAACTAGAACAAAATAAAAACAATAATCATAGCATATGGACCCAATAAAGTTAACTAGTAACCGAAGAAGCAAAAGAGAGAATATATGTCGCTGGAAATTTTAATGCAAGAGCAGGAACTAAAGATAAGGAAATGAAAAAAGCATTAAAAAGCAGTAGGACACACAGAATAAGAGAGAAAACAGAAAGGAAACAAACAAGACAGACAACGTAACTTACTTACTTACTAAGAGACAGAGAAACAGAAGAAAAATATAGAGAGGCATTCACAGTAGAAAGAAAGAATCGGGAATCGGGAAGCCGAAGCAAAAATTGTGGAGTAAACAGGGGAAGCACGAGCAATAAACAAACTGTATGATGGACGGAAGAGATAAGAGAGTAAATAAAACAAAAAATGTAGGTTTTAGATTAAATTAAAATTCACTTGGCTTGTTTCACAAATTAATAATTTATTCAACTAGTTTCGGCCCAAGGCCATTATCAAGAATGATAATGATAATGGCCTTATGATAAAACAAAAAAAGTTAACATGAAAAAATTATATAAGCAACAGAAAGTTGAAAGAGGAAGAAGGAAAGAACTAGTAATAGCGGCAAAGAAGAAACGGTGGGAGGACTTTGGGGAAAAACTAGAACAAGATAGCAAGGGAAATCAGAAACTTTTCTACAAAACAATGAAGAAATTAAGGGGAAATAAAACACAAGAGCCAAACTATAATAAGAGCAAAAGTGGGGATATAATTAACGAAGAGGAAGAAATCATGAAGAAATAGAAAAAATATTTCCAGGAGCTATTACAAGAAGGGAATATCTTAGAAGGAAATTATGAAAGTAAGAATGAAGAAAATGAATATGATAACAACGACATAACAAATGTAGAAGAGTTAATAGAGATAATAAGAAAAATTAAAAACGGAAAAGCTCCAGGACACGACCAAATAACCGAGGAAATGATAAAAACATAGGGAAAAAGGGAACAGAGTTACTTGTGATAATCTACAATAAAATATGGGATGTACAGCAGATACCCAAAGACTGGCAGATGACGCTAATTGTACCAATACACAAAAAAGGAGACAAAAAGAATTGTGACAACTACAGAGGTATAACGTTACTATGCACTAACATGAAAATACTAGAACAGATATTATACAAAAGAATAAGAGCAGTAACGGAGAAGACACTAGAAGAAGCACAAAGTGGATTCAGAACAGAAAGAAGTATCCAGGACCACATATTTATGGTGAGATAACTGACACAAAAGATGCTACAGAAGAAAAGAAGAGTATACCTAGCTTTTATTGACCTAGAGAAAGCCTTCGATAAAATACCAAGAAACAAATTAAAACCAAAGAAGGAGTGGATGGAAAAACAATTAGGATAATTAAGGAAATCTACAAGAACAATACCAACGTGGTAATATATAAGAATAAGAGAACAGAGCTATTTGCAACAAAAGGTGGACTACGGCAAGGAGGAGGACTAAGCCTTGGATTGTTTATAATATACATGGGCGAAATAATAAAAGAATGCAATACACTCTGCAATGGTATAACAATAGGGTACAAAAATCTCCAAAAAGTGACAGTGTTTGAAGCAGTATCTGTAGATGGCTAAGTTTATGTTCTACCACCTAATTCCAGCGTTCCAATAAGAATGATTAAACTGTATTATAGAAAACTTCTACTTTCGTCTACGTTATAATCCCAAAAACCTAATGTTGGAATAAACTAGTTGAGAAAATACAAAATCAATGAAACAAACCAAGTATTTAACAATTCTTTACCTACTGTAGGAACGTAATTTCAGATATCTTCTTTACAAATAAAACGTTAATATTTGTTAATATATGTAGGATAAAAATTGATTTAGGATACACAGAATCATTAATGTATTCTAAACTTTGCAATTATTTTTTTAAATTATATTTATAATAGAATACTAGGTATATATAGTACAGATTATAATGTATAAGTACGCAATCCTTGACTCTTTTAACTTTGTACAAAATCCGCAAACGATTTAAATTTAAAATCGCGAGACTATGTGTAATGATGAAGTATTTCTATTAAAAAACCGTTTGAATGACGTGTGAAAAATTTCTTGAATAGAAATTATTTTATCAGTGACACATATTGACGTTTGAGGCATAAATAATTAATTATAATAAATATTAATATACCATATTATAATAAATATTAATATTATTTTTTTTATTTTGGTATATACTAGAATGCCATGTCATGAGATTGCGCACATAATTGTATAATAAACCAAATGACGTAATTGTGTATTAAAATAACTTTATTGTACACTGCTAATATAATTAAATGTACATTTCTAATAGTTAAACATATATTAATAATTAATACAATTCAATAATATTTTGAATTTTTTAGGCCATATTTAAAACCATAATTTCTATTTTTCTGATAATGAATTACTACACCGGTCACTAATATCCTATGTCTTCAGCTTTAAATTGAAACAATAACAAAGAATACACACTATTAAATGAATAATAAATAGCTCTTCATTTTTAATATGATTGTGCTATAAAATTTTAATCCATGTAAAACATTAAAAGCAGCTCACAATGTAAGCAGTAAAGTTAAATTTCGTTGAAACTACAAATAATTCTCGTATAGAAAAAAAACTTGTTACTTACATTACTCTAAGGCTTTATGAAAATGATATTGTACTCAAACCGCAAATATTGTACCTTCAAAAGTTTTTCCAAAACCATAATTGCCGTTATCGAAAAGCTTGCATAAAAAATTACGAAGAAGAAGAAAGAAATAATATTTATGGGAAGTTTTTGTATTTGGAAGATTTTAATAAATCGAACTTTACGAAGCTATCGAGCACAAAACTGTGAAACGAAGACGTGAATAAAACTGAAAAGGTTTGCCAAGAAATTTGAGTTTTAGGTATTTGTTAAGTTTTAAAAAAGGAAAAGTTTTCGTCTGTGAAAAATCTGTTTGGATACCTTTAAAGAAAGTGAATGAAGCTTAAAACGTGTATTAAACTTTGAAAATGTAGGCAATGATTTACGTGGGCGTATGGTTGATGAAGAAAAATTACTGAGGAAGAGAAAAAACACGTTCAAAATCATATTAAAAGTTTTCCTAAATTTGAATCCCATTATACCAGATATCATATTTTGATCTAACTCTTTAGAAAATGTTTAATTTATATAAGCTTCATTGCAAGGAAAATAAAACAAAAGCCGTTAATGGCTGGATTTACAGAAAAATATTTAAAAAAAGATTTTGATTTACATTTCTACCAACCCCGCAATGATTAAACATCAAAATGAATGCATCGAATGATGATGAAGACAAGAATAAACTTACAGAAAAACGTGATGTCTATTTAAGACTAGCAGAATCAGCTAGGAAGTCATTAAAACAAGTATCATGCAATTCAGATTATTATTATTGTTTTCGCTCGACTTGCAAAAAACGTTGACTACTTCAGTAAAATATTATAAAGGCAATATGTACGTTATGGGATGAAATTATTGCATCAAGATGTCCTCAAGAAATGAAGCTAGCATCCTAAAAGATGTTCAAAATTGAAGAAGTGAAGGACACATTACAGCTTACACTGGCATGTGTGCGGGGTAAAATAGACACATTAACCTAGCTTTAATGTGGCTAAAAATTGTCCAACATATTGAAAGTAATGTGGAGTAAATACGAGTAAATAAGTATAACGTGTAATGTAAGTGCAAATAATAGCGAGAAAAGTGTGGAGTATTATAGGGGAGAAGTAGAAAGAAGGAGTAGAAGTAGCAGTAGTTGGCGAAAGTAATTTCAGAGTATCATCAATATTGTGAGATACTTTCGTGAGGCCGATATTAATGTTGGATATGGGTACATAAGCAGATTTGGTTTCTGAAAGATTTGCTGGGGTGGAAATATTGACTCCTTTGTGCATACTATTTTAGGAAACAAACGAAGTGTCTACAGTATTAGGCATTTCAAATAGTGGAGAGTCGTTTATTAAAGGAATGTGATTTAGATGATAAGGGAAGTAGAAGGAGCGTAGAAAGGGTTTAAAAATCTAGAGAGAAAATTGAGGTTCCGAAATGGTAGTCAAGGGCTGGTTAGAACGAGAAATAAATATGGCAGTATGGATAAGACCTAGAGTAATGGAGTGGAAAATCAATCATGAAAGGCAGGAAAGTATTCATAAAGTGAATGTGATGACAATAATAATAATAATAGTAGCAGTGAATTAATAGGGAAGATATCTCATCTGGGGAATAGCTTAAGATAGAGACAAAGAAGAAGAAACAACTGGATTGGTTGTGCTAAATACATATGTATTGTGAGTAGAAATGCAGTACAATGAGTATAGATAAACATAAACGCCATCGTCAATGAGTTAAACATAATAGTGAATAAATGGATAAGAGAGAATGGATTTTAACTATATTAGGATTGTAGATGAAGATTTCCAGAAGGGCGGAAATGATCTAATCAAATATGTAGCGTATTATCGTCATTCTTTTCTTCCTCTACACATTGAAAATTGAATATCATTGAATAAATGATTAACCCCATTAATGGGGATTACTCATGAATATATCGTTGTTTAAAATGAGTAGGAGAAGAAGTTTTAACCCTCTCAAGGACCCGTTGAACCTTGTCGTTGATAGCCGGAATGCGGCCTGACATGAGAATCCAGACGACAGGTCAACCGCACATCGTTGTGGCCGTGATGCGAGAATGTGCACAAGGCTACTCGCGTGTTTGTGCCGTGCATGGAGACCCGTAAGGGAGGACAAAGGGAACCTGGTGGCTGTCGACCTCGTGATGCGTCACCTACGGCGGCATCATTTCACTTTGGCCCCGAGTTCTCCTTAAACAGGTGGTCGGAACTAACCCACTTAGATCAATCGGCTGCGTTGTAAAGATAATGAATCCGCCCTGAAATGGCTCTAGGACGAAGTCTTCCGCCTACCACCACTGTGGGAAGGGGCCAAACTGACTGTCGTCCAGGTCGATCAGCTGCTAAAGCGAAAGAAAGCTCGTTTGTGGATTCCCGGGCAACCGGAAGACATAGACCTGGTAAATAGGCGGTTGGCGGCATGAAACGCCGTAATGGAGGTAAAGAGCTGGTGCGTCTTCCACGTTGAGGAGAAGAAGGAACACCTACTTGTCTTCGGGGTAGGAAAAAAAGATGCCTAGCTCATCAAAGAAAAGGGAGGGAGGATGAAGGCACACCGGACGGAAGCCAGGAGGGCTGGAGCTGGTGCTACACTGTGAGATGGAGAAACTACACTTCGTCTTTGGCTGCGACGCTAACGCATATTATATCATGTGGGGCAGCGTGGACACCAACAACAGAGGTAAGTCAATTCATGAATTTATCATTTGTAACAATTTAGAAACATTACCGGGGTTGTGAACTCACGTCCGTGACAATTAGGAGTCAAACTGTAATAGACATTACATTGGCGACTAGCGGTATCTCAAAAAAAATTAACGACTGGCATGTATCACCGTCGGTTTCAATATCGGATCATAGGTGGATCAAATATACACTAACACATAAAACCGGTAAGAAAATAGGTTACCTTCACAACCCGAGACAGACGGACAAGAATGCCTACATAGACAACCTTTCGCGGAGTCTGCGAACCTGCGAAGCTACAGGCCAGCTTATTACAGTGGAAGACATTGAAGCCTATGTAAATACGTTTCAACACTCCACTATAAAAGCATACAAGGACTCCTGCCCTGCGAGAAATGTGGAAGACTCCGGGAACGCCACATCTCAGAAGGTCTGCGCGAAAATCCTTTAATAAAGCAAAGAAATCAAAACAACAGTCTGTACAGATGGTCTATAAAAACATCCAACAAGACTATAAAAAACTAATAAGACAAAGACTAAGGGTAGCCTGGAGGTCTTTTTGTGAGGAGGTTGAAACCACCTCGGCAGCTGCAAGGCTAAAAAGAATCCTCTCCAAGGATCCCTCACGACAAATAGGTTGCCTAAAATGAGAGGATGGAAGTTCTAACCTCTCGGAAGCAGCTGAGATTCTCATTAACACCAATTTCCCAGGATATACGAACACCTCCGATGAAGGTTGGTCAAACTTCTCCAAGGAGGATAGGGAAGCGGCAGATAGTTTTTGACAGCCTACTGCGGCGACTTAATGACAATAGCTTCCACACCATAGGGTGTGCAGATGACAACCATCCTGATAACAGGTAGATTTGAGACGGTGATATGCAGCTTGATGTAGGAAGCCCTCAAAATAATTGAACACTGGTGTAATGACCAATCCCTAACCATAAACCCGTCAAAGACTGAAATGGTCCTCTTTACAAGTCAAATACCTGGGAGTAATCCTCAATGGCAAGCAAACGTGGAAACCATATCTCAAAATGAAATGTAAAAAATCATCTGGAGGGCTGTGCGGCAGATATGGGGACTATCTTCAAAGATAGCACTTTGGCTGTACACAGCGGTAGTAAGACTAATGCTAATCTATGGAGCACTGGTCTGGTGGCCCAGGGCCAGACAGAAAACCTCAGGAAAGCAGCTTACTCAGTTGCAATAGCATGCCTCAACACGACCGGGGCAATGCGAACAACACCCAATGCAACAATGGAAGCAATGCTCTGCCTTCCACCTGTCGACTTATACGTAGAAGAGATAGCCATGGCGGCAGCATTGCGCCTAAATTCAGTTGGACTCTGGTACAAAGGAGGCAGGGCTGGTAGACACTGTCACCTCTTAGAGGAGGCTGTCAAGAAGACAACCTTTCTTGGAAGGAAGACGGACAATCTGCCACCCTGCTACTCTTCAACAGACCCTACAATGTATCGACAAACACAGGAACCGGGAGAGTAGAGGGTGGGGAAACCATCCGAATTTACAACGATGGTGCGGATCCGGGACGGGTATTTACTCGCAACAAATGGACCTATCACGAGCTATACCCCTAGAGAAGCACACAATTACTCTGCAAGCCAAGATCGTTGGCATCACCTATGGGATAAAAGAAATCCTACATCGTGACTTCCGTGATAGGAACGTCCAAATCCTTACAGACAGTAGGGCAGCAATACTAGCAGTGAGTGGTCACAAGATCACCTCAATACTAGTTAAAGACTGTCACAATACCCTGAAACAAGCAGCACAATCAAACAGTATTGAGCTGCGCTGGGTCAAGAGGCACAATGATGAAGAAGCCAACAGCAACAAGCTCGAGCCAACACTGAAATGCCTAACTGATATCCTCAAACAAAACGCTTTCAAAATGCTAAAACAACGTTGGGACAACACTTCAGGCTGCAGACAGGCCAAGGAAGCAATGCGCTCACCCAATCTGAAAACAGCTGAATACTATATGCGACTGTCCCGGGGAATCTGTATCTTATCACAGGTATCCTTACGGGTCACTATCAGCTAAGGAAACACTTATTTACTATGGGTCTGGTTTAAACCCCCATATGTAGAGCATGTGAAGAAAAGGACGAGACAGTGGAGCATGTGTTAACCACCTGCCCGGCTCTCGCCTACCTTAGAGAGTCCATGCTAGGGGAGCTCTGTCCGAACGTGGCCAACATTAGGAAAACCCCTCCAAGCGTTGTGCTGTCCTTTGCTCGTCACCTTTGGTGCCTAAATGAGTGATAGAATAAATGCCCCAGCCAGGGGGCACAACGGGCTTAGTGAGGCCTAGGTGCTCTGGTCAATGATTTGATCACCCTTGGAAAACTCAATCCAGATCCAGATCCAGAACCACATTTATCCAAAATGGTGAATCAAATACATGAATGAGGTCTCTAGTTCAATAGTAAATTATGTAACCATGTAACATGATTATATGGTAAAAACCAGTATCATTTTATATTTCAATAAATAGATAAAAGATAAGGGGCGTATTTTTCATAGAATTATATTGCTCAATCACATATATTTTTAAATTTATAAGGTAAAAAAATAAAATATACCCTAAGCATTAAATTTGCTAATAATCCCCACAACCAACCCCTATTAACCAAATTCTGTATCCCTCGAAACCCGAATATCCCTTCTAGATATCATCATCCTCCCCTCACAATTCATCAATTCATTTGTGCGAATCACCAGGACAGTTAAGCTAGCTAGCAAAGATACTTTTTTCTTACATCATTAAATATAAGACAGGGCAGAAAGACCGGAGGTCCATAGCCCAGACGGACTAACACCATTTATTTATATTCATGTTAAATGTTATTATGTATATTTATTTTGTCCAAATAAAGATTATTGTATATAAATAAAATATATTAAACTCCTGAATTGTAAATGTTTTCAATTCAGTGAAGTATAGATTACTATGTAATAAATTAATTAATGCCCTTTAGATAGTTGTAGAAAATAAATTAACTATTTAAAAATACGAAACTTTTCGTGTATTATTAAGGCTACCAAACAAATCTCTTAAAGCTGCACTGATTAGATCTAATAAACCAAAACACATGTCTGCTGATGTATAGATATTATTTACTTATTATTAGGTGATAATATGATATTTTAGTGAATTTAAAAACATGCATAGAATATAATAATTCTTACATTTGTATTTAAAAAGTATTAATCTAAAATATATATATGTAAAATTATTTAAATTTAAATTTGAAATACATGAATAAACCGTAACCACGTATATGTCGCGATGACGTGTGAAATATAATGAATGACCGCAACTCAATGATGAATTTTAAATGAGTGAATGAATAATAAATAAAGGATATGTTTTGCACAACGAATAAAGTGTTTATACTAACCTAAATCTATAAGTTAAGCGAAATAAAATACAATATCATTTATGTATTCATTAATGTTGAAAGAATAATGAATTGTTTATTATAATCACCAGGTTACTTATATTTAAAGTAGGTAAATAGTAGTAGTAGTAGTAGTGTTAGGCTATCGACCACGTGGTAGTTTCGCCATGTGTCATTTGTATATTTGTGTATGTGTGTAAATGAGTTTGTTACTTTAAAGGATCGCCCCCGTCACTCTAAAGCACCATTAATTGTATCCCAATGGTGAATGGTACCGGTCACCCATCCGACTACTGACCCGAATCAACGTTGCTGCACCTCAGTTCGGGGCCGTAACCGATTAGCCACCACCGGCGTGTGTAGATAAATATATTAACGCAAATTTCCTTTTATTGATTTTTTTTTCTTGAATTAGTTTCGCATGCATGAAACAAACCAAGCGTTAATTGTGTTATTTCTATATTCCTTTTATTGAATTGACGTCACTGATGATTAGAATTTACATACATCAAGTAAACCAAACATACTATAGTCTGTTCGTTGGATCTTTCGTCGTACGTCACAAACTATCGCTTCGAGAAACGACGCAAAAACATTCAGTCTGATAAAGTAAACCAAATGCGTTAGAAAAAGAACGCACCGTAAAACTTCGTTTTTTGAAGCGATAGTTTGTGACGCACGACGAAAGATCCAACGAACAGAGTATACTTAAGAATATACAGAGATAAATATTTATTCTTACTCTAACTATCTAATCATTACACTACATTACTCTGATGTGATCCAAAACTGGTATAAAAATTGCAAAAAATGCCATTTTTTGCAATTTTTATATATTGCAATTTATATTATATATAAAATTATGTTCCTTATAGTATAATGAGCTTTCATATTATTAATTGAATGTTATGTAAAGTTTGCAGCATTCCATATGTACCCAAAAATAATAAGCGTTCTGATATCTCCTTCACCTTATATGTTGGTCTTTTATTTATTTATTTGAGAAGAGTTGATCAATATTTTGAAGGGCCCCAAGCACAGAGTGAGATGGACGTTCATCTAATTGCAGCC
Source organism: Ontholestes murinus (assembly GCA_963969525.1). Taxonomy (NCBI): domain Eukaryota; kingdom Metazoa; phylum Arthropoda; class Insecta; order Coleoptera; family Staphylinidae; genus Ontholestes; species Ontholestes murinus. The sequence goes on from OZ018396.1 coordinate 24,234,095, forward strand.
ATGATTTAGTTAAAATAAAACAATTTTTCTCCAAAAGACCAACCCTATCAATTCATATATCAAAAAAAATAATAACGCAATAAAAGCCTCAACATGTCTACCGCCCTTTCAACTGTTTTATATAATTTGTGTGTATAAATATCGTTTAATTTTAGTTTTGTACTTTATGTCCGAAATATATATTTGGTATTTCAAATAAACTGTGTGAAGAAAGGTTTTTAGGGCTTTATTTTATAATCAAGTTTATCGAATTAATTTACTATTTCTCCAGATTTGCTTATATAAATAAATTAGATATTAAAATAGTATCTAAAACAAACAATAGCCTAGGAAAAATAATTTAAAAAAACCTGAAAATCAACAGATTCGATAAGATTGTTCTTTCTAATTTTATTATAAACTTTCATTCACCTGAAGAAGCAATATATTTGCCAAACAATTGTACTGAAAATAAACACACATTTTTGAAAATCTGAATTATTTACAACTTTAATAAACAAATTATATACAAAGAATAGTTGTTTTACAAAGAATACACAATTTACAAGAAAAGTACAAGGAAAGTAATCGAATCATCAACTGTGACTTTTTAACGAATTGCATGGGGTATTATTATCTTTGATTTTTAAGTACTTTATTCGCAACGACAGTTGGTGCTAGAAAAAGTCAATAACTTTTTATGGCAGATTTTCATTAATTTTAACTTTACGATCTTAAACTTAATAAAACTTTTTGGTCAAATATGGATATTTTTCTAAGACGTTTACTATTAATTTACATATTTGAGGGATTGTGAAGATATTTGACCCACTCTTGTACAGTGCGGAATGCATACTATAGAACGTAGCTAGTAAGCCGTTTGGATGAACGTTACTAGAAGGAGAGCTGAGATTCTCCCGATGCGGCAGCCAGAATTTTAGGCTCCTTGCTTGGGCTTTCAATCTGAACATGTTATCGGCCACACAACGACGTACCTCATACCGAAAGAAAACTTCGTGTATGAGTGCAGTGGCGCAGTTAAGGACAGTGGCTTTCTTTAACGGGACAATTTCCACCCATCGACTGACAATTAAGTTCAACACAGTTTTTAAAGTGTATTGCTATGTGGTCTCGCATCTTTTTCCAAAACTAAAGGCGGGAAAGAGGGGGATATGTGCCTTGGAATTCGTAATGACCGGCGGTGGGCCTTTCGTGAAACTCTGTGGAATACTGGGTATCCTCACAGATGAAATCTGGGCTGTACTTGTAGAGTACCCTTTTTCCAAGAGGTATCCTTTGTTACCCCTTTATACGATGGCGGTTTTAGTTCCAGGGCGTTAATTATTTTCCTCAAATCTTCTTTTCACATTACGTATGATGAATATCCACAGCTGTTTGTCGAATTTCCGGGGCTTGGTTACTCAGAGTCCGGGAAGGAACATCCGTGGGGTAATTTGACTTTGCAAAAATGTATCTTATGGTTAGTTCGAAAGGCTGTAGTTGCCAAACTCAACTCGCCATTGTTTTTAATGTCATTATCCAACGCAGGGTGATCATTTGAACGGTGAAAGGCGGTCCTTCTATGTAACCTCTGAACTCGTTGAGGGCCCAGATAATGCCGAGGGTTTCCTTCTCTCTTGTGGAGTAATTTCTTTCCGCCGGGATGAGCAAGCGCCTCGAATACTCTACGAGGTATTCTTTAGCCCCTTTCCCCTGGACGAGAACTACCCCTAAAGCGTAGTCGCTTGCTTCGGTCCTGATGAGAAATGGCTGGGTGGGTACAGCGGTTTTTAGAATTGGCATCGAAATTAGCGCTTTTTGAGTATCCTGTGTGTCTTGCTACTGTTAACTCCATCTCCAAGTGGCGATTTTCTTAAAAAGTTTTGTTATGGGTTGGCTTATCTCTGCGAAATTTGATATAAACCGTCGGTACCAGGAGCACGTCTGTATGAAAGATATAGCCTCTTTGCGATTCCCGAGACTTCTTCAATCTTCTCTTTATAAGTTTAAAGCCTGCATAGGATTAGATAGATAGATAGAAAAATATTGGTAGAGAATTTTGATCGGTTGACCAAGTGATTAGTTGTATCAGTGAAGCGTATAAGAAGACATAATGTAGGGTTATAGAAATTACGCAGATATTAGGAAAAACTGTCTGTTAAGCTCGGTGCTATTACATACACCTTTTTATAGTGAATATTTCTTCTAAATATGTCTAAAGCTTTTAAATAGAATAATCACAATGTTTTTGCAACAAAAGTTGTAATTTATTGTTCTTTTGTTATTTCATTGTTAGGATTTATTAGAAAATTAATTTTTAGTTTATTTCTAATAGTAGTTTTTTTCTATCATTTCTTTATTAATGAACTTCTTTTAATAATTTTGTTTTTGGTTGTTTTGTATAAGATTTTCTAATCTGACTGAGAGTTGTTCGAAATTGTTGATTTTTATGATTTGCTTGTATTCGTCCTGGATCTGTTGTGATACATCCCTCTGTTATAATGTGGCCGAGAAATTTAACTCTGGACAAAATGTTGGTTTTCTCGATTTGTGGCGAGAGACTTCTGGTTGAGAAGGTTAAAGACGACCGCCACATCGAGCAAGTGGTGCCTAAAGTTGTTGAATAGTACGATAATGTCGTCTAGGCATGCAAGTATTCTAAAATGCGGAATTCTTGCTTGCAGGTGGTCAATGGTTGTCTGGAATGTAGCTGGGGCATTGAGCAGTCCATTTGAACTCGTATAGGCCGAACGCAGTTTTATTATATCGGGCGCTGTTATGGGAATCTGGCAATATCCATTGCGCAAATAGATCCATCCTTGGGAGTGGGTATCGGTCTGGTGTGATGGCAGCGTTGATGGCGCGATAATCCACACCGAGGCGAAAATGCTGTACTTTTTGGGCACCATTACAACCGATACAGCCAATGAAGGTGATGAAGACTATATGATGTTATTCTCTAGGAGTTATCTGATTTGTTTTTGCAGTTCTTCTTTTCTTGGTGATACGGTTTCATATTGATCGGGACGTGTGATAGGTGTGTATTAGGAGTACGCTGTATGAGTTCATTGAATTCCTGATCTCTAGATTAGATTAGATGTTGTATGGGTAGCACCAGCGCCTACTCCACCGCGACCTTTCCAGGTCTATTGTGGATCCCTGTTTATCTCAGATAACCAGCTCTAGCTTTGCCTCTTTGATTAGTCCTATTAGCCCTGCCAGAGGGGCTTGGGTATAAGTCTCCGCGCTTGGGTTAGAGGTGCCTAGCTTTTGATATCTAATCCTTGCTAGACTAGCTTGCAGTGTCCTGTTATTAGGCCTACTATTGTTTTGACCATTTTCCTGTCTTGGTTCAGGAGTTCGGTCGTGAATTTTGGCGATTGTTTCTTAAGGAACTGTTTCGCCTGTCTCTGTCCTGGTGAGTTCGTCCACCAGGTATGGGCCTGTGTCTCCACCCATTTTTTTATGGATCGTTTGACTGCGGTTTTGGAGATTCCGCAAGAGGGTTCCGGGCCAATTACTGCTTTTGATGAGCCTTGTTTGGCCAATTCGTCTGCTATGTCATTCCCCGGATGTCCTCCGTGTCCTGGGACCCATGTGATTGTTACTTTTTTGTGACAGCCAAGTTGGTTAAGAGCGCGTATACAGTCCCACACTAGCTTAGATTCAACCTGTGTGGAGCTTAGTGCTCTTAGTAGCGCCTGGCTGTCGGAGAATATAGCAATTGACCTACTTTTGGTGTCTTGTCTTGCTATTTCTCTTGTGCAGTGGTGAAGAGCTATCGCCTCTGCTTGGAACACCATGGTGTCCTTGGTGAGACTGACAGAAATTTTTGTCTCGGGTTTTGTGCCGTATATACCTGCTCCTACCCCTTTGTCGGTCTTTGAGCCGTCCGTAAACCAGCATGATTCTGCTTTGGTAGGTTGGCCTTCGACCCAGTCCTCTCTTTGTGGGATTAGAACCTTGTATTTCTTTTCGAAATTGTATTTTTTCACCATGGCATCGCTAGGCATTGCTGTAATCGCGTTAGCCTTTAGCTCGTCTTCTAGCCATTGGTGCGTTTTTCCGTGTGATCGGATTATGGGCGCCTGTCCTTGCATCAGTCTGTATGATACGGACCTGGCTTCTCCTTGAATGAAGATGTGTAGTGGTGGTATGTTCAAGATGGCTTCTAGGGCTGCTGTTGGGGTCGTGCTTAGGGCTCCTGTTGTACTGAGACATGCTAGTCTTTGTGTACGGTTCAGGAGTCCTATCGCCCCCTTTTGCTTTGTCCTAGTCCACCACACCACTGCTCCATAGGCTATCATGGGTCTTATCACCCTGGTGTAGAGCCATAGAGTCAATTTAGGGTTTAGTCCCCAATTTTTCCCGCACATTCTGCGACACCTGCCCAATGATATTGTAGCTTTTTTGGTGGCTTTTGTGATGTGTGGTCTCCACGTCATTTTGGCGTCAAAGGTTACTCCCAGGTACTTTGGTTCCCCTACGAAGGGAATTTCCGTACCCCCGAGCTTCAGTGGCTTTAGGCCTTCCAATGCTCGTCTTTTTGTGAATACGACAATTTGTGTTTTTTGTGGATTGATTGTCAATCGCTCCTGTTTACACCAATTGCCTACTATGTTTAGGGCTCTTTGTGCTCGCTCCGAGACAACTCCCGCGAACCGGACCCGCGTACCCTAGGCAGTTGATGTCCTCTATGGACAGTTTTCCTAGAAGGTCATCTACTAGTGTAGCCCATAACAGTGGAGATAGCACTCCTCCTTGTGGGCAGCCCTCCCCTGCCTTAGCCTTAGCCCCCCAAAGTGGATATGATTGTTCTTTTCTCTAGGCTGGCCTTGATCCATTGCCAAGGCTTGACGGGACTCTTTCCTGATCTTTAAGTGAAGAAGTCAGTATATCACTTAATTAAAGACACAGTTATATTCCTTTCTTCACTTTTTATTTTTTCACAGCTAAATGTACATTTCGGGCACTATGTACCCATTATAAATAGCTATTGATTAACCTTCACGTACTCAAGTAACTACATTAAGTCAGTATATGATGTCTATTTGCAATTCAACTGCCATTGCTTGACTCAGTTTGCTGAAAAGTGCTCGCTTTTCGATTATAAACTGATCTTTTTTGCGGGCCTGTACTATTTTCATAAATTATAGTAATATTTTATAATTTGGCATCATCGGGGCGAATATGTTCCTTATGGCGTCCACTAGTTGGCCCCAGGAGTTTATTTCGTACGTTATTCCCTTCCAGTAGGTATCGGCAGGAGCCTCGAGGAATCTTGTGCTTGCGTTTTCTTCGGTGATGAGTTCGGCGTTCTTATATACTGTAATTGTACCTAGAAAACATATAGGAGAATTTAAGCATCCGTTTCACCCTTGGTAGTGCATTTTGAGAAACTTCCTCTCTGGGCTGGTGGTTCCGGGATCCTTATTTCCAGCATTCTGTTCATTAGAGCCTGTAACTGTTGTTCGCCATACGTCTCGTTATTCTTCGTGGTGCTTCTTTCCTTACAAAAACAAATAATAAACTAGCTTAATTGTTTTATACTAATCTTAATTCTACTTTATTTTTTAATATATGTTGCTTAATACACTTTATGATAGTTTTAAATATTTCCTGGAATATTTTTAATATCTTTAAATGAAACTATAAGTAAAAATAAAAATACTGTAGATTATGAGTCAATTTAATTCGACCGATTTTCAGAGTTTATTGAACTAAACCTGAGAAATGTTCCTGGTTGACCTTTATTGTTTTTATTGTTTGTAAATGATATAATTTTTAAATTCTACACTTTATTTCAACGCCGATTTAATATAATACTTCATTATATTTCATTACATACGAGGGGGAAAGCCCTTATCACCCACGCCCAGAAGAAATTTGACAAGTTTCCGTGTATGCAAAAAAGCAAAAGTGCAAAGAAAACAAAGGGCCGGAAGTTATACTAAGAAACAAGCCCCAACATGAAAATAAAAATAACACCAATAGGGCCAACGAACTCAGAACACCGCTCTCTTTTTATAAAATTACCACAACAGTTAAGGTGGCAAGAAGAAGAGATTATTCTTCCAGATATCAAATGGTATACTTCTAATATTAATATTTGTCCGCAATACAGCATTTTTTCTATATTAAATAAAAAACCCTTTGTAACTTTGTTTGTATAACACTATTTATTTTCTGTTTACTATATTTTCGGCATCTCAACCTGCCATTTTTTATTTATACTCAAACATGTATAACGAAGTAGAATCCGCAAAAATTAATAATATTTTCTATATTAGGTAGAATAAAATTAATATTAAAGACATTCGAGTGTATAATTATTTTGTCATTTGATGAATGTAAGAAATGAATATTCCTAATGATTCTGCGTATTTTTGTAATTGAAATATATATACATATGCTGAATATATTTGTAGTGGTGCTAAAAATAATTAAAAAAAAAAAATGCGCTTGAGGCGAATGTTCTCTATAAAACTCTTTTACCAATACCATTAAGTGAATTCATTACCTATCTGTCCTAGCTAACCGAGAGAAGAGAAGATCATGTACCAGAAACATCAATGCCGTGCTGCCTAGCGTTATCTATTACTGGAACGAAGCTTTTATTATCCAAGCTGATATCTGCTGGAAGAAACTTGTTGATTCCTTTGATTGCGATTGTAAAGTTCTGGAAAAATGTATATCTTCGCGGTAAGACAAGTTTACGTGTATTATTCCAAAAAACACTTGTTTGATAAACAAGGGCCGGCAGAAGGTTAGATGGCTTTAAGACACCAGCTCCTGCAAGTAAAAAAATAGCGCTAACAAAACGAACTATTACTTATCCCAGGAAAAATCATCCCCAACAGTTGTCCCATATGTCATGTTAATTGAAATAAAAAGTTCTGAGCGTTTTTTCTTGCTTTATTTCAATGATGCAATTGACATAGTTGCCGAAACTATAATTATCGTTAAATAAAAAGTGCTCTCACTTATAGTTGGATTTATTAGATTTAGATAAAATATGCGCTGTTTTTTCGATAACTTTTGTCCATTTTGAAGTCAATTTCATAATTCCATGATTGAAGGAGTTCTGGTTCTGTACCGAAAATTTTTTCAATTGGTCGAAAAGGTGATAATCGTTTGGTGCATGACTAAAAAATGCGATAGATCTTCCCATATAGCTCTCTCTCTCTCTCTCTTATTGATTAATGCGGCCTGGCGTTGTCTTAATGAAATAGGTGAGTCTTCATATTGGCCAATTGTGACTGTTGTGCTTCTGGTTGTTTGCCTGCTTAAATCTAATTAGTTAACAGTAGAGGTTTGAACTGGTTGCTTGGGCCAATGAACTCCGCTTATAATTAAAGATTTATTTATAATCCCACAAAACATACTACAATACCTTCTTAGCCGTTAATTAAAGCTTAGCGATCATTTGGACTCGTTGACCGCGATTGTACCTCGATCTTTTTCAGTTGTTCTTATATGTGACCTATTTTTTTATCACCAGTCACTACCTTCTTCAAACATTAATCGATTTCGTTACATTTCAGCAAAGAATCAGCATCGATTCGGTCCAAAATTTCGTAAATCTACAATAACAAGTCTTATTAAGACTATAAACAAATCACTTATTGATACAATTACTTAAATTATTATTAAATTTTCTAGGGGTGGGTGATCAGTACGTATAGGGTTTTGCTCATCTGCTATCCATTTCCTTCAATGGACCATTAACTGTTTTTAGTAATATGGCTTCAAAAGTTGAGTTTTAATACCCAGGCTGTTACCTGCTCAAATTTGTTATGAGTTTATTCGGGAATCTATTAAATGCTTAATTAATTAGAACTGGTACTATTCAAATTAATAATCATTCAATAGATTATATATATATATATAGATGTATTTAACATACTCTTCCTCTGGCTCTAAAGTTATCTTGGTTAGGTGGCCAGATTACTATTTCCTTAGTTTTCCAAATTGTCTTTTGAGAGGTAAAAGTTTAGACCAAATATTACATTTAGTTTTTGTTGGGATTTTTTTCACTTCATTATAGCTTTCATCTTATTCAAGATCGATTTCGGTTACTTTGGCAGTGACCATGTGAGCGAGATAATTTCAGATACCCTTTTAATGTTTTTTTTTTTTAAGTTTTACAATTCATTACTAATTTATATTTCTGAAATGCAAAGAACATTGTCTTTAGGTGTTATATATAACAGTCATTGAGATGTAGCCAAAGCATTGCTTAGACTAAAAACCTCCAAAAAATCAAATTTACAATAACAGCAAGATTGTTTGTTTTTCTATCTTCTTCATAAACGGAATATCCTAAGTTTAAGATAGTTTATCCATTGATTTTTTTGCAGTAATCATTGATTCTTGGCATTGGGTATTTATAACAAGAGTTAAGTTTTCTGAAATATATAGTTAAGTTTCACAAATTGTGAAATATGTTTTTAAAAAGTTTTATTTTACTATTCCCTAATGGATTACAACATGTTTATTTTACAAGAGCAAGATTATACTGAATTAATTATGAGAGCACAAAATATAGCGTTAGGAAAACTGCAGAGATAAGATGCGGCGCAGCTGTCTTGGAATCCGCTTATTCAGCTTCGTGGATGACACGTGCGGGATATAATTCCTCCCTCCTTAGGTTTGAACGTCCACGTTCAATTTGGCAAAGGGTGGATATTTTGAGTGTCCTCTTGATTTGAATGATTTTTCTTGGTTTGCAGAAAAGGTCGATTATGCGGCTTCTGAATTTGATGATCATGATAATGGTGAACACTAACGACAAAATTGCAAAGCTTGTAAATCCGTAATGAATGATGTGAACCAGTGGTTCCAAATGTATGGGTTGCCGTTCCAGCTCCCCGGCTTCTTGTTGGAGAATTGCTGGGTTTTTAAGGTGCCTCAGCAGAAGTTTTGTTTCCTGGTGAAATTCCAATGTTTTGTTTGGAATGCGGTATATCGGTATCTCGTATGTAGGTATAGTGTTCGCGTATATTGATTTGCCCATTATAATTCCGCAAGATGAGCTGACTATAATTGTTCCTTGGATCCATTTTCTATTTAGCTGTCCATGAAAATCTTCAATTATTTCTTGTTTCTTCTTCATTAGGGTCAATAATTGTCTATTTCGTAGCACAGAGACAATTTGATAGTCATTAACAATTTTTGTAGTTTGGCACTTGTCAATGTTCGATGGGGTACAATCTTCTAGTTCCGGTTGTTGTAGACACACGGTAATGGTATGGAATGTTTCGCAGTCCTCATTTTTCCAGTAATTTAAATAATTGATTTCGATTAAAAATGATTTTGGTGGAATGATTGCAATATCTTGGTAATTAGGTAATTGCTTCATCTGTTCCTATTGCAATTAATTTTGATAATTCTAGAATTTTTATTGATTTATAGTGATTTGCAAAAGTAGTTAATTTATTTATTTGCTCTAGTTCAGAATTTTGGTTGTTATGTAATTTTTGTAAATTGTCATTAATATTATGTAGGTCGTCTTCATCAAGATTTCTGGTAATGAATTTGATTGCTTTCCCTAGAATGCTAACCAATGATCTTTTAAATTTTTGAATTTTCTTAATAACAATTCGATTTCTTTACAGTTTGATAAAAGTTGTTTATGAATTTCAAGAGTTAGTTTATCGATAGAGGCTTCGTTTTGTAAGGTTTCAGCGTTTGCTAGTAGTTGCTCAAATCCTATTTCTAATTGTGTTGTGTTTATAAAAAAATAGAAAATTATGGTAATGATCAAGAATTTTCGCTGGTCCGATATGTTCTTGAAAATAGCCGTTGTTATCAATCGGTTTGACCTGAAGGGCCTGGTTGTGGTGAACTTCGGTCATCAGAATTAGGAATCTGTAAAGAGGATGACTTTCTTAACCGTTTCAGTTTTTGAACATGAGATGTAGTATTTCTGGATTTTTGAGTTTTTCCAAATATTTTATTCGATTCTTGTTTTTCAACTGTTACTTTTTCGTATTTGGGGTCAACTTTGCTAGGCTTGTTTCGGTTTACGTAAAAACCGAAACAAGCCTAGCAAAGTTGCGATTTTCTGCATTAGGTGGATCACCACGGGTTTTGTTGCGTTTTTCTAAAATGTTTTGTGCTAATTGTTTATTCTTTTGGTATACTTGATCGTAAACTGGTAAAATTTCTTGTTATATTGTTCGTAAACAGTCATGTCTAAATCGAATTCTGGATTGTTTTCATAAGGGCCGTATAGCAAGTAGAAGGGTGAACCAGTAGATCAATGAATTGATTGATTATCATTAAATTTAAATTTGACGGAATTTCGTTAGGGGTTTTAAGTTTTAAAATTCTTAATTTTTCTAATATGGTTAAATGAAATCTTTCTACGGGAGAATTGGAACTTGGATTATTAACGGTCGTAAAGTGAAGTTCTATTTTATTCATTTTACAAAATTCTTTGAAAGTATTGTTTTGAAATTCGCGCCCCTTATCACACACTATTCTTTGTGGAATATTATGGTGAGAGATGTAATGTCTTAATTTGTTTAAAACTGTTAAGCTAGTACCATTTTTTATCCAATACGCTTGTCCGTATCGTGAGAATAAATCGATGATCGTAAGAAATTTAGAATTTTGGAAAGAAAACGTGTCTATGTGTAAAACTTCTAATGGTCTTTTGGCTAATAATGGTCCTGAAAATTTCAATTTATATGGGTGTCTTTCATACTTTGATTGTAAACAGACTTCGCATTTATTTATTACATCTGTTATAGTTTGCTTCATGTTTGGCCAGAAGTATTTTTCTTTTAAATGATTGCAAGACTCAGTTATGCCATTGTAATTTGAATCGTGGTATTCCATAACAATATCCTTTTGTTGTTCGTCGTTTATAACGTCGATAGAGTGTTTGTTGCAAATGAAGAATTTAACAGTATCATTAAAATTATTTTTACATATATTTTCGAATGGACGTCTAAGTTGATTATCAACGAAATAAATTGCGTAGTTTGAATTTGGTTTTATGGTTTCTTTATTGAATGTCAAAAGATCTTGATTGATTGAATTTGCTGTGATTGTTACTCTGTAGTTATTTTTATTAAATGGTTTGGTAAAGCGATTTTTGTAGGTTTCGCCTATATCAAAAATGATTCGATTAGAAAATATATTTAAAGATTGTTCTGAAATTGTAATTGTTTTGCCGTTATCACCGTCGGTTGAATGTACAGTACCACTTTTTTCAGTTAATGATGATTCTAAATTTTCGAGTATTTCTGAATATTCATTTAGGTTTTCTACTTGGGAATTGATAATACGTTCAATGTCTTCGTCGTTAATAGCGGGTAATTCATTGATGTTTGCGATTACGAATTCGTTATCGTCTTAAGTATTATGGATCTCTATTCTAGTTAGAGCGTCTGCTACTTGATTTTCTTTACCTTTTTTGTAAATTATTGTAAAATCGAACTCTTCTAACTTTAACTTCCATCGTACAAGTCTCGAATTGGGTTCTTTAATTTTATAAAGCCAAACTAGCGGGTTGTGATCGGTTTCGATAATGAATTTTTGTCCAAAAAGATAAGGTCTAAAGTGTTTGGTTGAGTCTAGAATTGCTAAGAGTTCTCTTTCGATTGTTGAGTAATTTTTTTCGGTGGAATTTAGTGTTCTAGAGTAATAAGCAATTGGTCGGTTTAATTGAGATAAAACTCCTCCTATTGATACATTTGAGGCATCGGTCGTTAATTTAAATTGTTTATTAAAGTCAGGATATGCAAGAATAGATGCATTACAAAGTAGCTCTTTGCATAATTCAAAAGCTTGAATATATTCTGAATCTGAAATATTGATTTTGGAACCTTTTTTCAAACATTTAGTTAATGGGGATACGACTTTGGAATAATTACAGACACATTTTCGGTAATACCCTGTTAATCTTAAGAATGACTTGATTTCTTTGATCGTTTTTGGTAATGGGTAGTTTGTTACAGCTTCTGTTTTTGATGGGTTAGGTTTAATACCATCTGGTGTGATAACATGGCCCAAAAAGGATACTTCCTTTCTTAGAAATTCACACTTATCGAGTTGTATATTTAGATTAAATTCTCGCATTTTGCAGAAGATTAATTTAAGATGATGAATGTGATCTTGTAGGGATTTTGAAAAGATGACGATATCATCCATGTAGCCAAAACAAAATACATGTAAGAATTCTCGAAGGACGTTGTCCATAACACGTTGAAATGTGCTAGGAGCATTTTTTAGACCGAAGGGCATTATTAGATATTCGTAATGTCCTTGATTTACCGAAAATGCGGTCTTTTCAATTGAGTTGGGATGCATTTCAATTTGGTGGAAACATTGGGCTAGGTCAAGGGTTGTAAAGTAAATACACTTGCCCAAATTATCTAATATTTCTTCAATACGTGGCAGGGGGTATTTATCTTCTATTGTATTTTCGTTTAGCTTTCGATAATTTATTACCATTCTAAATTTTTTCTTCCCGGAGGCGTCTGTCTTTTTCGGAACCGTAGCGCGAAATGGAGGGTCTAATTATTTTATCATTTAATAGTTTTTAAATTTGATTATCAATTTCTTGTTTCATACCGTAAGGGTGTCTAAAAGATTTTGCATAAATTGGTTCGCCTGTCTTAGTTCGTATTTTGTGTTTAACTGCGTTACTAAATGTCAAATCGCAATTTTCGTTATAAAATACATCGGAAAATTGTTTACAAATTCGAGTAATCTCGCGCTTTTCTTCTAAATTTAGGTGCTGTCTTCATATTAATTTTGAAATGTTGATTTAATGGTTTTGGGTCTTAGAGGGTTCATTAATTTCGTGATTTAAAAAAGGGATGACGTCTATACGGTCATCACAGTTTAAATTTACTTCTAATGTCTCATCTAAAGGCAACATGCAAAAGCCATTTTTTAAAACAGCAAGGCACTCTGGAATAAAATATTCTTCAGATAATTTTGTTGGTGGAATAATAACTTCACTGTTGTTTAGTGTAACGGGAACCTTTACATAATTTTTTCCGTTAATTTTCTGTGGAGAAATGGTTTCTTTATTAAGTTCTAAATAAAAGGGAATATCGATACCATTCAGTTCTAAAGTATTATTCTTATAGTTTATAGTCGCATTTAATTTTTCTAAATCAGAGCTACCTATTAGAGCGTCGATTTTTTTATGCGAATCAACTACGTGTAAGTGTATATCGGATGATATACCGAATTCACGAAGAATTGGGAATTTTAAATTATCTTTACAATTAATTTGATTTCCTAAACCAGAAACAGTAAATGGTTTTTCATAAAAATATTGTGAGAATTTCTCGCAAGCTGGTTTCGAATTTATTACAGAATTTGTTGCACCGGAATCTACTAAAATGGATAAGTCTAAATCTGGTAAATAAATGAAAGGTAATTTTGATGGAATTTAAGTCTACGTTCTTGATGTTTCTGTCGTATATACGAAAATTTTCAGAATTTGATTCATAATTTTTACCGTCGTGTATTTCTAATTCATCGTTTAGTGTGTCTAAAAATTGAGATTCGTCTTCATAATTTTCAGAAGGATTAGTTTCTACGTTATATAGTTCTTCGACAATTACCTGTTGTTTTGGCCTTGGATAATTTGGCGTTTGATGACTTTGTATTTTAGTTTGAACAGACATTGGAGTTGGTTTATTTATTCTAGACATGCCTGATGCAGCCAGTGTACCAAAAACTTGTTTGTTTGTGAAAAATTTATTTTGTTGTGGCAAGGATTTATTTATTGATCCTTGAAATTGTCTAGGTTGGAAATTTTGTTGTTGAATGGGTCTAGGTTGAGAATATTGAGCGTACTGTGGTCGAGAAAAAATATTATTATAGAATTGATTCTGATTGTATTTTTGATTTTGAGAAACGGGTGTAAATTTAGAAATGTTTTTGTTGGTTTATGTTGTTTCATTCACAGTAATCCCATTCTTGTCTTCTATTATCAAAAAATCTACATTTATTTAAACAATCTTCAATAGTATTTAATTGAAAGTTACTTATATAACTTCTGTATGGTTCTAGTAGACCTATTTGGAATGTTTTTAGTGCTAATTTATTATAATCAATTTTCTTGTAGTTTAAATAATTATGATCTGTTATGTTTAAAGTAATATGTTGCATTAAATCATTGTATTTTTTTAATAACCTACTGTAATAATCTAAGTATGTTTCATGTTTTTGTTGAACGCATTGTCTCAAGGACGATTCTAGCAATTCCTCACTTCTTTGATCTCCGTATTTTTGTAATAAGGCATTTCGAATGTCATTCCACTCAAATGCGTTTTGATAAGCAATAAAATCTCTAGCTTCACCTTTTATTTTGGATCTTACCGAGAAACTAACTGCATAAGCTAAATCGGGTGATAATCTACGTTCTAAATGTTTGTGCAAATTATCAACTTCACTAATAAAGTCTGACAAATTTTGGCCAGGTGAGTATTCTGGGATAGCGTGCATCAATAGATTAATTTCACTTCTGTCTGTGATTAAATTTTCGTATGGGTTCATTCTTGGTGAATTAAGTTTAGATTGGCGTATTATATTTGGTTTAATTTTATAATTATCAGTTAGATGTGTAGCTAATGATAAAATCTCTAAATCGTGGGCAATTATTTCTATCTCACTTTTTCCACTTTCCGGATTTGAATGAATCATTAATTAAAATCTAAAGCAATTACGAGTTTAAGGATAAAGAAAACAAAGGTCTTACAGAACTAGGATTTGCATCTTATGGTGAGTGAATCCCTAAATGTATCTTCTCCTCTGGACTCGTCGTCGGGTTTTCTCGCGCGAAGACTTGAAAGCCACCTGGACGTGCAGCTCCCCCAGGGATAGAAATCACTTGCAGTGGGTCGATCCCGTCGATAGGTTAACACTTCCAGTCGCGAAAATCCTGTACGCAGAGCCAGTTAAGTTTCACAAATTGTGAATTATGTTTTTAAAAAGTTTTATTTTACTATCCCTAATGGATTACAACATGTTTATTTTACAAGAGCAAGAATTATACTGAATTACTTATGAGAGCACAAAAGGTAGCGTTAGGAAACGAAGCAAAAGAATTGGCAACAGATAGAGAGACATGGAAGAACATAATAAGAGAAATTGATTAATAGACCTTTACACTGGCAAAACCGGTAAAAAATGGGTAAAAATATACTGTGTTTAGTGTTTCATTATTTATTTGTTAATATGTTTTTCACTATCCATATTTTTAATATCTTAGAATTATTGATAATACTAGCTTAATAGATGATAAAGGTTTTTGGTATAATGGAATGTTGTTATAATAACAAACTAGAAGCATTATTATTATCATTTATTTAATTTTTTTAAATAGATAGACCTTTAATTTTGCTTGCGATTTTCTAATTAATTCAATAGATAACTCCACCCTGTATAGATTAACCACAATAGACAAGATAAGACTACAGACAAAAATGCATAATGCAAACAGTGTAAAATAAAAAACTTCCGTTTTGCAGAGGGAAGTGTTTCTAATGGATCTTTAAGCAGATATAGCCTAGCTCCTGTAAAGTACGTTTCGTAAAATTTGTTCCAGTCGACGGTTTTCATAGAAAATTGAAATAATGCTTTGTCTTTCGCGTTTAGACAATTCCAAAGTTCCTGGGTTTCCTTATTTCCAAAATTCCAATCTCTAATTACGAAAAAGTCCACTTCTTTGGCGAAGTGGTCGATTTTTTTGTAGAGGTCTATCATCCTTAAAAATACAATATTTATATATAAAATACTTCTAAAAATAATTGGCTAAAATATAGTACTAATTGATAATTGTTTATTTTCCTAAAAATTGTTTTTGGGATTGTAATAATAAATTGAAATCGTTTTGAAAATTATTAATGTCGAAATAAAAGTATGGCGTATTATATTCTGATTAATTTGAATGAATTTGTTGATACTAAGTGAGTTTGGCTGTTTGATGTTTATTTTCTGTTTACTAGTTAAACTTTTGTTTGTAAAGTTCTTTATTGTGAACCGCTATACGAACACTGATATGAATGACATGCATTTCATTTATGGGCTTTTCGATTTCCCGACCGTAATGTTCTTGATAGAAAAACTTTACCAGGAAGGCCAATGACAGTAAGAACGGTAGAAATGGAAGATAATAACGCCGCGGCGTCTGCTCACAAAATTGCCAGACTTCTACATTTCCGCCCTCTTAGAGGAGTCTAACATTCTAATATTGACGGAAGCATAGTTTATCTATTACCATTGTTGATGGTGAATTTGGGCTGCAAAGGTTTTAAGGAAGAGTATCACCGTACCATGTACTCTGAAGTCCTACGTGGTCCTTTTATGAATATGTTTATGTATTCATCACCCTTGGATCCACCAAATTTCTTTTCGTAGCCGTATATCTACTAAGAATACGGCTCAACCGTAGAAGAGTTACACAATCTTCAGCCCCC
Organism: Ontholestes murinus; assembly: GCA_963969525.1. Lineage (NCBI taxonomy): Eukaryota > Metazoa > Arthropoda > Insecta > Coleoptera > Staphylinidae > Ontholestes > Ontholestes murinus. Next base: position 24,250,525 of record OZ018396.1, read on the forward strand.
ATACTACTTGGGAGAACAGTGAGTTTGGTATTTGTACAAAACTGTACAAACTGTAAGTTATAATGCTTCAATTATCGCTGACATATTCGGACTTATTAACGCGTTTCAAATAAATAATATTTCAAACTTTAATTGGGTAATGCTAGATTTAATTTTTGCCCACGCGACTATTGTCGAAGAATGTTCGGTCAGTGTGGCGGAAATGCTCCTTGTAAAATCCGATCAACACCATCCAGCGCTAGGAATAAGTATTGTTACTGATTATAATAATAATCATAATTTTTCCTGGTATTCCGATATTAATTGTATGCGCCAAGCATTTTGTATTATTCATTGGGACAGTGTATTTAACGTATTAATAACGACGTCAATAACAATGTTAATTTATTTTACAAGCTGGTTTATACCGATTTCTTGTCTAAAATTATAATAAAACATTTGTTTAAAATGACCTGAATTCAAATATAAACATTCTGGACTACAGCCTGATTATTATGTCAACTCTAAGCGCGTGCGTGCCGAATATAAATCTTTATCATTATCTTTCTTCGTGTGTCATCTTCTGACAATCGCACATTATAAAAATTTGTTAATTCCACTTAGATCTAGATCTAGAGTTTTTTAAAGGTATTATTATCAGTAATCTTCAAAATATTGTCCACTAATATGCGAAATTTTTTGGCTCTGTTTTAAATACTGAAATTGCATCGTGTTCACCATAATAATTAAATAAAAATTTCAACAATATTACTTGAGTTATTAGACTGAAGATCGTGAAGTACAATGGATGCTAACTATGATTATCAGATTCTCTATTCAGATAATCTCTAAGCTTCGTGTTGAAAGTATGCATTTATAACACCTATACATAATAGTGGCCTGGGAAATATTGTTGACAATTATCGTCCCATACCAATTCTTTCGTATGTCGCCTTGGCGTTTTGTTGGACAATCACCAGTATGGGTTCAGATCCGGATGCTCAAAAGCGATTTTTCTGAGGCATTTGATACCGTTGATTTTGGTATCGGTGGTGTATTGTTAAAGTAGTTGATGTCATATCTGTCTGTTAGGTTAAACATTGACTGTTCGTACAGTGTCTTTTATAATCACTTCGGATATCTCCCAGCACTCCAATTTTGGGCCTCTTCTATATCATTGACGGATGACATTTGGATATACTCGGCCTTTAAAAGTACTAAAAATGGAGGAGGATCTCAATAGATTCGTGGATTGGTGCCGTCTTAATGGAATGATTCTAAATATCACTAAAAGTTGAATTTTAAGTTGCAATAGTTACTATAAACACATGTATTAACTCGATTTTCAGTACATTTTCTTGTATTTCATCTCAATCAAGACTCATTTTCAATCAATTCTTTAGAATGCAAACATCAATTTCCAGCCATATAAAGTCTCAAAATCTTGCATAATTGTTACAAAGACATTAAGCTTAATTTCTTGGAGTGATTGGAAATTTTCAAACAGAGCCGCAATCCGCCAGTAAATCTCCATAATGAGCTAACCGAATTGACATTATAACAATAATTTGTGGTTAAAACCGGTCGCAATCATTTTCTTCATTATAATTCCATTGTTTTAGTTTATAGAATAACCGTTGCCTAGGAATTATGATTACCTATAGAAACGTGTTTTTTTGAGAGTTACGTGAAGATAGATTTGATAATTTCACAGGAAAAAATGGTAACACTTTCTTTCACAAAATATTTTTTATTCTCTATATGTATACATTTCGAGTGCAAAGCACTCATTATCAATAGCTAAGCTAAGCTATTGATAATGAGTGCTTTGCACTCGAAATGTATACATATAGCGAATAAAAAATATTTTGTGAAAGAAAGTGTTACCATTTTTTCCTGTGAAATTATGATTACCTATCTTTATGTATAATGGTATTTTTTACTAACATTTGTTTTTTTTCCAAAAGGTAAACATAAAATATCGATTAGATAGGTTGGCAGTAAATGCAAGAAAAGCCTCTGAATCATGTACAGCCATTTTTCTTTCGTCATAAGGAATATTGGCTTCCACATAACTTTGGAAAAGGGCATCTTCGAAGTTTGTTCGATACCCAGATTTATGCATTCTTCTATCAAAAAATAAGTAAGAAAATTATTTAAATGAATTTTTACTGCAAGTACATTATATAAAATTGTAAAGAAAAACATTTTATTCATCACTTTTGATAATGAGGTTATAACTTGAGCATAAAATATAAAAAGTGATTTTCTTCACAAAATTGGTTACATATATAACATTTAAAGCAAAATCAAAACTTGACACTAATCATTAACAGTTATTAACAATTAATTAAAGAGTTATTAGATATTCTGAGCAATATATTAAAATCATTTTTCATTGATACTAGTCAACGGACAAATAGATTAACAATCTAGTCAAATTAAGCGAGCAGTGTTCTTAAATAATAATATGAACTTATGCTAGTAATTAAACTTACTCCAACGAATTGGTGCTTCGGGGCTTGAGACAATATTGTATACTTGAATATCCTCATTTTTCTCTGTTTTTCTAAAAAAGTATATATGCACATTATCGATAAAAAAGTAATTAGTATTGGTCTTACTTTTGAGAAGCTTTCCAAGCTGATGCCACCATAATGTTAATAACGTAATCAGCAGGTACTGTATCTACTAAAGCTTCGGGATTCCCGAGCATAGTTCTAATGACACCTAAAGCCACTCCAACTATTACGCCAGTGGATCCATTGAAATTGTCGTTCCATACAGATATTGGTTCCTTGTATGTTGAGGTTACTAAAATCCATATTCATATAAATAATGATCAGTTAAAGATTATAATTATCTATAGGGATAGATACATGACGTTTACTTTAATAAATTAAATAATTACCGATAGATGGTCGGATGATGGCAACAGGTAATTCAACAGCTTCAGTTCTGATGACATCTTCAGCAATGCATTTTGTGAATGTTTAAGTATTTGGCCATTTTCCTATAATACTAAAACTTGTGTGTTAGTTTAAAGCTACTGAACAATTGGATTATTATAATCATGTATCTAATTGGACCATATAACGATTTAGAGATAAAATATGATATAAAATTGAATACGTTATCTGTAGGTTCGGGTTATACACGTTGTCCCCTGAAATTTTGAATATGGGCAATTGAATGCATTACTTGTTGCTTAGCTACCATGCTTGTAATAAAACAGGGAATCAAAATGAAACATATTTACATGATATTTTAATATTACTATTTTAACAGTCACTATTCTCACGTAACGAATAACAAATAACTACAATGTTAATCTTAGTAAATGTTCGAAAACATATCCTTGTTGAGCCAAGCACAATCCCAAACGATCATAAAATTCCCATTTTGAAGCTATATAAGTCAAATTGACATTCATATGCAGTAACAACCATGACAACCAATAATAATAATCGAAATGCAATACAAACACATTACTCATATTCAAAATTTCAGGGGACAACGTGTATATGGTCTTTCATTAAGCGCTTCCTATCTTTAAATTTAAATAACGATTATGGCGACCGTAAAATGGACCAACCGTGTGGAACGTTGCCCGATCAAAATACACATTTTGATAAAATAATTTTATTACTTTAAATCAAATAAAATAAACTTTGTTATTTTAGTGACTACAGTTTCGACACAATTTAGCTGGTCATTATCATACTAATACTTACATTAAATTACATTTGTTGCACAATTTATATTATTTTACGGCATTAAACAAATTAGTATATATTAGGTCATTCTGATCATTGATAAGTCGAATGTCCGAATTACCTTTTACTCTACAGGGCCTCTAATAAATCCATTATTAATCCCTTTTCGGCAAAGTGGATTACCTGGATTTCATCATTATTATAAGTGTGGTTATTTTCGCGTAAATGACTTGCAAATGTTTATTTGTCATTTGCGTTTTTATATGAGCTTAGATGTTCTTTTAATCTAGTGTTAATATTTCGACCTGACTGTCCGATATATACTCCTTGACAGCTATGTTAATTTATAAATGCCAGATGTTTCCATTTTATTTATAGGGGTTAGGGGGTAGGCGCTGATGTTTTTAATGTTTCTAGTAATTATAATAAACTTACCAAGGTGTAATACATTCAAGTTGGTCATCCGTCGAGCATTCAATCGACTCTAATACTTTACTAGCAGACATTCCTGGCTCGTAAATAACTTCATCAATATCTTCTCTAAGGCAATTGGCGTAAGCTGTTGATACGTGAACAATAGCCTTTTAAAATAAAGCAAATATATGCAGTTGCAGTTAATGGCCTTCAAAGAAAATACTAATTACCTTTAAATTGTTTACATCTTTTGCTAGTTTTATGATTTCTATAGTTCCTCTTACATTAATGTACACGGCCTTTCTTATGTGTTCGTTTAAACGAACTGTTGCTGCACAGTGAAAAATAACATTCACATTGGCTTTAAGTAAATCCCAGTCTGATTCGCTAATTCCTAGTTTCGGAAGCATACAATCACCTTTAATTAAACTTATACGCTCCTACAAATTAGGATTCTCGTGTTTTACTGTATCGAATATCTGAAATAGGAATAGTCTATATAATAGTCAATCTAAAGTCCGCATAGAACCCTTATTAGGTATTATTTCTGAATCGTGGAATATATTACTTTAAATGCAAATTAGTAGGCTGCGTAAAAATATAAAATTAAGAAATAACTTGATAAATAATTTTCTACTTTTAAAATATAAATAGTCTTAGCGAATGTAAGAAATTAATTTTGATTTATAACCATTTAGTTGATAAGCTTTTTATTTTTAATTTTTTTGAGGTTTTTGAATATTTTTTTAAATTTTTCTTTATAGTATTTTATATTATTTAAAATAGTAATAAATTTCTCATTGTTATTTCTGTAGGACGCTCTTTTTTGTTGTTAACTTATAACTAAGTTAATTTTCAACTAATTTATTGCGATAAAATAACAATTATTTACTCAGTTAAAATTTAGAAAAAAAACAATAACATTTAATTGAATAAGAAAGAAAAAGCTAAAATAGAAACTTGATCATTTAATTTTTTAATATACCCACCTCATGTTCAAAAATCTCCTTAAAGCGCTCCTCTTCATTTTTACTTTTCTTGATTCTGATTAGGATAAATATTTGTTTCACACACGTGGACCGCAGTAACTTCTCGATTAGAATTTTACCCAAAAATCCGGTACCACCTGTGACGAACACGCTTGTATTGTCATAAAAATGTTTTACTTCGCTGCGACTGTTCTCCATTCTGAAATCACCTCGTTATCAAACAAACAAGACAAGTAAATCGGTACATTTTTCACTGTGCCTTTATATTGTTATCAAACTTTCTAATTTATTCTATACTTCATTATTGCATTAGATAAATTATTCTATTTAATATTGTTAATAGATATAAATATGCATTAGTATATTATAAACCGGACATGTTTATATATTCACATCATGTTCTTGATATTACTAAAACATGCGATACCCGAATATTATTCTCCTACCATCTCTGATGTTCATCGTTCTTAGATATTCTTTCGCACCGTTCATCTATCTAATTCTGTCCCGCCCCTTGTTTGTTATCCCAAATGGCCTCCATTGCATAGCTTTTTTGCTTGTTCTTGTATCTCTCATTCTACAGTTATGTCCCAGCCATGTGAGTCGTCGGTCTTTTACATGTTTGACAATGTCCATTCCATTACTTATTTGGTTCAAATCATTATGTTTTGTATTGGTCCAAATATTTTTCGTATAACGAGTATTGGTCGCACAAATATTATTAGCAGTTATTTGTCTTTTTTTGTAATTGTTTATGTCTCAAAGCCTAATGTTGCTGCAGGTCTTATAAGCGTTTTAAATATTTTAACGTATGTATCCTTGTTTAATTTGTGTTGTTTTCCACTTAGTATACGTTCCTTGATTTCTTCGCTTACAGAACTAATATGGATGACCTCAACTCCGAGGTACTTGAAGGTCACCACTCGCTCAAATGTAAAGCGCTAATAGTTGCGTTATTGTAATTGACAGCACTGGGATTTGATATTCTTTCATGTGTTTAGTTTTGGGTTCGTTAATTCTGAGGTCCAACTTTTTATAATTTTTCCGCAATAGTTGTTATTGTTTCTGCCCAAGATACTTTGTTTATGCTGATAACGGCTATGTCGTCCGCATAGGCATTGATATGACATGTTTGTTTGTTGTATCCGGTGGTATTTGCTCTTTAAATAGCATTGTAGATAATACGTCGTCTTGTCGTACTCCTATATTGATGTCTAATGGGGAGGACAATTTCAACGCCACTCTCGAAACAGCTAAAATCATTTGTATGAGTCTAACATATTTCTCTGGTTCGCCTAATATTGGAATGTCGTTAATCATTTCCGTTCTTCTTACACTGTCAAAGGCTTGTTTAATACATTGTACAGCTTTATATCATCCTCATAGGCTTTTTCTTGGCTTTGTTTTAGTGTAAATATCCTGTCTATTATCGATCTGTAAATGGCGCCAGATAACAGCGAGATTGGTTTATGGTTTTCGAATTGCATCTTGTCTCTTTTTTTGTATCTCGCTTGAATTATGCTCATTGGCAATTCCTCTGTCATTTTTTCATGTGTCCATATTAAGACAATAAATTTGTGCAATATCTCCCATAGCTAGCGCCTTCTGTTCTTCAATAGCTCTGCCGTGATGGCGGCCTTATGGTTCTTCATTTTTTGGATCATTCTTCATATTGTGAGTTTTCGATTTGTGGTTCTGTTGTGGAGTAGAGTTTCTTCTGGTCTTCTTCGTTATTTGCATGTAGTTTGTTCATCAAGTATTCCATCCATCTATTAAAGACTTTCAATTTCTCTGTTACTATTTGGCACTGCTTATCTTTACACCCTGTTTGCCTGGGTCTGAAAGTCTGTGAGCTTTTTTCTATTTTTTCTTTCTTATGAGGTGGTGTCGCTTAGCGTCCCTTCTTCCAAACACCCACGGCATAGAAGGCTTTTCTCAATTCCCATCCTATGTTTGAGCATATTCAGGTCACAGTGCCCAGTGACTAGTCCTGTGATTTTGCTTAGTTTCAGTCTACTCAATCTTTAGCATGCTGTCAGGTACCGGACCATCGAGGAAGAGTCTCGTATGCCTCATTACGATTTTATGCCATGCCTTTTTGTGCTCCTCAGCTAGTTTGTGTCGGATTATTTCCTTTCCGGTTTCATGTGGTATACCGAAAGCGGGTTCAGGTCCTACGAATTCACCTGTTGCCACTTGTTTGGCTAGCAAGTCGGTCCCCAGGTGTCCAATAATTCTTTGGTCCTTGGGTATCCATACTAGTCGTGTTTTTCTTGTAGACGCCAGTGCGTCCAATCTGTTTATGCAGGTCATCACCAGCTTCGACTTCACTATTGGCGAAGATAGCGCTTTTATGGCTGCCTGGCTATCCGTCATAATGGTAACTGGTCCTTTGTTAAGTCCCAACTCCATTATGAGATGAGCACACCAGTCAATGGTGTGTTTCTCCAGAGCACTATTTTTGGTTTGAGTTTACGTGAAGTGTTTTGTAACTAAAAATAATACACAGTTTTATTCCTTACTTCACTTGTTTATTTAAGCATTAGATGTGCATTTCGTTCACAAGGTGAACATTATCATAATGATTATATAATGACAGCATATATCCTGACAGAAGCTGGTGATTTGAATGGTTTGAACGTGTTAATTCCCGACTCAACGTCATCTGGTTTAATTATCGTCTTCGCTGTTTCCCAGTCCCGTTTTGGAGTCCCTGTGTTGGGCTCGCCTAGGTCGTCAGAAACAGGATTGTCAAGTATTGCCGGGTACCCGGGAAGTACGTCTGTAGTAGTACTTGCAGAGTCTCTTCTACCGAGTATATGTACTTTCCATCTTTGGTCTGCAGTGAGCCGATGTTCCCAGACGAGTGCTTGTGGGTTCACTTTCTATGTCCCCACAGAATTTTTGCCAAGAGTCTCTCTTGGCTTTTTTGATGGCATTGTTATATGCCGTGAGGGCCGTTTTATACTGCGCCCAATCACCGTTTCTCTTGGCTATGTTAAATAGTCTGCTGGTGCGTGCCTTTGCCCTATCAAGTTCCTTATTCCACCAGGTGACCCTGTTTGAGGTAGGTTTGGTAGTTCTTGGGCAGCTCGCTTCAAACGCAGTATTGATAGAGTCCGTGACGCTTTGCACCATGAGCTCTAACTCATGCGTTGTTCTCGCTATGGTTGGATAGCCCCCGATTCGCCAGGCTAGTACCTATAGGTCCCAGTTAGTTCGATGTCGAATCGTATATATCGATGATCTGAGAGTGATGGCTCATCAGATACACGCCAATGTTTTACCATTTCACTTGCTTTGCGAGAGGCAAGCTTCGCGACGCGTTTACGAACGTGGGTGCATTTCCAATATTTACTATTTCAATGTCATTCTCTTAGATAAAATCTAATAATTTATCACCACTTGGATTTGTAATTTTCTCTATTGCTTCTGGTGTTCTATTATTTTTTCTTTGATGGCTTGTCGGCTTTTATCGTGATACCATTCAGTGCTTTTCCGTTGTTTTACTTTTCCGATTATTTTATTTGCAGTTCCTATTATAATGGTTTTTACCTGCTTCTACGTCATTACTTGTAGCATATTTTATTAGCTTCGGGCGTAGTTTCGTTTTATATTCTTGTTCTTGTTGTGATAGCTTAAGCAGTTATCTTTAGTACTGGTTGGTTTTCGTTTTTGCTACCATTGTAATTTTTGCTCTTATTAGTGGTCCGAGTCCGCGTTTGTTCTTTGGAAAGTACGTACATTCATTATGTCTGTAGTTCACCGTTTTGAAATGAGGAAGTGGTCTATCTGGTTTACCTCGTTACCTCTAGGGATTTTCCAGGTTCCTTTATAAATATTGTTTTTTGGAAAGCATGTGCTGGCCACAATATAGTTATATTGTGAAGCGAACTGTTCTACTTTTAGCCCATTATTATTAATGTTGTTATGTAAGCTATTTTTCTGAATATGCCTGCAAAAACTTATTCTTTTCCCAACTTGTCGTTAAATCACCAAATGTGACCACTTATTAGTTGTTAGCTCCTTTCTCATCTGATCATCCTTCCTCATTATGGGTACGCATGCACTATCGAATTTGAAGAACAATTTTGTTAATTACTCTATCAAAAACCCAAGCAATTATTAATTAAAAACGTTTTGCACACCTTAAATCCAAAATATCGTAAAGTAGCTATGTTTATTCCTCAATCGAGAATCAATCTTCTCATAATTCACCTTTATTATCTTTACTATCATAATCCCCTTACGATCTACTAATCACTAACTAATAAAACCAAACGGAAATGCCGCCAGTCGGTCTGTAGCCTATAGAACAAGTAGTTATGTGATCTATTCTTAATATATATGTTATATACTTAAGTCAAATAATTAGAAAATAAATAATTATTATGTTTTAATCATAACCGATTCAAAATCGGAAAAGTCAATGGCGTTGCGGTAAAACCTTAACTCTTTACTGTATATATAATATAACTGAATATACATAATGTTGAAATTTCCATTTATTTACACAGAAATTAACATTTTAAATAATCCTTGATGTGATGAGGTTATGTATGCTGCAACACGTGTTGGCAATATTATAATAAATTTCATTGTATCTTATTCATAGACCATAAAACGTATAACTATTTTACATATTTAAAAATAGATACATTGTTTTGAAAAATTCACAAACAATTATTGTAAAAATATTATATAACGTGTAAACGCAGTTATTTAAATCAACATCACAGCGTAGAATACAGACCTACAAGATGAAATTAGTAATTATAAAGATGTCTAGTTAAATTCGACACGCATTGGTTTCCTCCTTTTAAATTGTAACCTATATGCATTTAAAAACATCCACTTATAAAAAATCTTCAGTAATTACATTACCTCCAAAAAACGTAATTTAAGCTGCGGCAACAGAAATCCTATAGAGCTATTTTGTTTATATATAAATATTCAGTCTATTCGTTCTAAAATCAATTGAATTAATATTTTATTCAATGATGATATATTCAATTCGTGGGACGCGGGGTACTAATCTCGGATTAATTAATTCGCGAGCCACGAAATAGTGATTTGGAAGCTGAACACGAAAAAACTGTTATTCATTCGAAAAACAATAAACTTTATTCGCACGATAGGAGATTACAATAATCGCATTTTATGCGCAAACAACAATAGTTAGCTCAAGAAGAATACTCTGTTATTGGTTTAACTAATTCATAAAGCGACCCAATTTTCTAAGAATTTAGTTTGTCATGGTGGTGTATTAATTATGATTAGAAATACACCCATAGATTTCTTAAACTTAATTTTAGAAAATTGACTATCGCTCACCAGAGGGTGTTTTTATTAAATTTTTATATACATTAACAATGGATTTTCATGGCATATATGCAGCAAACAAGACAGTTTATTAATTTAAAAAAAATGAAAATATTTAAATATTTTTTTATACCAAAAATATAAAGCAATCAAAAAATATATTATTTATAAAAAGGACTATTATATGATAATAAAATATAATTCTATTATTTTTAAATATAAACAAAATAATAACACCCCCGAAATAAATATAACACATATAAAATCATAATATAAAATATATTGTATACTCATTGCCAACGAGTATAAAATTTGCTGCACTCGCCTTCGGCCGATTGGGCAATGGTCATTGTATGCAAATTGTTCACTATATTTTTTCTACGATTATACATATGAATTAAACAATACAAGTATAAATTTCTATTTATTAACAATAAAAAAATTATTTATTTAAAATGTATGCATTATTGATACAATTATTAAATGTGGTTCTTCGAGATCATGTATCTGATGGAACATCTACAGTAGGGTTTGATTTTTTTAACAAAACTACAAAATAACTAATAAATAGTTTGACGTATAATTTCTACTGTCAGTAGCCACGGCTATATGTTTTTTGAGAAAAGTTATTTCAAATATCAAATGTGTGTTATAAATTTAATAATATGCGTATAATATTTCCGTGTAATTGAAAAAAAAATTCTTTGAATTTTAGGTAATTCACATGTATTTATTATAAAAATCGTTTAGTCTGATTCAATATTATTAATACTTATTGTGATATCACTCGTCTGTTTAACTATTGTAGCACTAGTGCTAGGATTTTAATACATTTTTATTAAGGCAAAAAAATATACAAGGGAAAGTATGGAGATGAAAACAGAAACAAAAATGGAAAAAGAATTATAGAATTTTATTTAGCAAAAAACCTCATTGTAACAAACGCAAATACACACATAAATACACTAGAAAAGTTAGACCAAGAAAAGAGAAATAAAAGACTACTCCTTAATAGACGCAGAAGAATGGAAAAAGGTGAAATATGTTAAAGTAATAAGACAAGCTGAAATAGGGAGCGACCACTACTTGGTAAAAATATAAATTAACACAGAAGCTGCAAACTTGAAGTATATGAAGTCGAAAACAATAATAAAAAAAAACACATAAAGCCAAAAATTGAAAAGAAAGAAACTAGGAATGAATACCAATCAAAAATAGAGAAAAAGACAAACAAAATAGAAGGAGCAGAAAGCAAATAGAAAAAGTTCAAAGAAATCATAGGTGAAGCAGTCTAAGAAAGCTGTGGAACAATCACTATATTAAACAAACGGAGGAAGAAAAACAGGTGGTGGTCAGAAGAGGTAAAACAATTTGTAAAAATAAAAGAAGAGAATTGGAAAACTTACATAAAAACAAGGAAATAACAAGATTATAGAAGATATAAAATAGCAAATAAAATAGTGGAACAAAAATTCAAGTTAGCAAAAGAGAAATCCTGGGAGCAGTTCAGTAAGAAACTGAAAGAAACGTTCACAGAAAACCAAAAATGTTTTACTGCACTCTTAAACAAAAGAGGAATAAAAGGACACCAATCCAACCAAGTATAAAAGACAAAAAAACGTAAATACAATAACAGAAGAAAAGAAGATATTAGAAAGATGGAAAGATTTTTTTAACGAAATAAACGAAACAGACCATCATGGACATGGTGAAACAAATGGAGGAATCAACGAAGTAAGATTCGAAAAACTGGAGGCAGTAATAAAAAAAAATAAAACTAGGAAAATCTCCAGGTATAGATGACATCACAGCCGAAATGATGAAATATATGGGGGAAAGGGGAAGGAAGAATTCTTGGAAATAGTAAATGACAATATCAAGAATCACAAGATACCCGAGGAATGGAACAAGGGAATTATAATATCCATACACACAAACGGAGACACAAAAATATGTGACAACTACAGGGGTATTACACTCACAAGCAAACCAGGGAAATTTTTTTATAGGTTAATAGAAGCAAGAATAAAAGGAAAATTAGATCAACAGCTGGGAGAAGAATAACACGGATTCAGAAAAATAGAAGTAAACAAGACTTAATATACATAGAGACAACTAACAGAAAAGATGATTAAAAAGGGAAAAAAATTACACATATGCTTCATCGACCTAAAAAAGCATATTACAGGGTAAGAAGAGAGGACATATGGCATATACTCGAACCAAGAGGGATAAAAAAAGCATAATAAATATAGTAAAGAAATAACAAAAATAAAGTAAAAATAGGAAATAAAGAATTAGAGGGGTTCGAGACCAAAACAGGACTGAGACAAGGTTGTATATTAAGCTCTTTACTATTTGCATCACTTAATGACGAAGCAATAAGAAATAACAAACAGAAGAACCGAGAACACAAAGATAGGGTATAGAAATATGGAATTATTAAAAATGCAAATATTAATGTTTGCCGACGACATAACATTCATAGCAGATTCAGAAGAAAACCTGGAAATATTCAAAGAGGAGCCGGAAAAGATAAATATAATATCATCAAAAGGGAGCAATCACAAAATAGAGTTAAATACCTGGGATCAACAATAAAGGAAACAGGGAAGATAGAATCAGAAAAAGATGAAAAACTAGGCAAAGCAAGAATGATCAACAACACAATAAAGAAAACATTCTTAGAGAAAAAAGAGATTATAAAAACAGAAGTATACAGGGTGACTGACGAAAAACCTTTGGTGCTGTATCTCGCTTATTTTTGATCTGATTTGAATAAATAAAACATCAAATTAAATGATTTTTAAAAGACTTGAATATGAACTGTACTGATATTTTTTCTTGCATCTAGTTTTTGACAAAAGACGATCAACTTTTTTTTCAAATTGCACTGTATAAATATTTTTTACTGATCCGCAAAGAGATTTTTTCCTGAATCTAAATTTGTAAACGATTTTATCCATTCATCAAACCAAAGTCGAGAAATTGACGATTAAAAAAAAATTAAAAACCAAATACCCATAGTAAACAATATACAGAGCCTATTCCAAATGTCAAAAGTGACAGTGTCAGTCATTGGTACAATACTGCAATGATTTTTAATAATTTCATAATAAAAATGTTGCAAGATTTCAAAAACTGAAAAACGATTTCTGTAGAAGCACAAAATTCTAGTACATATGAAATCTACATAAAGTGGTTTTAACTCGTTGCTTGAAACGTGTTGTTGTTCACAGATAAAAGATTCATGAACTGCTACAAGTACACCACTGCCGCTTTTATTTTGATGATCACAGATCACATCGGAATGCTTTTATTTGTTTGGAAATAAGTTAAGGTTTTGTAATGATTTATGTCTCAGTTAAAAGTATGTTATCTTGATTATATTCAGCTATTACATTATTGTAAAATGTAGTAGTTTTATTATGAAGTCCTCGTACATTCTGATAATAGATATTCATTGGTTTAAGATGTGGCTGTAGGATATTTATACGCTTTTTTGTTCCTTGAAAATACTTAAGAGATACGCTATCTCCAGTCAGTTAGTATTTTACTCTTTTTATCATTTTTACGAACTGTTAGATATGTTTGTAAGGAAATATTCTTGAATACACTTATACTGTGTTAATGTTTCGACAATATTTGCTTAAGGATACATAAGATATTATGACTTCCAAATAATATACATTATTTTCAGGATGGTATTGTAATATATTGTTTATATATGATTTATCATGGAAATCGCAACATGAAAAGGGAATATTAAAAAAACATTGCCAATTAATTTTCACAAATTTCTCTTAAGACCGGATTTGTACCGAAAATGTTTTCAATTGATCGAAAAGGTGATAATCCTTTGGTGCATGTCTAAAAAAATGCGATAGATCTTCCCATATAGCTCTCTCTCTCTCTAATTGATGAATGCGTTCTGGCGTTGTCTTAATGAAATAGGTGAGTCTTCATATTGGCCAATTGTGACTATTGTGCTTCTGGTTGTTTGCCTGCTTAAATCTAATTAGTTTACAGAAGAGGTTTGAACTGGTTGCTTGGGCCAATGAACTCCGCTTATAATCAAAGATTTATTTATAATCCCACAAAACATACTACAATACATTCTTAGCCGTTAAATTAAGCTTAGCGATCATTTGGACTCGTGGACCGCGATTGTACATCGATCTTTTTCAGTTGTTCTTATATGTGACCAATTTTTTATCACCAGTCACTACCTTCTTCAAACATAAATCGATTTCGTTACATTTCAGCAAAGAATCAACATCGATTCGGTCCAAAATTTCGTAAATCTACAATAACAAGTCTTATTAAAACTATAAACAAATCACTTATTGATACAATTACTTCGATGGTTAATACCATGACAGATATTAAATTATTATTAAATTTTCTAGGGGTGGGTGATTAGTACGTATAGGGTTTTGCTCATCTGCTATCCATTTCCTTCAATGGGCCATTAACTGTTATTAGTAATATGGCTTCAAAAGTTGAGTTTTAATACCCAGGCTGTTACCTGCTCAAATTTGTTATGAGTTTATTCGGGAATCTATTAAATGCTTAATTAATTAGAACTAGTACTATTCAAATTAATAATCATTCAATAGATTATCAAAAAATATATATAGGTGTATTTAACATACTCTTCCTCTGGCTCTGAAGTTATCTTGGTTAGGTGGCCAGATTACTATTTCCTTAGTTTTCCAAATTGTCTTTTGAGAGGTACAAGTTTAGACCAAATAGTACATTAAGTTTTTGTTGGAATTTTTTTCACTTCATTATAGCTTTCATAGACTAAAAACCTTTAAAAAATCAAATTTACAATAACAGCAAGAATGTTTGTTTTTCTATCTTCTTCATAAACGGAATATCCTAAGTTTAAGATAGTTATCCATTGATTTTTTTGCAGTAATCATTGATTCTTGGCATTGGGTATTTATAACAAGAGTTAAGTTTTCTGAAATATATGTTGTTACTCTAATTACCCTAATTGCCCATCTAGTTAGACAATTTATATGGGTTTTGGATAAAAGGGATGGGTATAGTTTATAGCTGCTCCATCTTCAGTAAATACATTTTTAATCAACTTGAACTAGTCTTACTTCCGTTTATATAAGGATGGCAAGCCTTAATTCTCAGGATCACTTTGGCGGCTTTATGAATAATTTTTGTTTGGGTTTTTTTTTGCTCTAAGATTTTTATAGCCGTTCGTTTTATTTTTGATTCTCGTTTCTCCTTTACTCTGGAATTCCATTTCAAAAAAGCTTATGTTATCCAGGTATCCGGCAAAACTTATTGCTCCCTTCCTAATGTTTCTTGTTTCTGCATATTAATTTTATAGCAGTTGACATATTTTGTGATTGAGAATTATCGTCGATCAAAGTTTTGTAACCCGATTTGTCCTACAATCTCACTTCTTTGATAGTTTTTAATAAGTTGATCCGAAAGTAATTTCATTTTTTTAATAAAAATGTAAGATATATTTATATATTGTCAATTCTTAAGCAATATCTTTTGTCGTCTTTCTGGCAGTAGCTAAATTACACGGTCATAAAATTTTTGTAATTTGCTGACAATAAACTGATACAGCTTACGGTCTAAAAACTTATAAACACAGTGGTATGTAATTATCAAAAGGTATCAGATATGAAGAATATCTACCATATGCTGAAGTAAACACTATCCAAACTGTAACAGCCATTGTCGAGTTACTAAAATTGTATTAGGTCTTGTATTACCTTATTGGAATACTTTATATTGTAAATTATTTATATTGATCAATTCTGGCCTTTTAAAAAACGATTTATTTGAAATATCATCAAACTTTTCAAATGGTTATGAACGGCTAAATTCGATAAATTTAATCTGTTTGGGGGGGGGTTTGTATCCGGAAACGACAAAAGTTTTCGATCCCTCAAGGAGGGCTGGGAATGTTTCCGGCCTGATATAACGAAGACCATTCACGGTTAAATAAGGGGAGATGGCTAAATGGAACCCACACTAACCTGAGTCGTCTCTTCTCTTCCTCCAACATAAGCCATATAGGGTTTTAAGGACTCGTCGGGTTGTCCTGCGGTGTCTGATGGAACCTTTTGGTTGCCGCGAATCCATCTGCTCGACCGTAACAATTTCGGCCGCTCGCGAATTATAAATGTTTGGCTCCGATTTCCACTAGCAGTGTTCAATTAGCCCGAAATAAATAAAACTAACTAACAATGAATTAACTCTGGGTTACTCTGCACGACGAAACAAACGAATATGTTCTCGCGATCACTGCTGATCATCAATTGCCGAAATATCTTCATGCGCATGTGGGTATTGTGGGGTACAAAAAAACGTGGTTCTAATGGAGAAGGATAGTTAACAATAGTCTTTGTTATCTCCACCGAACATAATCTCTCGCCGATTTCAGGAGTTGTTATTCATTGATTTGATCAACGAATGCCTTTATTTTGTCTTCATCGGCTTTAGCTGGTCTTCCAGAACGTGGCGCATCTTTTACAACAAAAATTGCTGGATCGAAGTACTAAAAACTGGTTTGGAAATTGGCATTCTTCCATAAACTTCGGATATTGTTTTTACCTTGGGCATCATTTGTACGTTTTCTCTAGTAAATAAATTCAAATATACCGCAAATGCTGCTTTTCATTTTCTATATTTAATATAGTGTAGTTTCAATCAACTTTTTTACAAGCAAGCCTTTCTATATTAACTGATAAATGATGATACAGTGTAAAGTTTGCTGCGAAAATAATTATTCTTTTATAAGAAATAAATAAGGTTACCCAATATTATCCGAATGTCTGATAACACGTTTGCTCTCTTCACAATGTTTCTTCACTGCTTTTTAATTTGCGATCCTCTATCGAATGTTATTATTACCACGTTTGCTGTGTCGATTTTAATTTTATGTAACCACGCTTGACTTTTTAGGATTAAATTTTTGGCATTGTCTCCTTAAAATGCCAAGGGTATTGTAGTTAAATCATCGAAGATTATTTTTTTCAAATTTTCTTTGCGGGTGTAAAGTTTTCTGTGGTGTGCTTTTTTTTCCCTGCTTGGTAGATCATTTTTTCTCTAATTGAGGAACGTTCCTTTTTGTCGTATATACTATTCTTGTAATGATTGTTCGATGTTTTGTAGTATGACACTACACAAAATCAGCCTTTTTGCATACTTCCTTTATGCGAATCGATAAAATCTCTAAAAAGATTTTATATGCAGGTTTTTCATGGTAAGAAAAGTCTTTGCAGGACAAAGTTCTAAATTTTTTATAATTTTTTTTGTTTATTTACATATTTAATGATACACAGTGTATTTAAAAACATAGAACAGTTTTACAGATTGCACGACACAAGACTTATGATAAAAACTGTGACTTGTTATGTATGTTTCAGGAGTCTTACGGTCCTTGAGGGTATATCATGCTGTACTTGGTTACCTTCAAACCTTCAAAGAGTGTTAGGTTGTTTTTAACAAATTTGACTGGCCAAAGGCATTATTTTTAGCCTTTTAAATAAATTTCGGCAGCTGATATTAGGATTAACATACCAAATATGGTGTATGGTGACTACGGGAAATTTTATTTGGCTGGTTTACTGTATACGTTCACATTTCATAATAATAATAATAATAATAATAATAATTTATTAATGCCAGAACTCTTCCAAGTTTTACATAAGTCAAGAAACACCGCAAATATTTAAATAAAAATTACTTAGCAATTTAAATATAAAAAAACATAATCCCTTAGTAAAATGATTAAAAGATGATACTTAATTGATAGTGATATCTGCTAAACCAATTGACAAGCACTCCGATATCTCATAGAAGGCTTTCTGAATTAAAAAGACTTTAATTGCCTTTCTAAATTTTGTGATTGTGAGGGATCTTATGTTTTCAGAAAGCGTGTTGTAGAATTTGGGACCATGATAGTTTATGTAATTTCGCGTTTTAGATAGGCGGATGGGCATAATTAGCTGATCTAGTGTTATGTTCGTGTAATTGGCTTTGAGTCGTGTAGTTACTAATGTGTTTGTGTACGTAGCATAAACATTCTAAAATGTAAAGACGGTAATGTAAGTAAATCCAGTTTAATGACAGAGCTTCTACAGTCGTCTCTATATTTGATATTAGAAACAATTCTAATTGCTCTTCGTTTTAATAAAAGTAATATTGTGACTATAGAAGAGTACCCCATGCCAAAATAGCGTACGATAAGTGGCTCTCCACCAGTGCTAAATATGACGATTTCAAGCAGAATTCAGGCTGTGAATTTTTGAGCATGCTTAATAAATAAATATTACTGCCCTAGAAATTTTGCAGAACTTAGTTCCATATCTGTTTGCAAGGTGAACAACACAGTTTTAGACTTTTCTGGATTCACTACTAATCGGTTAGCGCTAAAACACTCAGTAACTTTTAGTACTGAATAATGCGCTTTTCTTATCAACGGATGTGGTTTTTACAGTAGTGTCGTCAGAAAATAAAGTTATATTATAATCAAGAATTTGAGAAGGTAGATCATTAATATATATTAGAAATAATAGAGGACCCAGAACTGAACCCTGAGGTACCCCATGATTTGAGACGCCTTCTTAAAATTTTACTCTCTGAGTAATGCACTCGGTAATATGTTATAGCAGTACAGCTTCCGTAGAAGGATCTCGTAAGACACGCAATCAAAAGCCTTGGTTAGGTCCATGAAGGTTGATGCAGAACAGGAGCCTGTTTCATAACCTTCGTAGATTTCTTCTGTAAAGGCTATGATTGCATCCGTCGTTGACCTTCCCCACGGAAACCATACTGTCTGTCCGACAGTAAATCGTGTTTTACAAAAAACTCAAGCAATTGTTGGAATAACACTCTATCCAACACTTTGGCGATTGTAGGCAAAAGATAAATTGGCCTATAGTTGTTAATATCGTTTAAGCATTCCTTTTTGTAAAGTGGTATAACACAAGCCCTTTTCAGGCAGTCAGGGAAAATATTCTGCGTTATGCATAGGTTTATAAGTTTAGTTAATCGGTAAATATGCTTGAGTTCAAACCATAAATATCGCGACTCTGGGAATTCTTTAAGTTTTGAATTATGGTCCGTATTGTATTAGGGCCAATTTCGTGAAATTTAAAATTTGTAGGAACGTCTTTAGGATATTGAATTTCATATTCTATAGGATTCATAGTATTGATGTGGCAATTTTTTTGTTGTATTTACTGCCACGTTTATAAAATGTTGATTAAATTCGTTAGCATTAATATCACAGGCTTTATCACAGTTCGTATTTTGTTTTGGTTTAATTAAGGACCACATTGCTCTGACTTTGACTTTGAATTATGAATATATTCAGAATTTGCAGAAATTTTAGCATCTATTAACGCACGTTTGTAGTGTTTTTTTAGAGCACTGTAGTTCTCCTTTGACTCTGGTTCATTGGTACAAGCTTCCCTTAGCCAACGCAGGGCTTCACGCATTTGCCGTAGATCATTATTGAACCAGTTTACTCCAATATTATTATATTGCTTCCCATATGGAGTTATGTTAGTCCAAGTGGTGCTATGTAGTGGATGATGTGGGTTTTCGATACGTTTGCAGTTAAGTTGTTGATGGTTAGCCAAATGTCCAGTTCTACAGGCATTTGCTTCGTTGCTATATTAAGGTCTTATAGGGAATGATTTAGTTAATCGTTGTATCGTCCGCAAACATTGTAATGTGTGCATTGATCTTAAGTGACATGCCATTAATGAACAAAAGGAAGAGTAAAGGGTCAAATACGCTTCTCTACGGTACACCGGCCTTTTGAGAGGCAACTGTGGATGTATGCGGAATATTATCAAAATATATGGATGTCACTTATTTTATAAGCTAGTAACTTATTTAGTGGTATATCGTGCGGAACACTGTTAAAAGCTTTTGTTAGATCAACAAAAATCGAAAAGACCTGTTTGTTATCCTCAAGATTATTGAGAATAAAACGGATGAAATTATGTATGGCATGAGTTGTTGTTAACCTCTTTCTAAAACAATATTGTTATTATTCGGTCGTAAAAGTTCATAAATTTTTGAAATTATCGGAAAAATAGAAATAGGTCATCTTTTTTGGGGATTAGAACTATTTTTCCCATTTGAGTGACTGATTAATCAACACTACAAGTTTTTTTTTATAATAGCAGATATTGACTTCAGCTTGATGTCACTATTTTATCACCAATAGTGCTAAAATAGTTGTTCATAGTATGTACAATTTTTTACTGGTCATCAATTTGTGTATTATATTCATTTCTAATAAATTTTATTTTTTTTTCATTCTCCAAAAATCTTTAGATGTGTTAGATGCATTTTTAATTTTGATAGTAATATAATTTCTTTTTTCAGTCTGAAGTGTGACTTTGAATTCTTTTTTTTAGTTTCTTATACGTAGTATTGTTCGCTACAATTAAATTTGTGTAATTCGTAATAGAATTGTAAGTAGTTTTTTAGTTGCTTTAAATGGTTTGTATACCAGGGTATTATTAGTTTAAAATTGTTTTGTATTGCTGTTCTAAATGGGTTCCATCCCAAGTTAACGAATGAAGTATTGCATTTACTTTGTTCAAGATAGTTACTTTATTTGTCTATTTCTGGTTATTTTCAAAGTTTTCTCCAGCATGCAGCCTCTTATGGTCAAAAATGCCAGTATCAATGGCACGTGCATCAATATAGTTTCTATTAGTAATTAAGTTATGAAAGCTGGTGCTACTCCCACTAGTAACTCGTGTAGATGATTGTATAGTTATTTTTAGGTTGTAACTGTTTATTAAGTTAAGGAAGTGTGTAGTTGCATTTTCCGAGACTTTTTGTAAGTATATGTTAAAGTCACCTCCATTTATAATTTCAGACTGTTCTATTATTATGAGTTTATAAAGTACTTGTTTGGAGATACATAAAAAGCCAGCCATTAGTCTGTCAGGCTGCCTATATAGACATAAAAATATGATTTTTCGATATTTGTTAATAATACATTCGGCGCATGGCAATTCTATAATTATTTTCACCAAAATACCCGCTCCCCTGTGCCCATATGTAAACCATGCAAATACTGAAATTGATTTTAGGAAAATCTTCACGATGTTTTACCCACTGCTCTGTAACCAAGAAGAAATTTCTGGCAATTGCCTTAATATTGTGAATTTTGGCAGACGCCTAAGTACAACTCCGTGCGATTTAATCTTTTTTTTTCTTGGTCACTGATTTTCACAATGGCGATGCAGAATTTAAGTCAGCAGTTTACTTCACTTTGATGTTGGGAGCTAATGCTGGTGGTTGGAATTTTTTAGTTGCCCTGACGGATGATTCCTTCCCAGAGATTGAATTCTTGCCGCGCGACTTTCTGCTTGGTGCACTTGGTGCATTGCTAGTTTTTGTGATAAATTCTCCTTGCTTTTTATCTTACAAACATTAATCCATAGGGATCTGCTTTTCAGAATGTTGAGTTTTGTTTTCTTTTTGAACAATTTTATCACAGATAATAATCATTGTTTACATTTGCTTAATAAAACACTGACGTAATGTAAGGTTTCAAAAAATCGTTTTATTGTTCTTCAACATTATTTCGCCACACAGTGGCTTCATCAGGTAGATGACAAATATGGTTTTTACAATTTACAGTCATTGCTTATATATTATACAACTAGGCGAACAAAAT
The DNA here is from genome assembly GCA_963969525.1 of Ontholestes murinus. NCBI lineage: Eukaryota > Metazoa > Arthropoda > Insecta > Coleoptera > Staphylinidae > Ontholestes > Ontholestes murinus. The sequence continues at coordinate 24,272,640 of OZ018396.1, forward strand.
AGGGGAGGGGGGTAATGTCGTGGTCCAAACAAATTATAATTTTTGATTATTCTAATATAAATGTAAGATACTATATACACGTTGTCCCCTGAAATTTTGAATACGGGCATTTTAATGCATTACTCGTTGCTTAGTTAACACGCTCGTCACATATTTTAATGGATTGACCAACGGGAAATAATCAGTAATTTCTAATTTGTAATAAAATAGGGAATCAAAATGAAACAATGCTGACGAATAACAAGTAACTGCAATGTTCATCTTATTAAATGTTCGATCTCCTTGTTGAGCCAAACAATATCCCAGATGATCATAAAATTCCTGTTAACATTATAGCTTCAAAATGTCAAATTGACATGCATATTGCAGCAACAACCATAGCAACCAATAATAATAATCGAGATATAATACAAATTACATTACTCATATTCAAAATTTCAGGGGACAACGTATATATGCAATTATAATTGTATTAAATAAATGTATTGTTATTGAATGTTTAACAAAGGTGAGTTATTGACTTCTAGTTGATCATTTAACAGAATATCGCGTTTGTTATATTTATTTATTTTCATTGATTCTAATAGATTGAGTTTGAGGCCTTTATTTTGTCTGTGTAATATTTTGAAGTTGTCATTAAATGAATGTCCGTATTCTGTTAAATGATCAGCGTATTTTGACTTGGATTTTCGCTGAATGAAACAATTTTTATGTTCTTTTATTCGTTGCTCGAAATTTCTGCCAGTTTGACCAACGTACACTTTTGGACAATCTCCACAACTGAATAGATACACTTGTGATTCTTTATTTTTATTTGTTTTATCTTTCGAATTATTTATAAACTTGGATAGGGAGTTATTAGTTCTAAAGGATGTGGTAATATTAAGGTTTTTTTAGGATTTTCGCGATATCTTCTGATGATTTTCCTAGGTAAACTATTGACGCATAAGGATTCTGAGGTTTATTTTGAGGTTGGGGAAATATTAATGAAATAATTTGTTGTTGTTGTTTTTTGTGCAGTAGGTTTTTGATAGAGGAGATTGGGAAGCTATTGTTTTCAGCGATTTTGTAAATTCTGTTTAGTTCAATATTAAAATTAGTTTTTGATATGGGGGTAGTAGTAGTAGTAGTAGTAGTAATATATATTTGAAAACACCATACATGGTATAACATCGTCAATTAGAACGTAATACAATAAATATAATTACAAATAATTATTAAATAGATACTAAAATATTAATTAAAATATAATGTAAGACAAGTTTCTAAATATGAGGTCTGTATGGTAACACAATAGAAGTGAGTTGGAATTAAAAATTATTTGTGTACATATATACATACAAACATCCATATGCATACACACTAGCCCATATTCATTTATATGTGTGCACATAAAACTTGATAGATAAAATTAGTATTGTAAATAAGTAAAATAATTAACATTATGAACACAATAAGATTTGGGGTAAAATATAAAATTAATCAGATAAAACATTTATAAAATGGTTTTATCACTATAAGACAATAATAGGATAAAAAACAGTGCATAAATAAAAGGTCTAAAATCATATTGTTAACATTACAAACACATTAAAACTTACAGTATAGAATAAAAAGTATGCTATAAAACAGTTGCATTCAATATTTCATTAAAACAGATAAATAATTTTGAATAAACTAAATATATTAAAATAAATATAATACAATACAGACACACAAATATAAGAACAATAGCGTGACAAAATTGTTACCAAATGATATTAAAATATTCTTTGTAGGTATAAAGGACTTCGTGAATAAGCCTTGCTTTAATGACCCTTTTAAAGCTTTGCATTGAAAGGTCTTGGATGTGCTGTGGTAATTTATTAAACATTTTTATAGAAAGATGTTCAAAATTATTCATTGTTTTATGTAATCGTACTTTGGGTAACATTAGATTGTTTTTTAATCTGGTGTTATGGTTATGTATGTCTGCTTTTTTTTGCAGCTGAGGCACCGATCGCTTTATATATAGTAAACAGTGTAATACATATAATGATGCAGATGTCATGATTTTAAGATTGGAAAAGTATGGTCTACAGGACATTGTATTATTTACACCTGCAATTATGCGCACAGCCTTTTTTTGAAGGATTAATATACGCTCTGCATGAGGTGAACTGCCCCAGAGGAGAATTCCCTGTCCCACTAATGAGTGAATATACGCATAATATGCCATTTTTGAAATATGAGGGTTTGTGTTTTCCGCTACTTTGCGTAATAAGTATATATTTCTATTTATTTTATTGCTCAAATTTTCTATTTGTACCTCCCATGTAAGCTTTGGTTGAAAATGTACCCCTAAGAATTTAATGCTTTCGTGTTTATTTCCGCTGTTTAAATCGAAAGTAAGAAAATTTGTTTTGTTCCTATTCATTATAAGCCTGTTTGCTTTGAACCACGCTTCAGCTTGTCCTATCCCATCCATTATAGTACAACTATCATTTGCTAGATCCTGTACAGTATCATCTGCAAACATATATGCTGTTATATCAATATTACTCCCCAGATCATTTATGTACACCAGAAATAACAGAGGTCCAAGAATTGACCCTTGAGGTACCCCGTATGTTATTTCAGAAATATACGATGTTTCACCATTGAAAGAAACAACTTGTTGCCTATGAGTCAGGTATAACCCCATAATACTCTAATTTACTAAGCAGTTGGTCATGACAAACACAATCAAAGGCCTTACTTAGGTCAATATACGCAGAATCTAAGCTGGTTCCACATTCAAACGCTTCTGTAATATTTTTTACCAGTTCGATCATTGCACATAATGTGGACTTTCCTTTGCGGTATCCGAATTGAAAATTACTAAGTTTTTTGTCCATATAAGAATAAAGCCTGTTATAAATAATTATTTCGAAGACCTTAGCAATAATAGGTATAATGGCAATAGGGCGATAGTTTATTGCCTCAGATTTGTCTCCATTTTTGTAAATTGGAGTAACTTTCAAATTTTTTAACTGATTTGGAAAGTGTCCATTTTCTAGGCATATGTTTATTAAGTGTGTGAGCACATCGACTACTTCGCTGCATATGAACTTTAGAACTGATGCGTTCATACCATAAATATCTTTCGAAGGTGAGTTTTTGAGATGTGTTGTGATATGTTTCACTTCCTCGGTGTTTGTCGGTGACATAAAAAACGATTGCGAAGATGATACTTTATAATTGTTTAACAATCTAGTGTAGACATTTAGTGGTTGCATGTTACAAACGAGTTGGTCAATAGTTTCAATAAATTGTTTTTGAAAATCATTGGGTGTTAGATCAGAACATTTGTTATTATTCGATATATTGTTATTATTAAGCTGGTTAATAATCTGTCACAATTGTTTAGGTTTATGTATTGATGATAAAATTTTATTCTCTGTATATGCTTTTTTTGCTACAGTAATATTTAGTTTGTAATCTTTTTTTAATTTATAAAAGAGTTCATCAACCTCGTTTGAAGGATTAGCATTTCTAATTGTGCTTAAAATGTTTAATATTTGCTTTTGTGAAGCTAGGTCATGGCTGTACCAAGGATGTTTGGATGTTGTTCGTTTGAATTTTTGAATTATTGAGGGACAGCTGTTATTAAAATTACGCATTAAAATATCATGAAACATGTCATAACACCTTTGGGGATCATTACATAGTAGAATCTGTTAATAAGGCGGTGCAGCATGGAATCAAAGTAGGCGAATTTGTGGGATTTTGGACGAAATGAATGGGTTTATAAAATATATTGAATTCATGTTTATTGCTTATTCGGGTAATCGTTAGGTCTAGGAAATTAATTGCGTTATTTGTTTCAACTTCTAGCGTGAATTTAATGTTACTATGTATTGAATTTATGTAATTTAAGAGAGATTGTAATTGTCTATTAGTGCCTGTGAAGCAGACCAAAATGTCATCTACATATCTATGCCAATATAGACAATTTTTGAATAAACTATGTTTTTCGATTATTGATTCAATTTTTGACATGAAGATTTCGGCGAGAAGAGGGCTTAGCGGATTACCCATTGCTAATCTTTCAGTTTGTTGGTAAAACCGATCGTTAAATTGGAAATAATTTTGGGTTAAGCATACCTCCAAGAATAAGAGAAAATATTAATGAGCAATTAGCTGGAATTCTAATATTTGAAATTTTGTTTATTAGTTCGGTGGAGTTTTTGATGGCGTATTTTGAGTTGAAGTTGGTAAATTCTAAAATAATTTTAATTAATGATTTTGATAGTTTTGTGCAAGGTGCAGCAAGGTAAGATACAACTGGTCTTATTGAGTGGGTATTTTTGTGGAGTACAATTTTGGTGGTCTCGGATTCATCGTTATTAGGTGATTTTTTTGTGGATCATTAAATAGGGCGTTATTTGTGGACAATATTGATTTTAATTGTTTTTGAAATTTTAATGTGGGGTAATTTTTAAGGTTTTAAAATTGTTTGATTCAAGAAAATTACCAACCTTGTCATTATACTCTTGGGCGGAAATAGCGCCAACTGTATTCCTTATCAGCTTTTGTAAATATAATTTGGTTATCGTTGGATTTCTTCTGGATATTCTTCGCCACATTGATTTCGTGATTTTGCTTTTTCTCTTGAATGTTTCTTATAATGCTTGATTTTAGTTGACATTTATTCTCCAAGGTGTTGTTGTTTGTTCGAATAAGGGCTATTTCTGCATCGACTGCTAACTTTTGGGCATCCGATTTCATGGTAGTTGGTTTTAGATTATATTTAAAACCTTTTGATAATAATTTTGTTTCGCTTTCGTTGAATGGTGTAGAAGTTAAGTTAATGAATCTATCGTAAAACTTTGGTGTACTTGTTTCGTTATTTGTGGGTGGAGTGGGCTGGGTTTTATTTTCGATGAGCCGTTTGATCTTTTGATTTTGTGTCAGGTACTTTTTATGGATGATTGGGTTAATTCGTTGTTTAATGGATTCATATAGACAATCGAATTAAACGTTGTGTAGTTTATATGATAATTTATATGATGTAAGTTGAGAGTACATCTCTAGTGGCTAACATTTTCTTGAAGTCTTCTCGTAACCATGTTCTTTCGGCACATTGAACAGCTTTTCTTGCAGCTCTTGATTTGTTGTTAACGCGGATCGAAATGTACTTTGGTATCACTCCCAAGTTTCTGCACTTAAATAGAAACCAAATATTTTGTTCACATGTCCTGTACTTTAACTGTAGTTTGTAAAACCACTAAGCCTGTTCGCCATCACTGGCCGATTTTAAATATTGGATTGATGAGGCGATTACTTGTTGAAACTCCATATTATCGCTTAATAAAACACTGACGTAATGTAAGGTTTCAAAAAATGGTTTTATTGTTCTACAACAATTGTTTCGCCACACAGTGGCTTCATCAGGTAGATGACAAATATGGTCAAACTGGCAGAAATTTCGAGCAACGAATAAAAGAACATAAAAATTGTTTCATTCAAGGAAAATCCAACTCAACCTATGCTGATCATTTAACAGAATACGGACATTCATTTAATGACAACTTCAAAATATTACACAGACAAAATAAAGGCCTCAAACTCAATCTATTAGAATCAATGGAAATAAATAAATATAACAAACGCGGTATTCTGTTATGACTAGAAGTCAATAACTCACCTTTGTTAAACATTGAATAACAATACATTTATTTAACACAATTATAGTTGCATATATATAGTATCTTACATTTATATTAGGAAAATCAAAAATTATAATTTGTTTGGACCTCGACATTACCCCCTCCCCTATTTTGTTCGCCTAGTTGTATAATATATAAGCAATGACTGTAAATTGTAAAAACCATATTTGTCATCTACCTAATGAAGCCAAGGTGTGGCGAAACAATTGTTGTAGAACAATAAAACGATTTTTTGAAACCTTACATTACGCCAGTGTTTTATTAAGCGATAATATTGAGTTTCAACAAGTAATGGCCTCATCAATCCAATATTGTTTACATTTAATTGTTTATTTATTAATTTAATTTTTGTTTAAGCCAGATAATTATTTCTTTTAAGGCTGCATTTTTGTCGTTCATCTCCGCTACGAGTTTATATAAACGTTCAACTCGCCATTTAAGTGATGCATTTTCTAGAGATGTCTCGTTAACCTCACTTCTTTCAGCTCCGCAACAAGATATCCATATCCCTTCTAATGAAACTATTTCTTTTTTGGCCAATCAATGGTACGTGCTTCCACATTTTTTGCAAACCAGAACTTTAAATAATTGGGTTGTCCGTCACTTTAAATATGGTTCAACAGACCCGCCATACTTATTCTATGCGATAAATACTGACTCCCATGAAGACGAGGTGCCCCAGAAGCACAACCCATATCTTATCACTTCGTAGTAAACAAATTTCATTTGTTCTAAATTTCTGCTATAGTAATTTTTGGAGAGTCTTGTTGTTAGGTTTAAACAATGGATAGATATTTAATTATGGGTATGGTCTCCACAATATATATTAAGGTCATGCAGCTTTTGAATCATATTTTTTCTGGGTTCTTATTTTTTAACATAATGGTAAATATATTGTGAAAAGTATTAAACTGAGAAATAAAATCTTTGTCAGTATAAACCTCGGTCCAGGTTTCAGATTGTAATTCTCTGAGGAAATTAAATGTATTACGATTATTACAATTTCTATGAATTTCTGGTGTTTTTCAAATTCAGAATTATAGAAAAAATGATTTATGATCGGAAATGACATTACGATTGTTATTAGGTTCTTACTGTAAATATGGTCGATGCATGTTTGATGAGGTAGCAGAGCATCTGGTATCTTCAGTATTTTCTTGAAACAAACTGTACATAAGTGGGATGGTTTTCTAATCTTTGATAATCATCAGTTGGCTCCTTTGCATCTTATAGTTGATGTTATTTGGTAACCATGTCAGTCCGCAAACTTCAATAACATCATCTATACATTAGCAATCTAGATTGAGATCTACAGTTTCTAAATAAGACTTATGCCATACATGTATTGCGACTTCTCCACAGCGTCCCTATCTACAATACTTGGATCCTAAAACAAAGTTATTTAACTTTACAGTTGACATATTATTACTATCAATCCAAGTTTCAATTAAGAAGATAATATTAAGATTTAAATGATAGTATTGTTAATTTGAATTTGACTAAATTAGCTATTATTAATGGATCTAATTTTTAGCAACAATAAATCAAAACTTGGATTGATTGTATGGACGAAATATTGTTCTCAATCTGTGGAAAATTAGGTTTATTATTTCCTCTACTCTAATTATAAAATTTATTTATAAAAGTGTTATTTATTATTTATTGGCATCAATTTTGAAAGATGAATATTTGGGTTCTTCAATTATAAAATGTTTTGTAACACTGGTATGTATGTGCGGTTGAATTTTATCTTCCATATATTACTTTACTTCATCAACGGTTACTCCCGTTTTAATTCTGGAGACAAATATTCAATATCCAAATGCCTTTGAAATGAGCGTCTGCATTTTGGGGCTTGTATCCATTCGTCATTCTTCGAATATTTAATATTTCGTGCGGTTTCGCTTACTTCTTTTGCTTCCACCTGTTGGGGAGACTCTGTGTTTGATATTTATTGAGGGTCCGGTAGATGTCAGGGTTTTCGTCGTATGAACTTTCATTGTTTTACAAGGTTCTACAATATAATTCTGCATGGTTTTGTTTGCAGTTTTCTTCCTGGATATTAGAGAATACATAATTCTTTTTCTGGATAATTTGCTGCTTGGTATGTACCTGTTTTTTGAGATCCATAATTTCTTCTTAGAGTTTCATCACCCATTGCAGACTAATTCGCTGTATCCCTTGTTTTTCGCAATGAAAGCATTAGGTTCAAAAGTTTTTGTTTCTTCTTCATCTCTAATGTAATTTTTAGGAATGTCTATATTTATTACGGTTTCTTCTTGCCATAAAAATAATGAGGCCAAGATGAAAATCCTCTTTTTATGTTCTATTCTAATATTTCGGAAAACAATTCTTCCCAAAACTTGATATATAAGATTGGATTGATCTTGCAAACTTTTTTACTTGCAATATCTATAGAGATTTTTAGATTGAAACTTACTGGCCCTATTTAGTGTCCTAAAGACTTTATAATTCTAGATGATCAATTTGATTTAATAGTAAATCTAAAAACAAACTTAAAAATTAATTAATTTATATACTTATTTATTAACTACTTTATTTTGACCCAAAATTTTATTATTATTAAGTAGTATTTAATTTGAATTACCTTATTTTGTTTATAATGAACTACCACCTAATTATGTTGGCTTTATGGGCCGCTGTAGTTTCTGGCTTATTCGAAGGCTTATCTCGGTGGCCAGTTCACATCACCTTCACATGAGATGACCATGCCCTCACATCGCTCGTGCAGAATGTCTAATGTGAAATGAGCCATGTGGCACGAAGCGCCGTCCTGTTGAAACGACATGTTGTTGGTGTCTATATTATTCAATTTAGGACTAACGGAGTTGGTCTCAAAGGAATATGGACCAATGACGCCGACTGTCCCAAATCCACATCAAACAGTGACTTTTTTGGGATCCATTGGGCGATCCTGGATCTCATGTGGATTGGTATCGTCTAAAGTTCGACAATTTTGTTTGTTGACGTACCAATTCATCCAGAAATGGGCCTCATCGCTGAAGATGATTTTTGGTTGAATATTAGGGTCAGCTCCTTGGTCAGTTGAATTTTATACGGATGCAGATCCATATTACGACGCAAAGTTGTGATCTGGAAAGGGTGAGTTCTTGTAAAGTTGACTGCCTCGGATTCTCCTGCACACTCTTACGAACAGTAGATGTTTTTGGCAGATCTTACGTTTCGCCGTTGTACGGGTGTTGGTTGATTGTTTATTGAACAAGTAGACTCGAATTTATTCACCCAACGCAAATAGTCCTAGTGGTAAGACGACTATGGCGACCGTAAAACAGGTTGCCCGAACATAACACCCATTTTGATAAAACAATTTTATCATTTGCACGTGTTGTTGAACGCTATGAATAAATGACAGCCAATACGATAGATGTAGCTTCAACAATATGTTAGCTACCAACTGTTAGAGTTCGAAAGTCCTTATTGCAAAACTCTTATAAAAAAGAAACATTTACCTAGAAAGTTCAATGCCAAGTTGTCGTGAGTGGGGAGAACAAAACAATGTTGTTCAATTTCCGAGTGCTCAGTAGTAGTTTGATTGCCGTTGGTGCAACGATAAATATACAAGATGGAGGTATTTATTCCAGAAATAGTTTTAGAGAACAACGACTTCGCTCTTCCAAATGAACCAACGAATATACAAAAGTTTTACGCCGGAACGACGATTTTAATCACAGGAGCTACGGGGTTTATTGGAAAACTACTACTAGAAAAATTACTGAGAACCTGTCCCGAAATTTCCAAAATTTACGTACTAATGCGATTAAATAGTCATTATAACGCAGAGAGAAGACTTGCTGACTTATTTGAAATACGTGTAAGTAATAAACAATGAATGGTTATTAATTATATTTTCAAATTGCCTATGTCCTTCGGTTTTGAACTTTTGAACGTTTTGCTATTACACTATTTTATAAATTAAAAAAGTTTTAGGATTTATTGAACTGTATACTTCCCATATATTGAACTATACACGTTGTCCCCTTAAATTTTGAATACGGGCATTTAAATGCATTGTTTGTCACTTAGTTACCAATGAGAATTAATCAGTAAAATGAAACATATTTACACGATATTTTAATATTAATACACAATTCTGACGCAACGAATAACATATAACTACAATTTTCATCTTATGATATGTTCGAAAACATCTCCTTGTTAAGCCCAACAATATCCCAGACGATCATAAAATTTCTGTTAACATTTTGAAACTATGTAAGTCAAATTGACATGCATATTGTAGCAACCAATAATAATAACCGAGATACAATACATTTCATTACTCATATTCAAAATTTCAAGGGACAACGTGTATATAATTTTAGATGAATGCTTTTTTTTTTACTTTTTTCACATCATAACTTATTAATGTATTTAAAATTAAGAATCTGGCGTTAATATACTATATTGTTATAAGGAAATTTAAAAAAATAACGAAAAGAGGTGACGCGTTGTCAAGTATTCCAAACAGTATTGTATGCAAAGTTCGACCCGTTGACCCTCTGTACACATGGCGATTTTCACTTGTTTAATGGTAATTATTTATAATAATAAATGGTACTTTTAATTTACATGATATCGCATCTCTTTAGTTTTATAAATTCGGATATTTTCTTAAATGCAATTCACTTGTATACAATTAATAACAAAAGAAAATCCTGAAAAATAAATTTACAAAAGATATAATTATACATATTTATGGTTGACATAAGCACCATCTGAAAGCACTATTAATCGTATAGTCAACAATCTAGTTCAGTAGACGATAAAAGAGCAGGTGGTCATTTAATAAGTTTTTGGTAAAATAAGCATTTAATCCTAACCTAACCTAACCTAACCTAACCTAACCTAACCTATATTTACTAAACTTTATATGTAAAGTCCAAATGTGTTTAGAACGGTTATGGAATACTGGATTGTTTGCCAGTTTCTGCGCGCTTTGATTGTCATTAAATACAAAATAAAAAATTGCCCAAAAGATCACATAATTTTTTTTAAGTAAGCTGCTTCTTTTGAAGCTTTGCACACAGCCATGTATTCTGCTTCAGAGCTACTGAGTGCTACCGTACATTGATATTTGCAATCCCATGAAATTTTCGCACCTGCTAGTTTAAATACAAATATAATATATATATATATATATATATATATATATATATATATATATATATATATATTTATGTATCCGGGTGTAAAAAAGCGTCCAACGCCATAACTTTGTTATTTATTAACCGATTTAAATCAACTAAAAAACAAACGGCCATTTACCGTTTAAATACTATGAAAAGACTTTAATTTTTAAGCATCTGTGCCATAAATGTTCATCATTTGCGCTCTTTTTTATAAATAAAAAACAACACAGTTGGGAGGGTTTCACATTTATTGTTGAACACTGCAACATGTTTCGGGTATTCATCTGCCTGATGAAGCCACTTTGTGGCGAAACTGCTGGTTTGTGGTTCGTACTCTTTGATGTTTTCTATTAAAAAATGCAATGCTTTGATTACTTATGCTCTCTATGTTCACATCTAGTAACTTGGTCTTGATTATGTGGTAATATCAATACCACTATGTTCAATATTCTAATAACAGACTTACAATTAGCGTGTCACCTAATTTCAACCCTGATTTTCTTAGCTTCTGCGACATTTCAACCCCTTGGTTAACATAGTCCTCTATGTTTGTGCATGTCTCTAATCTCAATGAAATTGACATAAATGATCTTTTAAATCCTTGATTGTCATATAAATCTTGGGCATTCTCGTACGTGTATGTACAAAGATGGGTCAATTAATAAAATTAACTTAGCTTTAACTTTCGTCAGCAAGTCTCCTGAGATTTCACATCCCGTTATCCATTGCTAGTGAAAGTGTTACAAAGATCCCAAAATATTCATTAATCGATTATAGAACCCGCACAGAGTGTATTTTATCAAAGAATTTATCTTTGAAGAAAATAAGGTTCAAATAACACAGAAACTATAGTCTTTAAATTATTAAAATGTAAATTTGTCAATAGATTAGAGTAGAGGCTACTGGGTGTTATGTTACCATACCATACCAAGTAGATCTTTTTAAATGAAAATAACACACAGTTTATTAATATTAATAAATAAGTGAAGTAAGGAACAAAGTTTGTTATTGATAACAAAATGTACATTTAGCGCTTAATAAACAAGTAAAATAAGGAATAAACTGTGTGTTATTTTCATTCACAAAACACTTCACGTAAACTCAAAACAACAATAGGTATTTTTACCTTTTACAATGGACTATACTTTTCTGTCACCCACATATCAAGACTTCTCCAAATTCAGCCCTTAAAAATGCCCTCAACTAGAATCGTTCGCTATTGCACTGCGGACACAGGAATAGTTCTTCTGCATCAACAGTAATCTTCATCATCTTCTTTGCCTATCCTCCGCTCAAATCAATCGTGCCCGAAAAGGTTTGTGTAAGATGGTAACTAAGGTAACCATGACCATTTTTATCTAGGGCAGTAGCTATAGGATCAACTTGTGAGTCCAGATACTTTCGTTGTTTATAGCTCAGTCAAATATGTCTATAAAGCAGCCTCGCCTTGGCCTTTGTAGTCCCTCCAGCGGAGACCGTAAAGGATTATTTTCTGACTTTTCATGGTCAGATGACTGCAGGTGCAACAAAGACCAGCACTTCTACCACGTCGGTAGGCTATAACCTTTGGTAATTCACAAGGTGTAGGTACTTAAGGCAATTGGAAGTCGATCAATTGACTTATAGCATACTACCTAAGCTGGTATCGCATAGAGCAACCTGACCTTAGTGGTTGCCAATAAGAGCCTCCTCTTCGCATTACATTTCTGCTTGTTACCCTGGCCGCTGTTGTGGTTGTTTCGAGGACCTGAGTACATTATAGTGGATCCGCCTACAGGATGATACCTAGGTATTTAATCCAACTTAATCCACTTCTCAGATGTCAATTAAAGTTATTAAACTGCTCTTCGTGCAGCCAGCCTTCCACCTTGATAACTATGGTGCCCCAATCTTGTGTAACGCCATCACTATCTATTCAGTCTGGATTATTCATTCTCTCTCAAGAAGTCGAACCTCTTTGGATGTCTTGAAATATTTTAAGTGTGTTTTCAAGGTATTTTTACAAAGTTTCTATGTAACCTTTGCATGTGTGATAGGGATTTAGTATTTTTGCAAAAAGTATGTTTTTTCAAATTTCTTGGTGATAGCAAAAATATTTATGGTATTAAAAAAGATCGTTTATTACAAAAGAGTTTCCAAAGAAATTATAATGATAATAATAATAGTATTTAAATTCTAATACTTAATATCAAACAAAAAAACCACCTAATGCGGCGTGAACACAGTTTTTTACACGGACAACATGATTTGCTAACAGCGAAATCTTTTTCAGTTCCATAATATCATCAGACGTTCGATATAATGCACAATTTAGAAACCACTAAATATTACAAATAAAACAAATAACTTGTTTAGTATCATTTTTTTAATAATTGTTTTGATAATAACATTTCTAAACTATAGTGACAAGTATTATTAGTTAATTGATAAAAAAAAATTGTTGTTTTATTTTATAATTTTGATAGTTCAAAGAAATGAAAGCCTTCAAAAATTCATAAGAAAAATATACAATAATTTCATTAATCTTAAAATTTGCTAAATATTACTGATCGATAACCGATTTACTAACTTCAGATTATTTTAAAAGGTCAACTTATATTTTAAAGGCAATTCAATGTTTTCAGAATAAAATACTTTAGTAATTTAAGTATCGGCATTGTTGTTAATTAAAGTGCAATGCCAAGAGCTCAAGTTTATATTTTGTTTTAATGTTTTTAGAATTTTCTTCACTGATTAATTTATATTTATATTCAACAATTATCTTCCATATTTTTATATATTTTTTCGTTATGGATAATAAAATTTGATACCAATAAATAAATAACTATATTATTGTTTAATTTTATAAAAGATATTTACTTTCAGATTTTTGATTATATAAGAAGAACTCAACCTGAAGCATTTAGGAAGGTACAGCTTATTCGGGGGGATTTGGTTTTGAAAAATTTAGGCTTTAGTATGGACGAAGAAGATATGCTCGCTTCGGAAATTGACGTCATCTTCAATTGCGCCTCTACGCCGTTGATAGACGACAACCTGAATAAATCGGCAATGGTGAACGTCCACGCTCTAAAATATTTGCTTGGACTTTGCAAGAAAACAAAACATTTGCAGGTAAGAAATTATATAGTTTGAAAATCTTGTGTATTTAAAAAAAAAGGAATACAATTTCGAAAATCCAAAAGAAATTAATAGAAAAAAAACATCTTCAAAAATATCTAAAAAGATTGTTTGCATATTTAGAAGATATTTTCCGAACAAATTGTATAGACAATAAACATTCCTCTTTTATTAAAAAACTAAGGAAATTAAATAAAAATATTTTGAAATAATAGCTAAAATAATAATTTAAACAAATAGCCTTGAAGAAAATAGGAAAATTATTTCTGAACATAGATTTGATTAGATTAAATATGTTGGTTTGGTTATAGACAGCCTTACAGCAGTGCGATTTGGTTAGATCTTTTGTACTAGTACCCTACTAGTGAGGCACAAGAGCTGTTTAGCTCTGCTTGGCGAGAGGTTAATAAATATTTTTGGCTGTCTTAGGCTTTGGTCCTATCTTGGTAGTCGCAGCTCCTTCTCTGGTAAACACATCGGAATGTTCATTACCTATTATATTTGCGTCGCCTAGTACCATATTAGAGTGAGCTTGTTGCCCTTGGCCAGTTGGTTCAGAGCTTGTTTACAATTCCAAGTAGTTTTGGAATTTAAGCTGTAAGTTTTCATGTTCTCAAGGGTAGCCTGGCTGTCTGAAATCAGACAAATGTGTGCCCCTTTGTAGTCCATTTTTGTACAGACCTGAGGTCATCTTTCCAAGGCAATGGTTTCAGCCTGTAAGACTAATGGGCTTTGTCAGAGAGTGTCTGATTCCCCGTATTTAGGCCGGTATATGCTCATGCCATAGTGCGCTTCCGTTTTTGATGCATCTGTATACCAAATTTCAGTGTTATGTTTTAGTGTTTTGATTTGGTTCAGGCTGTTTTGTCGACTGTCAATAATCACTTTGAGCGCGATACGAAATCAAATTTGGTCGAAATTACGTCTAACGGTGTTTTTACGAACTTTGGTTTAATTAGGTTCAGAATTTCTGAGTGCCCAAAACTATTCTCTGTACCATGCTAGTCTCATCGTACTCATTAGACCTTCTTTTCTAAATTGTTCTTGCAGTTAAAGTAGGTCTAGTAAAGTTTCCTAATGGATTCTACAGAGGGGGTAGTGTGCATAGCCCTCTTGATGCCAAGACATGCCATTTTCCGAAGGATTTGGAACTTCTTTTGTGATGTTGCTTGTTTAGTTTTGGCCTACCATACTAGTGAACCATGTGTAATAATGGGTCTTACTACCATAATGTAAATCCAATGTATTATTTTGAGTTTCAGTCACCATTTCCTGAACATTAGAACTGCTCTTGGAGTAATGTAGTATGTTTTATACATCAGACTACAATTGCTTGGCGTAGGCCCCTTACCCTTATTGATACGAAGCTCTTGCAGGAATTCTATGTCAAATTTAGCCCCTTTCTCTTTTGAATCTCTAATAAAGGGAGATTGATGCCGCTTTAGAGTGATAAAGATTCAATTTAATACAGTGTATGCGTCGTTGATGACAGAGGATCTTTCCTCGGTATTTCTTGAATATGTTATGCTCCCTCCTACTCTTGGATCTTAGTTTAACCTGGTCAAGTCTATTGATTTTATGGCTCAGCTTCTCCCGCCTATCAGCTGACTGTGAATGGCAGCGTTACTTCTAACTTCCTTTGGATTTCTCCGTGTATTTTTATTGGGAAAGTAGCTAATCAGAACTTTGGGGTGCGGCATCTCCGCATCTTCCAGTAACTTTATCCTGGTGCCCTCCCACAGCTCGAGATGGGCCAATGCGCCCTTTAACTGTGGCACGGTCAGCACATGACATTGAATGCCACCCTAATCTTAGGCGAAACTGGTGGTATCTATCTGGTATTTTCATCCTCATTTATTTATCAATGGCCTCACTTACGGCTTTAATTTGTTTTGCGGTCAATAATCATTCTGGAAAACCATCTAAGATTATACCTATTTTAACACCAGTTGCTGCATTTTTACCCTTTTGTCGTGACCGTATCTTGGGTACTTCTCCGGGTGTTCAGGTGAAGCTCAGGTAAATATGCCTTTCGAGAGCATCTTTACCTGAGCTCTTATTTAGACCTTTAAGGCCACCGACAAGCTCATCTTCACCGCATCAGCAACTCATCCTCAGCTGTTTTTCTGCAAGTTTTCGTAGGCACTTTTGGCTCTCTTTCGGCATCTTTAGACGTTGGGGAGTCGTTCACGCCATGTTTAATGTTTTGGTCTATATATGTCCTTCGAGTAGCTAGGTACAGAATAAGGTTCATTAAAGCATAGATCTCTGGCACTCAGAGTCCGCAGAGATCAGGCTAAGCTTCCCCATAGCCATGCATCCATCGGCCATATGCTGTTCAACCTCAGATTGAGACATTAGTTTTTTTATGGTTTCTATTTCACATTTATCGTGGCGGTGGAAACAAGATCCTCCAGAATAATTACCCGCGAGACATGACAATTGACAGTGACAAGTTCGATATGTCAGTCCAGATGGTTATTAAACCCAAACAGACCTCTTTCCTAAGCCACGATACTACAGCCGGCTAGGAATAGGTTTGTGCTATCCTATCCCTCGAAACCTAATAGACTCTGGTGCTAAATAAAGCTGTTAGGCCAAAGAATTTGTTCAGATCGTATATGGAGCAAATAGTGACTCTATTGAAGGGGAACCTCTACTGCACCCCAAGATGATCCTAAAGAGGTTGGAGTCATCCTAGACAAGGTGCATTCCTTTGTAAGGGATTTCTGACAATACATAAACAATATTAGTAAGTAGTAGTAGTGTTTTGGCTATCGACCACGTGGTTCTTTCGCCGTGTGATTTGTGTATTTGTGTGTGTGTAAATGAGCTTGTTACTTTAAAGGATAAACAATATTATTAATCACTATTTGCTAAATATTAAAAATAATATATATATGATATCGCCATTATTATAGAAAACTTTCAAGTACTTATTTAATCTTCGCATTATATCTAAGATCATCGCAGCTGCATGAACTCCGCCCAGCTTCATTAATCCAAAATGTTTGTATCATTTTTTTATAATATTTTGTATATTTATGTACTTTTTGGAAAGGAAGCTAAAGTATAATACACATAAACATAATACTGACGATTTCACTAAGTAACATTCCTCTAGATAGTTTTCCAGTGTATTGCTCTTTGTTTGTTTTTTTTGAAATCTTAATATTAACAGATTATAAATAAAAGTATGGTAGAGGCAAATTGTGTGTTTCATGGTATTATGTGAAAAATTGTGCTTTATAACACTTTTAGGGTTTACAAATTTTATGGAGCGTAGTAGATTCCTGGAGTCTCCTTAGCATAATTCTAGTGTATTAATGAATTGTACGCACTGAATTGTACCATTCGAAAAACAGAAAGCATAGACAGTTCCTTACTCTAATAATCGAATCTTTTATTACTTCAGGATATTAAGTAGCAAAAATATTTTTAAATGTCTGTATAAAGGCATTTTTGAAATTAAACATTTATTAGCTGGTACTAATATATTTATTATTGAATTAGGCATTCGTGCATCTCTCAGCTGTACATGCGAACTGTCCCAAAAATGTTCTCGAAGAAGAGTTTTCTAAGCCATTTATTTCCTACAAAGCTCTAATGGAATTTGTAGATACGATGGATCCAAATTACATGCATTTTAAACCAATGTAAGTAAAAAATAATTTAATAATTATAATAATAATAATTTAATTAAGTTAGTTAAATAGATCTTAGTTGTGGTTATAATACTTATAATAATGCAACCGTTACTTAACTTATAATATAAACACTAGACACAACAATAACAGTATTTTATTGAAATTAATTGTAATATACAAGGTATAATAGCAGTTACAAACTTTCAGGAAAGATAGAGTAAAAAGTTTTTATTACTGATGAAGGTTTAAATTAAATTACACTTGGTTTCTTTCACAATTTTTCTCTATTTACTCGGCTAGTTTCGCTTGTAAATAATGAGTTACAAATGAAACTGACAAGTTTATATATATATATATATATATATATATATATATATATATATATATATACAGGGTTATTCACGCTATACGGCACGGAATATTGTGGCCAAAATACGTGACTTTCAAAAAGTTTCACTTTGGGGATATATGGGGGTCTATTAGGGCTACTTTTTAAAATTACTTTCATAATATACAGAGTGTCCCAAAAACCCTAAAAGTATCAAAGTTGTGTTTTTTTTTAAATGAAACACCCTGTATTTTATGACATTTTTGGATCCTTCGATCAAAATAAGTGTGTGTTTTAATAAGGTTTTTATTACATAAACCTTAAGGTTTTTGAAATAATTTGAATTTTGTAAAAATATAACCTAATTTTCATGTTTCAAATACTTAAAAAATAATTAAGTTATGCATACCAAATTTACACTGAAATGTAACAATAGATCATATTTTATTTTCCAAGTATAATAAACTTGACATCTTATGCCGGGTGTAAAAAAATTGGAATTAAACAAATGAGAACTTTAAATGGCTATAACTTCATTTATTTAAATGGAACGTAATATTTATTAATTTATCAGCAAATGCACGTTTTAATTACCTTTCGAATGGTATTTAAATCTTAAGTGTTAAGTCTTCTCGTTTTTGCAGAAAACGCCAAAATATTGTTTAGTACCTTTTAAGTAAAAATTTGTATGTATCTAGTTTTCTATGGTATTTAAAAACGTCAGATGTAACATCCACCCTCGACGCTCGCCCCTAGCGACCATCCTTGTCGCACAGGCACTCTCGCGCTCGTCCACCACCCTCGCACGCTCGCCAATGGGACCCTTCATCCCCCACCGCAGCTATCCGAGAACCGCGGCCGGACACCTTTAAAACCAGCGCACCCTGCCTAAGAATTCATTCAGGGCCGGTTCACTCATACGGAGTTGTTTATAAACTGGGCATTAGTTTGTGAGACACTCAGTAGATGGCGTTACAAACTCAAATTGCCTATTTTCCAAGCGTTCCCTACATTATCGATTGTTCTTGTAGAGTTATGCTTACGTCTTGTAGGTTATAATTATTACAACGGCATTATTTTGCGATAAATAACCCAATATTCTCTATAAAATATTTCAAAACGTTTATTGTGTGTTCTGATTGCGATTTTCGACGATATTGGCTGTAGAAAGGTAAGTGAATTTATTTTCTTTGTTAGTCGTACACGTGTATTTGCAAGCGTCTATTATCAAAGTGGTAAGATATCGTAGATGTATGGTTAATAACTGTGAAGATAAAACTTCAAGTAGACATCTTTTTCCTAATCCAAAGAAGGATATAGAAAGATTTAAATTATGGGTGGAAGCATGTGATAATTCAGAATTAGTAAATATGACACCCGATGAAATTTATTCAAGAAGAATAGTTTGTCACATTCATTTTTCTAACACCGGGGAACTAATAAAAGCATATTACCTTCAGCTGTGCCCACATTGTTTTTACCTATGAAAATAGAAAGTAAAGATAATTAACAGTTGGCTTTAATTGACTTACCAGATCCACAAACGACAATGAATTATTAAATAATGAATGAGTTGATATTAATGTTTTTGTAATGGAATGTGATATACAATCAACATCACATTTATTAAAGGGAATGGGAACATCTATAAATCTTACAGCAAAGGTTAGGAAAAAGTATCAAAGAGGTGGACATTTCAAAAGTGAAATGAAAACAGCGCACTCTTAGAAAACGTCTTCATTGTCATGAAAATATGTCAAGGAGTGAGATCATTAATGTGGCTACATTAGATGATGGTTGCTTTCAAAAATATTTAACATGCCATCAATTTTCCAATTCTAATATGTTTTTATTTTTTATAGGTATGTTATGAAGAAGTAATCATCACACAAGTTTTATATTTTATAAACTGTTTATTGATTAATAATAAAACATATTGGCTAATTTTTTATTTTTATTTCTTATCTTACCATTCTTTCATTTTTTCTTTTTATAGTATTAAGGTAAGTATGCTACTTTCTTTCATTTGATACACATTCTATGCAAATATTTTTTTAATGTGTCTGTATGAGTTTTCAAGTATTTATTTTCAAATAAAACCTTTGAAAATAAATATTTGACTACTAAATACATTGTCACATTAAAAAAAATGAAAATATAAATTTATTTCAATAAGCGTATTTCCCGCCATGTCCATTTGAATGCAATTTAGTTTGTGATTATGTAGACGCATATCCCCCGGTACATACGGACTATTCGCGGAAGGTATTTCCTCGAGGAGCAAGAAGACCACGGCCAGTAGCGCTGTTCTACGTCAACGTATCGCTCCGTGACGACGAAGCCACCGATCTGGACGACCAAGAAAGAGCAGAGGTCAACCGGATGCTTCAGGACAACTCAAGCTCATTTGAGTTATGGGGCCCACCAACTACGGAGATAGAGCACAACATCACCGTAGTCCAAGATACCCCGATATCCACGCGCCCGTATCGGATGTCCGCCGTACGGCAGGCAGAGTTAAAGAAGGAAATTAAGGAAATGATGCAACAAGGCATCATCGAGGAAAGCCAGTCCCCTTGGGCAGCACCTGTGGTAATGGTCCCCAAGAAGGATGGAGGAACCCGACTATGCGTGGATTTTAGAAAACTGAACGCGGTCACCGTACCCGACATTTACCCGCTTCCCCGTGTGGATGATCTACTGCACGCAATGGGTAAACCAGACTGCTTCTCCACCATTGATCTACGCACCGGATACTGGCAAATCCCTGTGAGACAACAGGATCAAGTAAAAACCTCGTTTATAACCCCGTTTGGCTGTTACCAGTTTAGAAGAATGCCGTTTGGCTTAAGAAACGCCCCATCGACATTCCAGAGATTAATGGACAAATTTCGTCGAAAACTACCAGATGTATGTATGCTCGCCTACCTGGACGACCTGGTAATCTTGTCAAGTTCCATCAAGCAACACTTAGATGATCTCCGGAAAGTTATAAAGGAACTAAGCAAGTGGAACCTCCGCATCAACAGGGAGAAGACTTCATTCTTCTGCCAATCCGTGCGCTTCCTGGGCCACAGGATAACGAAGAGTGGATTTCTACCGGACCCAGAGAAGGTTGACGCCATCAGAAACAGAACGAAACCAACGAATAGCAAGCAACTGGTCTCCTTCCTACAAATGTGCTCCTGGTATAGACGTTTCATACCAGAATTTGCGCGCATTTCAAAACCACTGAGCAATCTCACCAAGAAGGGCACCCCTTGGAAATGGAGCGAAGACGAAGACGCCGCATTTGAGCAATTAAAGGAAGCACTGACCAAAGCCCCGGTACTACAAACAGCTGACCCGACAAAGCCATTCACCGTTAGGACGGACGCAAGCGCTTACGCCGTCGGAGCAGTTTTGTGCCAGGGGGAGGGTGAAGAGGAACACCCAGTCGAATACGCGAGCAGGCTGCTGACTCCAGCAGAAAGGAACTACGCCACCATCGAGAAGGAGGCATTAGCCATCATATGGGCTATGAAAAAGTTCCGAGGATATTTGGAAAGGGATGCAAAACAGCGTGGAGCAATATGTCAAATCATGCGAAGCATGCCAACGATACAAGGTAACAAATCTAAAACCCGCCGGACTGTTACAAACCCGCGCTATTAATCAGAGATTCGAGGTACTCGCATTCGACTTATTTGGACCACTGCCAGCCACTCCCGAAGGAAAGACGACCATCCTCATCGTAGAAGATATCTCTTCAAAATGGGTGGAGTTGTTCGCCCTGGAAACCGCCACCGCCGAGAAATGTGCCACAACTTTAATAGAAGAAGTTTTTCTGAGGTACGGTTTCCCACGTCGAGTAATAAGTGACAATGGCACACAATTCGTCAGTGCTGTGATGCAGCACGTCATGTATGTCCTAGGAATTCAACATGCATTATTACCCAGTTATCATCCCCAAGCTAACCCGGTTGAAAGGAAGAACCGAGACCTAAAGACACAGTTAGGGATACTCACGGGACAACATCATACACGATGGGCCGAGAAGTTACCAGCCATCAGGTTTTCCATGAACACAGTCATGTGTCAAACCACAGGATTCAGCGCTGCATTCTTGACCTTCGGCAGGGAACTCCGCACTCCTTACGAAGCCACTCAAGACCCCAAGGCCATCATCGAGTCCGAGAACTTCGTCGCTGAGATAACTCCGTATTTCTCCCGTCTTACGGAATACCTACGACAAGCTGGTGAAAACCAGGATCGCCAACAAGATCTCAGGAAGAAGAACGCTGATCAGACCAGAAGAGCCACTCCGCAGTATACCCCTGGAGACAAAGTCTGGGTCACGCTACACCCCCTGAGCAACGCAAAGAAGGGATTCAGTTCCAAATTGGCTCCCCGAAGAGATGGGCCCTACGTCATCCTACAGGCTCTAGGACCAACCACCTTCGAAGTCGCGCCACTGGACAACCCAACCACGGCAATAGGAGTTTACCATTCGTCAGCACTCACCCCATGTGTTGGACAGGATGTCATCTCCCAGCCCATCAAGCCCTTAAGAAAAAGAGGAAGACCAAGGAAGGATTAGTGGATGTCTCATAGCTGGATGGATCGTCGGGACGACTTCACCTCCAGAGGGGGAGACTGTAACATCCACCCTCGACGCTCGACCCTAGCGACCATCCTTGTCGCACAGGCACTCTCACGCTCGTCCACCACCCTCGCACGCTCACCAATGGGACCCTTCATCCCCCACCGCAGCTATCCGAGAACCGCGGCCGGACACCTTTAAAACCAGCGCACCCTGCCTAAGAATTCATTCTCTTGCTAGCGCTGAATACGGCCTAACCTAGAGAATCACTTCTAAGCACTGAGCACGGTCTTAGACATCTTACCAATTATCGTATTTATAGTCGTATCTGTATACTTGTACATACTTTGTGTTAAATATACGTTTTGGAACAACACCGGACTCTAAATATAAACGAACCCCTACACAGATAATTAATTTAGTCTGTCATTTTAGTTTCAAAAGCCTGTCTTTTGTTATAGTTGTCTTATTTTGCATTTTTGTGTTAGATGGTTAGTAATAGTTATTGTTTGAACATCGCTGTTGTATTTTTTGGTAAAAAATTAACATTTACTCAAAATAAGGGGTTATTGGCATTATTTTTATGCTTGGAGAATGTCATCAAAATTGTTTATTCGCTTGTCGAGTTTATACTTAAAGTTTTCCCGAAAGAAATCACCCTAAGCCAGCTATTTTTGAGAGACTATTAAACCAGTTTAAAGAAATTGAAAGTGTCAGTTATAAAAACCTCAGTATAAGAAAATCTGTGTAAATTTTCATTTTTTACAATGACATACAACAACCATGTTCAAACAATAATGATTACTAACGATCTAACAAATAGCACAACTATAAAAAAGACATCCTTTTTAAACTAAAGTAACAGACTAAATTAATTATCTGACGTTTTTAAATACGATAGAAAACTAGATACATTAAAATTTTTACTTTAAAAGTATTAAAACGGTGCAATAAACAATATTTTGGCGTTTTCTGTAAAAACGAGAAGACTTAACACTTAAGATTTAAATACCATTCGATAGGTCATTAAAACGTGCATTTGCTGATAAATTAATAAATATAGCGTTCCATTTAAATAAATGAAGTTATAGTCATTTAAAGTTCTCATTTGTTTAATTCCAATTTTTTTACACCCGGCATAAGATGTCAAGTTTATTATACTTGGAAAATAAAATATGATCTATTGTTACACTTCAGTGTAAATTTGGTATGCATAACTTACTTATTTTTTAAGTATTTGATACATGAAAATTAGGTTACATTTTTACAAAATTCAAATTAATTCAAAAACCTTAAGGTTTATGTAATAGAAACCTTATTAAAACACATTCTTATTTTTATAGACGGATCAAAAAATGCAATAAAATACAGGGTGTTTCATTAAAAAAAACACAACTTTGATACTTTTAGGGTTTTTGGGACACCCTGTATATTATGAAAATAATTTTAAAAAGTAGCCCTAATAGACCCCCATATATCCCCAAAGTGAAACTTTTTGAAAGTCACGTATTTTAGCCACAATATTCCGTGCCGTATAGCGTGAATAACCCTGTATATATACATATATATACCTCTTATTAGTGTCCTTTTTTCACTGTGTTTTATGCCATAACTTTTCCGCAGGAATAGCTATGTGATTTCCCACCGTCAAGATGTATTTTATCTCTCCTGGACAATTGTAGCCATTATAGTATGTTTAAAAAAGGAAGACAAATCAAGTATGATTTATTATTGACAAAAACAAAATTTGTAATTTTTGACAGTGTTTAGTGCATAATTATTAATTACAAGCATTTCATATATAATGTTATACTATAGACTATTATACGTTCGCGTAAAAGTAAAGAATACATTTATTTTATAAATAAAGTAACATTTTGCAGTTCTTTGGGAAAATGGCCCAATAACCATTTATTTACCAAATCTATAGGGGAGGACGTTATACGAACAGAAGGAGGGACTTTACCAATAGCTATTGTCAGACCTTCAATTGGTGAGTAATTTATTAATTACATTTATGATTTACTATATTCCTTAAATATTAAAGGCATTCAAGTTAGGATTGAATCAACTGTACTCCTCAAAACCTTTTAAAAGTACTCTCGAACTATAACATTATGTGGGCGAATATTGCCTTCAATGCATCTTCCTTAGAAATGAGATGCAAACTAGCTGAAAATGGTCATAAATATCTAAAGAATGTATTTTCTCTGTCAGAATTAAAATTTAAGCAATGTGATTGAATCCCAAACCAATATCCTGCTAAACGATAATCTCACAACGTCGGTATGTTACCTTCACTATTGTTAACTAACGGCACTATTTTTTAATCATTATATTCTGACAAAGATATATAAAGACGGTCTAGGTGAACACGGTCCAATGATATCTAAAATGTATTGCTAGCACCAGCACCTTCAGTCAGACCTGCTGTAGTGAGATTCAACGATAAGGTAAATTAACGTAAATGCCATCGATATATTGTAGGATTTATTAATTTATTGTTTTTAATCTTTTAACACGTTCACCGCCACATGTACCGCCAGCGGTCATATAGTCGCCGTTTCTTGCATGCCGGGGAAATAATTTGTAGTTATTCCTTATATTAGCTATGACCGCCGGCGGTCACGCGGGATTCAAAACAGCACTTATGTGAAATATTCGCTTGGCGGCGAACGTGTTAAAGCAATGTTTCTAATTCTTCTATCTTCACGCTCTCTCTTAAAAATATTCGCATGAAAAGTGATTGATACCGTAGGTAAACGATTTCTAGATTAAATTTATTTAAAATAGTTCTTCTTATTATTTGGTTTGGAATGCTATGATTATAATATTTTCGCTTTCTGATTTTTCACCAAGTGACTTGACTAGAATGACGTTGATAACTTATTTGCTGGACCAAAATTTAAAATTAATAAATTGATCTATATTTCAGTCCCTACATATATTTATTTATAAAGAAATTAATGAAGTGCAAATCAAAATAAACTTCTTTATTGATGTCACTAATCTTAATTTAACTAACTCAGTGTAAATCTCCACTTCTTAACTAAGGCTCAATTATAACCTTTACATATGTTTCTACTAGACTCTAACGATCAAGTACAAATTACATGTAGATTACTAGAATTAGATGTTTTTATTAGTTAAGTATTTAATTTTATATTTTATATAATATGTAAAGTGTAAGTAACTTATGACTCAGAATTATTTAATTTTAATCATATACCTACCATTTAGTTTTGTAGACTTGGATGGAAGAACAATTGAGATCAATTTCGATCTCAGTTCAATCCTGCTTTCTGATTCGTGTACTGCTTTACTTTTATCATATTTAATTATTTATTATTTCAATTTACTTCTACTAAAGATAATATTATTGTTTATATAATAATTATAAAACAATCAAATTATAGAATTTTTACTTATAGTGATTTCTACGAGTAAAGAACCATTACCCGGATGGACCGACAATGTCAATGGCCCCACTGGTTTAATCATGACATCATATCTAGGATTGACAAAATCTATTTTGGCCAAGAAGGAAAACGTTGCAGATATCGTTCCAGCCGATCACGTGGTCAATGTAATGTTAGCTGCAGCTTGGGATATTGCTAACTCAAAGCAAGTACATAAATTATAAATACAAATATGAACATAAAAACACTAAAATATTATTACTCATTAAAATATTTTAATTTACAATATATTATGCTTTGTATTTAAAAAAAAGATAGCTATTGCAGAATCGTCTTTCATATTTTAGGAGTTCGTAGTTTCCCTATAGAAATAAACCTATAATTCAAGTTGTTAGGTCACAACTGATCGACTAAGTGCTAAGTGGACTTATATTTTATGGTTTTCGTGAGCGTGTGATTGCTCTCCCGTTTTATGCAAAGAGAGGACGACTTACGGGGACGAATTGCTTTTCTTGCTCTCTGCGTGGCGCGGATGGCGATGCTACAAATTTTGTGTCAAAAAGTTGTTGATTTTTTTGTTGTCACGCCATCTTCAATTGTCTGCGTAACCGTCGCCTCTCTTATTGTGTGCATCCATCCAAATTAAGGGAGGCAACCCAAAACTATTATATTAAAATATTAATCAATCAACGTCCAGAACCGAACATCCCGCCGGCCTTGAAACAACTTAGTTTCAAAATACATTGAATGTGTTCCGGACTTCATACGAAACAAAATAAAACCTCTGTCGAAAGACACTTAATTTGGTAGTTTTGTCGCAATTTTCGCTACGAAAGGGATTTAGGAAAAGAAGGGTAACTAATCGACTTAACGTCTAACTTAACTAAATCTCCACTCCAAGGGAGATATCAAGAAGACTTTTCTAGGAAGATCACGAAATAAACAACAATTAAATTTAGAAAATAATACAAAAATCCGATGTCTGAGACTAAACAAAATTTAATCTACTTTGGGCAAGGGACAGAGTTTTACCACAGGTCTAGTCAAAGAATATTTTGTAGTGAGAATGTCAGCGATTCTGACAACACCATCCTGTCCTTCCCATTGTAGGGGTGGTGAATATTCTTCCTTTACTATAACTAGTTCGCCTTGCTTCAAATTCTGTGCTTCAGTGGACCATTTTCCACGTAGTTGAAGAGTAGACAGATATTCCGTTCTCCATCTCTTCCGAAATGCTCGATGCATTTGCTGAAGCATCGACCATCGAGTTCTATTATCAAGATTATCTTGTGATGAGTTGATCTCTGGAATCACAGTTGGGACCTCCATATTGAGGAAGTGACCAGGCATCAGTGCTGCAAGGTCCGTCGGGTCGGAGCTTAGTGAGCAAAGGGGTCGCGAGTTCAAGACGGACTCCACTTGAATTAAGAAGGTGTTAAATTCTTCGTACGTCAACTTCTGAATTCCTACAACGCTCGACAACAGTCTTTTAGCCGACTTCACGACTGCTTCGTAAATTCCGCCAAAATGAGGGGCTGAGGGGAGATTTAAACTTCAATTAATTCCTCTCTCTGCCATGTAATCCGTAATTTCAGCATTAAACTCCCTCGAAAACCAATTCCAGGTGAACTGCTTCGGTTATTAAAGAAACGAAAACACATAGCTTTTGTAATCTAATTCCTGGAAGATTGCCCATCATCGGTTGCATTGGCTTAGGGTGTGTTTTAAAGGATCGAAGACAATTATTTACCTCTTGGCGAATTCGACTTCTCGCGAAAATTATCCAGAATTGAGTTTGGATTATAGAGTGTAAATTTAAAGGTCCCGGATGAAGGTAGGTTTGATGGTAGAATTTAATTATTAATCGAATCCTCCCACCGACTCGAATTATACCCTTGTCGTCAACGAAAGGATTCAATCGCCTCAGACAAGGGGTAGCCATCTTCCCAGCATCCAGCAGATGTAATTCAGCAGAAAATTCCTGCCTTTGAGCTTCCTTAATACACGCGAAGGTAGCTTCCGATAGTTCTTGTGTCGTTAACGATCCTACATTCGTATCAAGCTTACGACAGCGCTTGGCGAATCGAAGGGAGTAAGCGACGACGAGATGAAGATGAAGAGAATTTTTCTGCAAGCCAATCCTGAAATTCATCCTTCATCACTGTTGTTAGAACGAGAAGTTTTTCTTCCGACTTCAGAGTTTCATTCACATCTGGTTAGGTGACTGTTTGAGAAATTCTGGGCCACTCTGCCAAATTGGATGTTGAGTGAACTGCAATGGTGTAGGGCCTCGAGATAAGCAGTCAGCGGGGTTCATCTTGGTAGGAATGTGACGAAAGCATGTCAATTAAATATTGTCCTGGATTTGACTCACTCTGTTGGCTACGTAAGTTTTCCACCGATGTGGGCTTCCACGTACCCACTAAAGAGCGACTGTCGAATCCGACCATACCACTATCGATACAATTGTAAGATGTTGTTCCAAGATATCTTTCAAATAACGAAGCAATCGCGTTGTCACCAGTATTCCACAGAGTTCCAAACGAGGTAATGAAACTTGTTTCAGTGGAGCGACCTTTGACTTCGCCATGAGCAATGGAGTCTTCATATTTTCATATGATTCAAGTCGAAGATAGATGACGCCTCCGTAACCTTTCTCACTTGCATCTGAGAAGCCATGTAGTTGGCATAGAACAGCTCTGTTTGTAGGCTCCGTTTGATGACGCGACATCGAAAACCTGCTCAGACAAGGCAGCTCTTCTCAAAATTGCAGCCACTATCGAATTACTTCTTCAGGTGGAGGTTCATCCCAATCCATTCCAGTTTTACAAAGATATTGCATAATACACTTCGTAAAGAATGTAACCGGGCTGATCCATCCTAGTAAAGTATCTCCGATAATATACCACGCTTGGTTACAGGCTCACGAATGTCATCCATGTAAGTATTATGAAGCACAGCATCGGCGACTAGGAAACTTAACACCTTCATCACGATCGAGTTGAAGAAGTGTTCTAATTGCCAGAAACGGTGATGAAGTTACGCCGTATGTTACGGTTTTCAGCTCATATTCCTTTATCGAATCAGTTGGATCTTCTCTCCAAAATATGCGCTGGTACTTCCAATGCTTCTCCCATATATTGATGTTTCGGAACATTTGGCGAATATCCGCGATTGGGACGACTGGATTCGACCGCAGAAGTAAAATAATTGAAACGATATCCAACTGCAATTTTGGTCCAATATGTAAAACACCATCAGGGAAGTTCCCGAAGCACTCTTCATGCTGGCATCGAAAACCACACAAAGTTTACGAGTCTCACCTTTGTAGATTCCATGATGAGGTATGTAATAATTTTCCTCTGAATCGTCAGAGACTTTTAAAACTATAGTCTTGAATTTTTCATGGATTACGATCAAGTTTCCTTTCCAAAGCCAGAAATCGATTAAAAGTTAAAGTTTTGCTTACTCCTAGACTTTGAGACGATTTGAAAGGTAATTCGACGACATATCTTCCCGAAGAATCTCGACTATGAGTATCAACAAAATGATTTTCCACATAGATTTCTTCCTTAGTTCGAATGGAGATAGCGGGCGGTTTCTCAATTTTCCAGAAACGATGCAACATTTCTTCCAATGAAGGTGTTTGGATACATAAGTTTTTTAATTCCGATGTTGGTAATCCCGATTGGATCACTCCACCCATCAAAGCCCATCCCCAAATGGTTTCCACTGCATCAGGTGTGCCTGGAGGGCCAAATTTAATTCCTCCCTTGAGAACCTTCGGGTACCACTGAGCTCCTAACAACATATCAATTCCCTGGGGAATAAAGAAATCAGGATCTGCTAGTTTTAAACCTTGAGATGTCGCCAGTTATTCGAATTAAATTCAATTTGTTTCGAGGACATGTGATAAGTGAATCAAGAACGAAACAGTCAATATTGAAATGTGGCGGTCCACCATTACCAGCAGCAAGACAACATTTTATTCTTCCACTAGTATGACCGATGTCGGTATTCCTCAAACCATGAATAGAAATGTTGGCTTTTTCGACATCTAATCCCAAACAATTAGCACAAGCTTGCGAAACTCCATCAAGTACTACTCTTACCTGTTGGTATAGACCCCAACCATCAAGCACTAATGCTTGAACAGTACAAAGAAGTACTACTGTGCGATGAGAACTGGTTCCTTTATTCAATGAAAACATGAAGGAAATGTGTTTTCAGTAGTATTTTCCTTCTTCTTTGGTGAAGTAGGATCTTTATGTAGTAATTAATGATGATTACCCTTACAAGTTCGACACGAGAATTTTGACAAATAATCCTTGACGAAGTGTCCGGAAAGTAAACATTTCAAACACAAATACTTAAATTTAGCCAACTCCCATCTCTTTATCGCAGTCATCCTCTTGAAATCAGAGCATCGAAATACCGAATGTCTACCCTGGCATTTCAAGCAGACTAGAGAAGGGTCAGTTTCGAGTGAGAAGGGTTATCTTCTGTATTTGTGTTTACAAGAAAATTGGTGGTACCACTAGCTATGCCCCGGTAATTTAAATTAAGAAATGAAAAGCAGTTTGAGTGGAAAAACATGCCTACGCTTGAGTGCGTTTTTCGGGATGGTGCGTTACATTGAACAGCGATACATAATCAAGGCTTGTGCACAGCTTAGAAAGAATTCAATCGAAGGTCTGCGCGAAGGTTGTGCTGAAATTGTTGACGAGTTTCGCGCTGTCAAGAATGGTTGCATTTGATTCAAAATGAGCCGGACTCATTTACTGAGGTAACCGGAGACTAATCCTGGATGTTCGAATGGGACCCAGAATAGAAAAGGCAGTGTAGCGAGTGACACACATTCGTTTTGAGTTTTACCGCAAGGAGCAACTATTAACTCGGCCTTTTTCCTGTAGATGCTCAAGAGATCAAAGCTAACCTTAAAGAGTGGTTGCGATGACAAAAGGCATATTTAGCTCTCAGTTGAGGTTGAGGAAGACCACATATGTAAAGAGAGGGCAATATGAAAATAACTGGAGAACATGTATAAAAATCACAGGTCAGGAATATATTAAAGAACTACATTCAGCAGTAGAAAATATAAAAATGTATTATGTGATATAACAAATTTTACTCACAGGAGTTACATTTGGAGTTTATAATGTTATCTTCAAGATAGGACCTTTGTGTACTTGCATAAATGTTCCCTTCACTACAATTATATTCAAAAACCTCTTGTAGTAATACCATAAGCTTTAAAATGTGTTAATCGGAAGAAAGATTAATATTTAGAGCCTGAGCTCGTTTGTGGACGGAATATTTTAGGCTTACGTCAAGAGCTACTCGTTTCTTCTTAAAATTCTTTGTACATATAGAATTTACCTACCCAGGGTTCATCAATCTTTTATGAAAACTAAGTGACATTGCTGGATAATTAGAATGAGTGCTTCCAGCTCCTTTCATCGCTCCTTCTACAAGCCTTGTTAACTTTTAGTTTAGCTTCCGTAACAGATATAATAGATATTTTTAACAAGGAATTAGTCGGTCAATTAGAGATTGACATATTTTTTTGTCTACTTAAAACATTTTCTTAAATTTTTCTCACATTTTTGATGAGAGGAAATGTAATGTAATTATGGACACCCTTATAATTGGGTAGTGTCAGACTCCTACCGACCAAAACCACTCCTCCGTGGTCTCTGTTTTGACTAGTCTGGGAGCATAGATCCTCTCTAGTCGGATTTCAAGCGCTTTGGAAAAAAGTGGCATTTGAGAGGACTAATTTAGTACTAATTTAAATCGTATGAGGTTTTTGATGTTTGCTATCAGCAGTGGCATCGTATTTCGGAAATATCACTCCGGAAGGAGAACTGTCATCTTGCTTGTTCTAGAAATTAACTCGCGTAATATGCTTAAAGTACTGTATTATTTTTAACTATACCTATTACCAAAAAGGTACTTTAGAATCAAAACTCAAAAATAATATCTAAAAGTCAGCGTTAATATTAATATAATGTGACTAGATAAACGAGTATTAAAAACGGAAAGTAATTTGCCAGAATTGCAAGGGAATATGTCCTGAAAAACAAGAGATGATTGATTAATATACTCAATGACATTAGAAGCGTTACACCGTTACACCAAGAAGGAATGATTTTTTGGAATTGTTTTTTGGCAACACTATATTTAAAACATACATTCATAATAATTTCAGCCTTGTGCCTTTTATATACTGTGACAAAAATAAATTCACTTTTTCTTTTTTAATAAAATTATTTATAAGAGCTGTTTAGTACAGATGTTTTTAGTTTTCGTGTTACGTAAAAGTCCGCAGACGTCCACAGTATCACCATTTGAGCGATTTTGACAGGGGTAGAATTGTTGCTTATCAAGATGTCAGTATGTTTATTGTGTTTAATGTCATTGGCTATGTTTAGATAAAGTTTAGATTAATATTGTACAATATTTCAGAGCTTTGAACGATAATCAAGAAGTCGTTAGGTCTGATGAATTGGTACCGATCTACAACTTACCATCATGGAAAAACAATCCGATAACATGGGGTAATATAATTGTCAAAACACGATTAAAATATGTAATTAAACAATCCTCAGGTAAAGTCTTCAAACTAACGAGCAACTACGGAAAGAAGCTGCCATCTGCACATGCGCTGTCTCATCCTTGGAGCTATGTGCATGATAACAAAACCCTGCATTGGTACCTGGTATGTTTTCTTCATTACATTCCCGCATACTTCTACGATTGTTTTATTTACTATCTCAATTCAGACAGCAAGTAAGTAATAATAGTAATATAAAATAACTTTCAATCACTTTATCCACAGTTACTTGGAGAAAGTGATTACAAGTTATTTTATATTGCATCATCTTCACGTAACTCATTAATCAACGTTATTAATAACAGTTGTTTAATTTAATTTTGCATTTCAAGAAAATGATTGATTGATTGATAAAATTTTTGTATTCAGAAAACGAACATAAGTTTTTTTATTACACTTGCTTAATCAAAGGCCTACGTAGTATAATTAATCTCTAATACATCTTTAATCGCTTTTGTCAATATTTAAAAGTCTTGAACCTTTAGCTATTTCAACAAAACGAAGAGTTCAAAGCCTGAGAATGATATATAATAATGATGATGTTATTGATAAACAAAAGATTAACATCGTAGATATATAAGAAATACTTATTATACACACAATAAATATAATTCTTACTACGTATATTTATATATATTTATTTATTAATCTTTGGTTTTCTTTTTTAAAAATTACAAACATTACAAATCAATAAAATAAAACAAAACATAAGTCAAATTTGGCGAAAGAAGAACGGACGGAGTTTATAATTACAAATCGTGTTCTTCCCCTGCTGAGGGAGTAAATATTCTCTTGAACATCCCGAATTCTCTTCTTTTCTTTATAAATATATATCTTTTCTTTATACTTATATAAATATTTTGTAATAATCGTTTTTTTTTTACCTTTTTAGATACTTGACCTATTTTTCAAAAATTGACAATTTGATCGAAAATCTGTGCTTCTATTCAATGAACTCATGGATTATTAAGAGTCGAAATACTAGAGATTTGCGGACAAGGATGAGCTCGGAGGATCAACACATTTTTGACTTTGATGCTGACAGTATAGATTGGGACATTTATTTCTATACGTACATGCGAGGTATGCGTACCTATATACTTAAGGATGGTTTAGCAACGCTCGAGGAGGCTAGGATGCTCTATACAAAAAGTCTGGCGAAGTTAGTGTTAACAATTGCTGGCATTATAGGCGCAATTATTTTATATATTATATTTTAAAATTTTGTATGTATATATTGTGCAATATTAAAAATTAATAAATGTATTTTTAGAGTTAAGAAAATATGTAAGGTAATATTTTGTCATAGGATGGGGGGCAAAAATAACCGGAATTGGTTTGTAAAAAGCATTTGCATTTGCAATTGTTTAAATAAAACCTTAATCTTCCTTAAAGTATACTCTATCATCATTAATGTACTTGTTCAAAATAAATTTCAGTGTTGGAAGGACCTTTTAAATTCCTCCTTTTTGGCATATCTTCGATGTCAGTAAAACGCTTCCTTTGCAAGTCTCTTTTTATCTTCAGGAATGGGAAGAACTCCGAGGATATTAAATCTGGTGAATAGAACACGTGTATCAAGGTATTGGTCGTTAGTGAGGTGAAAAAGTCACAACACTGAGCGCCGTATCCCTCAGGCGTTTGCTGCACTTTTCCATAACGTTCAAATAAAATTGAAGGTGTACTGTCGGGTTACGATACGAACCCCTTGATGACAAAAAATAGATCAACATGGTCTTCACATTTCCCCAACTGAGCTGTTTTTTGTACGAGGTGAATAAGTTGAGTTTTATTCAGATGTTTTTTTTGTCTATCTTCTGGATCGTACCCATAGCTTTCATGTCTTTGAATTCGTCATTTATATCATAGCAGGTTCAAATATAACAAAGCCGGCATTTCAATCAAAAACAAATAACGATAGCTTTGATTTTTTATGAGAAGAATTCTCGACTATGATGCCATTCTTTGCATCCATAAATCAACAGTCGAAATGTACTAAATTGAACTTGTGGAAACGAATTTCTTCTTAACTAATAAATTGTTTTCAAATACACAAGATGGATTTATGAGTGGTAGAAGTATTGAAACCGCAATATTCAATTATTTAGAAGTCAAGTGCCATATATCACTTGACAAAGACAAAGTAGCATTTGGAGGGTTTTTGGACTTATCCAGAGCATTTGATACAATTGATTATGGCTTATTATTGACAAAGTCTTTGAATAGGCTAAGTAGATAAGCTGTAGAAATGAGTACATAGTACTTGAAATGTATATCTAGCGAAATAAAACTAAATTGCGAAGAAACTGTTAGTGCTGGTTTTTCCAAGGTAAGAAAAGATCACCGTAGAAAGTTGAATGAAAGAAAGGTATTGGTAAGTAGGATGAAGCAAAATAGTGAATGAATGGATGATGATGGAGAAGTAAAGACTTTGACCAGATTAGATGGGAGTAGAACATCAGAATAATATAGGGTCCGCCAATAAGGGCGCGTGAACTTTAAAATTGAATAAAACAAGTTGTGAGTGAGGTAGAAACGAAATTTATTTTTCATTCGAAAGGGTATTCGACCCCATTAAGTATGGAAGATAACATCGTTCAAATGACCACCGCGGCTCCGTTTGGTAGCCCGGATCCGGGAGGTCCAATTTTCGATGACTCTGGAGCACATATCGGCCTCAATTTGAGCGATGGCGTTGCGTATGTTGGCTTTGAGGTCATAGGTGTTTAGAGGCTTGTTGGCGTAGACCAGCGACTTGAGATAGCCCCAGAGAAAAAAGTCTAAAGGCGTTAAATCGCACGATCTCGGTGGCCAGTTGATATCACCTCCGCGCGAGATGACCATGTCCGGAAATCGCTCGTGCAGAATGTCCATTGTGGCATGGGCTGTGTGGCACGTGGCGCCGTCCTGCTGGAACCACATGTCGTCCGTGTCCATATCATCCAGTTTAGGCCAAAAGAAGTTGGTTATCATCGACCTGTAGCGCTCCCCATTGACGGTTATGGCCGCCCCAGCTTCGTTCTCGAAAAAGTACGGACCGATGATGCCGCCGGCCCAAAATCCACACCAAACAGTGACTTTCTGGGGATGCATTGCCACTTGGTGGACCTCGTGTGGGTTGTTCTCACTCCAAATGCGGCAATTTTGCTTGTTCACATACCCGTTCATCCAGAAATGAGCCTCGTCGCTGAAGATGATTTTTCGGTCAAAATGGGGGTCTGCTTTCAACTGCTCCAGAGCCCAGTCAGCGAACGCCCGACGCTGTCTGTGGTCGTTTATCTTGAGCTCCTGGGTCAATTGGATTTTGTACGGGTGCAGACCCAAATCCAGATGCAAAATTCTGCGAGTTGATGTCTCCGAAAAGCCAAGTTCCTGTGCACGACAAAAAATGGACTGCCTCGGGTTCTCGCGCACACCCTCACGGACAGCAGCGATATTTTCGTTCGATCGGGCGTTTCGTCGACGTGTCAGTGTTGGCTGGTTGTTTACTGAACCAGTCGACACGAATTTGCCCACCAATCGACGGATAGTCGACTCTACAGGCCGATCATCGCGACCGTAAAATGGGCGAAGTGCGCGGAACGTTGCTCGAACTGATGACCCATTTTCGTAAAACAATTTAATAATTTGCACGTGATGCTCGACACTCAAACTTGCCATGGTGATTTGGGGTTATATACTAAACAAATGACAGCAACTTTGACAGCTCTACCTCGAACAACATGGCCGCACCCTTCCGGCAAAATTCGCGCGTCCCTATTGGCGGACCCTTTAGAAATTATCACAATTCAATAATTTATAGCATTTTTAAAATATATGTGTTATTATGCCATTATAGGCTTTTCTTTGCATAATATAAAATAACGTACTTACTACTAAAAAGTTAAGTGAAAATATCGTGTCTGAAGAACAACGATAATGCAAATGGTTTCAAAACGTATCTAAGAAACTATATTTTTATAGCATTCCATGAAGGAGAGGACGGGGGGCATTTATTGGTGACACCCTGTTATTTTCATTTAGAATTAATACTTATCTTTTAAATTATACATAACACAGTACGAATAACATCGATAAGCTTCGACAGCTCATCCATTTGTAATTCAACAATAATTTTAATTTAATATAAAAATGTGTCACACAATGATAGTGTTTATTTACTTTATGTTTTATGAATCATAATCTTTCAATAATCTTATGATTCATAAAATGACTTATTTTAGATGGTTTGTTTTGTCAAGCTTCAATTTAAATTCAATTAAATATCAATTTAACCAACTGCAACACACCTCATTTATTAGACGAATTCTTACTAATCTACAACCTTTTAATAGGCAGCGATTAAAGATTCACATTATATTGGAAGGTAAGATATAATATTTCAATCAACGATTTAAGAATATATAAAGATACTCGTGTTTCTAATTTATGAAAATGCATTACAAAATTAGTGTGTTGGTGTGGTTGCATATATTAATTTTCAAATTGAATAACCGTATAGTAGTAGTAATAATGTTTAGCTAACGTCGACCTACTGCCAATATAACCGTATATTATTTGATAATTATGGTTTTCGCGCATAAATGCTGATTATACTTTCTCTATCATTTCCATAAAATAGTTTATTCAAAATAATATACAAGATTAGAGTATGTATATACGTTATTTAAGATGCATAATCATTATAAGCGGCAATATTTTTTAATATATCTATAAGCTGTCTAAATATAACAGCTATATAATAGTTTTTTATTATAACTTTAGATCATAGCATTTCCTTACATAATGAGTAGGAGTAATTAATACGTCTAAAAAAATAATATTAATTGGTAATATTGATAGGTTTCAATTCATTAAACCTTCACAACTACTAGTACGTAAATAACTGCTTCTTTTGCAATTATTACAATTTTCTTATTGGTTGGGGCAATTTTTAAATAATATATATAGTTATTGTTGTTTATATCATATCAAACATATCATTGAACATAACGCAAAGTAACGTAACAAACGGTAAGTATATATGGTTGCATATATTATACACTGTGTCCCAATTTCGATGCTCACTATTGGTATCTCTGTTATTAGAAGAGATTGAGCAACGGTTAAATCGGGAATGTTTTGCCGAAAACAGTGCTCATAACAAATCCTATTTCAAATTTACCTTAACTCTTTTCAATTTTAAAATATTTTGAAAAAACGAAAATTTGCCAATTTTAATTTTCCTCAATAACTCGATAACGCCTAACGCGACCTCTATTAAAGCTTTACATTATTCAGACACTTTTTTAAGATATTTTTTTGGAGTAAACAGAAACCCCAGACTCGCATTTGTTTCCAGGTTATTAGCTCTATCTTTTATTTTTCTTATGGTGGCCATACTGGATTTTAGGTTTATAGTGCTTAAAAGGTGCTTTTCAACGATGTATAACATGCCTGAACTTTTTTTAGTTACAAGCAAAATTTTAATAAAAACGTAAATTAGTGTTTAACAATGACAAATGAAACTGAAACTACATTTTAAGTAATAATGTCAAATAAAGAAACGATACTGACATTTAATTTCATTTATAACAAAAATACAGGTTGTCCAATAAAACAAGTATCACCCTTCCAAACCAACAAATGCACAAGGTTTGAGTGATAATGACTATCACCGAAGGTTGCAGTTTAGCAGAAGATTTCAAGTTTGGTTTTAATGTCTAATGCTGTTTAATTGGTTTGAAATTTTGTTTATATTTTTATTTTGTTTTTTGAATTATTTTCGTTTTAGATAGTCACTTAATAGGTTCTTTCATCTTTGATTGCAATTTAACTAGTAACAGATATTTATAGCTACAGTAGACGCCGCTTATTAGAATCACGGATAATGTTATCAATCGGATATTGTTATCACTTTTGCGAAGAACGGGCCCGACGTGTAATACTACATACAAAAATTTTCGTTTATAGTAATCATAATTTCGGTTTATGTTATCATTTTTTTCTTAGAAATGATTTCGTCATGAGTAATGCAACCCCCAATTAACGAAATGAGAAAAGCACTGGAAGTTTTTCGACGTGGTGTGCAGCACAGGTCATCTGATTTTCAGACACATTACGTCTATGAAATTTTCGTTAATAACTTGCTCCGCGAAAATCAGAGACAAACAACGCTGGGCGAGTTTTTTTAATATGAATTTGTTTTTTATTTTGTTTCAAATTTAAATGAAATAAATATTGTATGTAGTAATAATTTTTTAAGAGTTTATGTTACGTTATTATAGTTTGTTACGTTATATATTTTTATTTAAAATAAAGTTTTGTTTTTTCGGCTATTATTATCAATCGGTTATTGTTATCAAAAACCCCGAGTCCCGTTGTGATCACATTAAGCGGCGTGCACTGTACTAACAAATGAGATAATGCCTGGTTTAAGACAAATTATTAATCTCAAAGACATGGTTCTAGCAAGATGTTTGCCCGACCCATAACACTCGTAACGTGCAACATTGAGAGTAAACTTTAATGAAAGAATGATTTCAAATAATGGACCAATGCAATGAGCTGCAAGATCACCCGACCTCTTATAGAACGAGATGTCAAAAGTGTGCGGAACAGAATGGTCGTCATATTGAACAATTTATTTAAGTGAATATGACATTTAAGTACTTTTTATTTCTATAATTTCACTTTCAACTGTCATATTTAAGATTTACATTTTTATTAAAATTCCTTGTAATTAAAATGTTTTCAGGCCTGTTATACATCGTTGAAGCACTATCTAACAAACCCAAAATCCAATATGGCCACCATAAGAAAAACAAAAGATAGCGCTAATAAACTGGAAACAAATGCAAATCGGGGGTTTCTGTTTACACCAAAAAATTTGTATTAAAAAAGTGTCTCAATAATGTAAAGGTTTAATAGAGGTCGCGTTAGGCGTTATCGAGTTATTGAGGAAAATAAAAATTGGCAAATTTTGGTTCTTACAAAATATCTTAAAATTGGAAAGACTAAATTTAAAATAGAATTTGGTATGAGTTTTGCTTTCGGCCTTATCCATCAAATTTGAATATTAAGTCTGGTGTGCGTTGACCTCCTTGGGTATTTTCTATTATTGCATCAATTTCATCTCTTTTTTCTTGAGTATTCTTGACATAATATATGCTAATACGCTTGCCATTGTTATACCTACAGTACATATTGCATTCTCTTTTGTTCCCTTTCGTAAATATTGGTAGTATTATCTCCGTAATCCATTCTCCATGTCGTTTTATTATATTATTTAACACTTATAAATTATATCACTTCTTCGCCCATATATTTAATTATTTCCGGTTTTTTTACCGTCCATTCACGATCCCGTCTTTTTTTGGTCTACGACCGTTTTTTCTCTTCAATATCATCATCTTCTTCTTTATCTCTTTTTTTGTTAACTCCTCAAAGAACTATTTCTATATAATGTCGTCCTTGTCTTATGTCCGTTTTTATCTTTTTTATTCCTCATAATATTTTTCTTTATTTATTTTAGTTCTTTTTAGTATTCCGTAAAACAATTTTTGATTCTCTTTGTAGTTTCTTTTTAAAACATTTTTTTCTAAATTTGGTCCACAATTTTTTCTCTGCTGTCTTTATATTTTCCTTAATCTTGTTTGCTTTTGATCTTGACGCCCTCCGAAGCCCAAACTTTAATAATAATAATAATAATATATTTATTTGCTCAAATAAATCTATATAATTCAAATAACAAAAATCAATTTGATTGAGCACTAAAAACAACTGCAACTAAGTCAAATCACATTTTATTTACTTGCTACTTTCAATGCACATTAATGTTTACATTATTAGTAGATGTATACGTCAATTTACATTTACATAAAATAATTTACAAATACAAATCTTAAATATAAAATATTATTAACATAATTAGACTGTTTCAATAAATAAAAGTACATATTAAAATATATTAAAATCATTTTTGTAAAAATTCGTCAAAGGAATAATAGCAACCATCAGTTACAAATTGTTTCAGTTTTCGTTTGAATATGTTCAGTGTGGGGCAGTTTTTTTTATTTAATTTGGTAATTTGTTATACACTGTAAGGCAAGAATAAAAAGCACCTCTTTTGTAAAACGGTGTTTTATGACTTGGTATTCTAATTTTATTGTTATTTCGTGTACTGTACTGATGATTTATATTATTCCCTTCGAACATGTTAAAATTACTAAAAACAAATATTGCGCACTTGTATACAAATATACCAACGAAGGTAAGTATTTTATGTCTTTTAAAGGTATCCCGACATGACTCACAATTTTTTAAATCGAATATTAATCTTATTATTCGTTTTTGAGCCACAAAAACTCTCGATGTATTTGCTCTACCCCATACTAGTATATTGTACGACAAATGGGGATAGGCTAGTGCATAGTAGATGTTTATTAATGATGTTAGTGTCAGGTTGTTCTTTAATTTAAGTAAAGCGTAATAAGCGCTATTTAATTTCGATGTTATATTATCAGTCTGTTCAGTCCATGTTAAACGGTCGTCGATATGAATTCCTAAGAAAGGAGCATGTTTTGCTGTACTATATTCGAAATCAGATTTCCGTTTTCTATTATAAAACACTACTTTTACCGTTTTGCTATCATTTAATAAAACATTGTTTTTGCAACACCAACTTGTTATTTCATTGTTGGCAATTTCTATTTTATCAAAAGGCTCTCTTTCTGTGTTTGCCGATATTAAGGCTGTAGTGTCGTCTGCAAAGTTTATTACACGACCAACAGAAACAAACCAGCACAAATCATTAATAAACCATTAAAATATTAATGGGCCTAATGTTGACCCTTGCGCCACACCTTTTGTCATATTGTATATCTGATTTGAACACATATTTTTCTTCCTGTTAAAAACGACACAATAAGCTGCAGCACTACACCACGCAATCCCAACGCATGTATTTTTTCCCTCACAAACTCGACACTTACAGTGTCAAAGGCTCTTGAAAAATCAAAAAATAATGCCGCCACATATCTTCCTTCATCCACTTGTTTTATAACGTCACTTAGGAGTTCTACTGCTGCAGTTTCTGTAGATTTACCTGCGCGAAATCCATGCTAACTATCGGAAATAATATTATATTTTTGTATAAATTCAGATATTTGTTTTGAAAGCTCTTTTTCAATTACTTTAGAAAATATGCTAAGAATTGCCACTGGTCTATAATTTTCTTTATTAGATTTTGGCCCTTTCTTATAAACGGGTATAACTTTGGCAACTTTAAGAGCAGTTGGAAAAATTCCTGTTGAAAATGATAAATTAATTAGATACGTTAAATGGGGAGAGATTATATTTGCAACGCTTTTTATTATGTGAGTTGGTATTTCATCAATTCCTGTACTTAATTTATTTGGTAGTGAATTTATAGTTTTTATAATGTTTTCCTCTGTAATTGGTTTTAAAAACATACTATTGTTACTCATTTTTGCAGTAGTGCAGCTATTAGATATATTATTTCCGAACTGTTCCGATAATTTTAAATCTGTTACTGATGAATAGTATTTTCCAAATATATTTGCGACGTCTAAAGGACTTTTAATTTCTTCTTCACTTTCCGTAATAGTCACTGTTGTTTCTTTGTTTTATTTATTGAGTTCTTTATTTACAAGAGCCCATATTTTCTTTTGTTTATTCGTAGCTTTATCAATTTGGTTGTCAAAATAGTTTCGTTTAGTTGCCAGGATTAATTTTTTATGTTGTTTTTTTTATTCTTTATATATATTTCTCATATATTCAGTATCTAATGCCGTCATTAACCAATGAGTTTGTTTGAGTGCTTCACTAGATTTTATCGGTATTTAGCCATTTGTGTTGTTGTATGGGATTTGATTTCTTTTGTTTTATTACAGAGCTAATATTGAAGCAGTGTAAACATTCCAGATAAAAGGCGTCAGAAGCTGAATATATGTCATTCGTTTTAATACTGGCCCAATTCACTTTTGATAGGTGGAATTTTAGTTCATCAATATTAATTACTTTAGTATTCTTATGATTTTTTATTTTTTGGCAAGGTTCCCCGATTTTTATTAAGATTAATTGTGCGAAATGGTCGGATAAATTATTGTTTATATTTTCGCATATGAATTTGTCTTCAGGCAAATTTGTCAACATATAGCCAATTTGAGTTTCGCTAGTACCTTATGCAGAGTGCTGAATTCTCGTCGGTTCTTTCAACTTGTTAATAAGGTTAAATGATATCATTACATCCATTAAAAGTTTTTTATTTGGGGTATTTTCTAACAGATTTATATTAAAATCCCCACAAACTACAATATACTTATGTAGTTTATCACAATAATTCCTATTTTCAATTGGTCTTTTGCTATAACTTCACATGTGGCACATTCTATATGTGATTCTACGGAATATGCATTACCCCAGTTTTGCAATTTATATGCCCATCTTTTGTCAACATGTATTGAAACTCCTCCGTGGATTTTATTTTTCCTATGGAAACTTGCAATTTGATACTTTTCTAATTTGATATATTCCGCATTATTTTCGTTGCTCCAGGTTTCAGTCAAGCATATTATATTAGGTAAGTATATTTCCGTTATAGCTTCTAGTTCGTCTAATTTATTAAAAACACTATATACGTTTTGGTGCATTATTTTTATGCAATTTTGCTTAATTATATTTAATATTGAAGCGTCGGTTTC
This sequence comes from Ontholestes murinus, assembly GCA_963969525.1. Taxonomy (NCBI): domain Eukaryota; kingdom Metazoa; phylum Arthropoda; class Insecta; order Coleoptera; family Staphylinidae; genus Ontholestes; species Ontholestes murinus. Next base: position 24,315,916 of record OZ018396.1, read on the forward strand.
CTTCCTTTTTTCTATACTTTTGGCTTCGAAAAAATCGAAAGGGACTAACTTTTATACCTTCAGGCCATATTGTAGCATTATTAATTTTATTTTCATTGCCGTCTGGTACGCTAATCTTAAAACATTTAAATTTTGTTTGTAATAATGGATTATATCGTTCAATTTCTTCAATTCTAATACGTAAGTTTCCAATTGATGATTCTAGTATATTTTGTAGATCGCGGGTTACAAATTCATTTTTAAATTTGCCTACATAATACCCAGTAAGTTTTTCTTCTTGATAGACTACATCGCTTGATTTTTCATTTTTCCTATTATTACGGAAGGCCCAGTTTTAGTTTTATTATTGTAATTCATTCTTGCGGGGCCAGCTGATTTTAAAATTGATTGAGTGCCGTTATCTTGGGTCATCGACTCGTTTAATATTTCTTCTGAATTCGTTGAGATATGTGATATGATATCGTTTGTGTCCTTGCATTGCTGGCTATCCTCGCCGTTGTGCGTCGTTGTCGCTTTTACATTTTCGATTATTGAATTAATTGGTTGATTATTAATTTCTGTTTTTGTATTTATTTCTTTGTATTCGGGTTTTAATGATGCGTCATATGTCGTTATATTATTAATTGTACTTCGTCCTACATCATTATAATTGTGTATGTTGCCATCTTTTGGACAAGTTAATAAATTTATAGTACCAGTCTGTGTTGTCAACATTATGTTCAGTACTTTTATTTGTTGTAAAAATGTATTATTACTTATTAATTGACTTATAAGTTCATCTTTAGATTTTAACATACATTTAAGGTATTTTACCTCAATTTCTAATGTTGTTTGAACCACTGTCAAATGATTCGACTACTTCTTCTTCTTCTTCAACCGAGTTACTGCTGCCATTGCTGTCATCACGGGTTTCCTCGTTGCCTGTACAACAGTTTATTGTGTTTTTTACGGTTTTTATATATTTAACACATCCTGGATGCATTTGCATATTACAAATTACACAAATCGGTCCACTTTGCGCTTTATTGCGGCACCATTTACACTTATTGTTCGGAGCTGTTACTTTCGCGTTAACGCCGTTCGCCGCCATTTTTTCATTTTTTGTTTTGTTGATCTAAGTTTTAGCCCTTACAGTAAAATAAACAACATTTTATACATTCCACATAGTTAATAATTGTAAATCTATACCATTTATTTTGCATCTTCAAAAACTCTTTTATAATCCATGTTGTATAGATTAGGCAATTATTTATATAATTATAATTTTAGTGTACGAGGAACACAAATGTGTATATTAGCTTAGACATTAAGTAGATTTGATTTGACGGCATTTTTAACATGTTTAATGTTTAGCAATTTATGATTTATTGGTCATCTGCTGTAGAAGTTATATATATATATATATATATATATATATATATATATATATATATATATATATATTGATAAAGTGACTTCAAACTAAAAGATCGTACAGTCGCTATACGAGAAGATCAGAATCAATCTCTAGGCCCAGATTCCTTGTTGTAGCAATTGAAAATTATTTGTATGTCATCAGCAGTGAGTTTTGCACATTTTGTTAGATAATTTGTATGCAATGTAAAGAAATTTGGACCAAGGATTGAGCTCTGTGGTACACCGCCGACAATATCAACCTAAATAGATGTACCTATATCCGTTTCAATATATTGTCTCCTATTAGGTAAATAATTACTAATTAAAGTGATTGCGTTATTTGAAAACCCTACATAATGTAAAATAGTGAAAAGAAGTTACTGGTAGATAGTATCAAACGCTTTGGAATAATCGAGCAGTTGATTTTTCACCATATGTTTTTCTGATTATATCATCTATTATAGACTGTTGTTGTACAAATTTGATATTTAATAGCTTTTTCTGTGACTTTTGGTAGTAAAGGTAGGATACTAACCAAAATCTATAGAGATTTTTATTTTTGATAAAGGTAAAATACCAGATACTTTCCAAATATTCAGGATCTGACTGTCAAGTATGCAAGTATTGATGATATGTTTAATATAAGGTAAAATATATGGGCAGCACAATAAAACCATCGTCACATTTATGTTTTCTACACCTGTAGTATTTGATTTATATTAAATAAAAATCCATATACAAAGCTTTCAGTTATTGGATTAAAATTTAAGAGTTGATCAAATGCTGTACATTTATTTTCAATAAAAAAATCAATTAGCTGCGTATCGGCGGGAGGCATATCGAAGTGACAATTTGGAAAGTAATTATTTATGGCATTAGGTTCGTTTAGCGTATCAGGTAATAATATGTTTGAGGATTTGCTATATATGTTCATGGCTTAAACGCATTCGAGATATCTTTTTTGTCCTTATGATTAATTTTAAACTCTAAGAAATGCTTTTTTCATTGCGAATTGCTATTTTTATTTGATTTTTAAGATTTTCCAACCGTTCATTTTTTTCAAGTGCTTTGTCCCGTAGATCAATCATTGTCTTTATTGTATCTGTTAACCACTCTGATCTCAATTTATTTATTTTAAAATTAAGCAAAGGTGCCACAATATTTCAATCACCCATGAGTTTAGTAACACACATTTTTCATTTTATTTGAAGGATGTATTGAAACGGTTTAATATTTAAAAGATCTATATTTTTAAGGTTTTTAGTAGTTATTATTATAGGATCTTTTTTGGTACTACCATAATAGGTACAGTGCAGTAAACTAAAAGATGTCGATCATTTACATGGTAAATAAATCGACTATAACACAATTTTCTAATTTATTTGAATTAAAATTAAATCAATTATGCGCGTAGGAGAGTTATTTAACTGTTTTATATTAAATGCATCAACACATTACAAAAACAATCTGTTCCTAGATAACTCTGATTCAAGCCCTAAAGTTTTTATTATTTAGTCTGTATATGGTGCCAATAATATAAATATTAACTTTCCCTACAAAGGGAACGCCACAGTAGTTCTCAGCAAATCTGAATACCACCGAAAATGAAAAACTTGTTAGCCAATGACAGATATTAATTGATCGATTCTGATCCTCGAAAGAAACACCAAAACCAAAATCATGTCGCCGCCTCTCGAAAGTGATACCAGAAATCTTATACCTCGCGAAAAGTCTTCCAAATGACCGAAGCTGTACGGGCTACCTAATATATAAACCTGTTTCACACACACACACACCCTACTACTGAAAAAGAAATCCTAGGTAAAAAGTTATCACATTTTCTTCACCTAATCAAATCGAAAAAGAAAAATTTAAAACAGGTGTCTAATTAGCTTTGACGTCAAATCTCTGTGCATCAAAGTGATAACTTAATTGATTATTAAACAATCTAGCTTTTAAAATCTAAATATAAGCACCGTATATAGAAAAGAAACCCATTCAAACAGATCTTAAACCCAACTTCGTTTTCGAGACAGCTCTTGTCCAAGTAGGTTTCTTCCTAGGTATAACCACAAGCTTATTTAAGCACAAATGACACTCATACATCCCAAGAATTTATGTTATAACTGAAAGGTTCTACAAAATTCTTAAAAGACATCAAAACAATTTTTACCACTTCGCGTAAACTTGGACAATTCCTTACAAAATGCCACGAGGCAACTGTAATAAAGATTAAATTGGATAAATGAACAGATACATAAATGCACGACAAGTTAATAATAAGAGAGCTTTTTTGTGGCTGGGAGGTGGAAAATCTTTTATAGACGGAGTGTGGGACTCCCCAGAACTGGTATACCCACTAAAAAACACCTCCCCAAGTCGCCCTGCCAACCCGCGGAACCGCCGTCTGGCATTACTTCACGGGGTGTAGGGTGTCAGTCTGCGTCGTTGGTGTTTGTGTGTGTGTGAGAGAGAGAGAAATATAGAGAGATATGTACGTGTGTGTGCAGTGAACGGCTCGGGTACGTGGGGTCGCTACTCCCAAATGGCTGTGCACGTCAACCACCCCTGCGGGAGATAATAAGAGAGCTGCCGGAAAAAGCAGAACATTACTGGCTGAACATTCAAGAACAACGGGATATGAGATAAATTTCAACAATACGACTTCCATCGAATTTTGGGCCATTTCACCAAGACGATTATCAGTGAGATAATCGAGATAGAAAAGCACATCGATAATCTCAACAAACGCGATGACGCCCAACGGCTACCCCTTATAGAATTTTTTTAATGACCGCCGCATTATTATTATCATTACCGCTAATCGATATTTTAATTCAGTATCTTTAACTTTGCTGTTATAGGGAGTCGTAAATTGTAGTAAGCAATTAACCTAATAATTTAGATCTGGTCTGAACTGCTGGAAAAATAAGCAGTATTGTACAGAGCATAAGCTTTAAATGATAAAAATAATTAATTAGTTATATAACAAAATATATTTATATTATTATTTTATTTGTACTTCTATATATTAAAACTTGAAACATTTCAGTTTTATATCAATCTTTTTCTTGATAAGTTTATGCCAAATACGTTTAACATAAATATAGATTTTTTGGACGTCCATATAATTTGTTTATTGCCGTAAATAAATTGTTATTGATATTAAGGTTTAAAGATGACCAGTGATATATATGCTAAGCATTGTTCATTCAACCGTGGATTGAAAAGTTTTTATAGCTTATTGGTACTAGTAAAAGGCTTTGTGTTCGAAATTACAAGCTATATAATAAAGATATACCTATATTAATAATATATAATATGCTATGGCCATCAGAATACTTATCCTGTACTACAATTTATTATTCAATAAAACCATTTGTCATATGAATTTTACATAATTCTAATAGTTTTTTTATTCTAAACGAAACGGAATAGTTCTCTTAATTACTTGACCTTTAACTTGAGCCAAACCTAGAAAAATTAAAAACAAAACAAAATGTACCTGTAAACACACTTTTCTTGGTAAATTAAAATAAATTAAAACCAATTTTGAAAATAATTAAGGAAACACGATGACTTTGTTTTACCACTTTATATTTATAAAAAAATTATATTCAAGATGTAACACAAAGTAAACGCCTCCACAATTAAACAAATCTTTAATGTAAACTTTGATTTAAGATAAAATGTGTTAAAGTCATTAGATTGTTGTAGAATATCTTTTAGTTTAAAATAAAACGGTATATATTATGATGCAGAATTTTATATATATCACTTAATTTAAGAAAAACTTTGATTTTGAAATTTTATTTAATCCTCTTTTTTTGAAACATACAGGTGCTCTTAACCTTACAAGATACTACAAATAGTTGCAGAAAGAAAACTATAGAACGATACTATTGATGTGATGTTAGGCTTTGATTAAACCGTTAAAAAAGTCATTTATCATAGAGATATTGATCCAGAGCAATCATTCTGTTACATGCAAAGTACATTCCACAAGGTTGCAAAAAACTATCTATATGGTACGACGATGCCCATTATTTAAGCGGCGAACAAACCAATTATGGTTTTCACATAAGCATTGTTATCCAAGTAGAAAAATTGCAACACTTTTGGCAATAGTTTTCAGCTTCTTTGTTTATCTAGCTTTCAAAATTGTTCCAAGCGTGTCCGTGGATCTTGTTAACAAGAATGCAATAATTCAAGAACATCTTGACTTACTTTAAACAGACAGATCAAAAGTTTCGACTTATCTGATGAGACTAAGGGAGAAAAAATAAAGTAAGGAAAATGGAAATTTGATTAGTATTTTGGAATATATACGATGATTTGAACTAAACTTAACACATCAACGTTATTTTTGATATTAGTTATAACCGATAATAACTATTGTGATTAATACAATAGCCAATCATAAATAGATTCATTATTTATAATTTATTTTTGACTGGCTGTTGTAATAGCATATTTGTCCAAATATATTACAAAAGAAGAATTCAGAAGCTGTTAACATGTTTTACTGGACAGTGGTTGTATTTGGGTTTGAGTAGAAGATCATTGAAAACCAGAGAACTCCGCCCGTGATTCTTGCTGTTTAAATTTGTGTACGTGGTTTATTAATTTAGGTATTATTTTATAAGTAGAAGAACAAAGTTGATAAAATAAATAATAAAGAATAATAGTAAAAGACTCATGGATTATAACCAATAACAACAGTAACATTAATATAAAAACAGGAGAAGACATTAATCACTGTATATGGGTTTATCGTGTTTCAAAACATTCTCCACGAAGGTCAATACACTTTTGCATACTCTTGAACCTTTTCACTTCGCTCGAGGTACCTCCTAAATATGCATTTTGGTAACACATCTGGGCTGTACGCCAGATGACCTGTCAATTCGACTTTTTCAGTTCTCAAAAATTCTCTTGTGTGAGCCGATTTGTGAGACCCTTATTTTTCCAAAGATTTCTGACCAACAAATGGTTGTGTACCATTTAGAATTGACTGTCGGAAATGCACTTATGGTACAGTTGCCACATTCCTGTTTTTTTGAATTGTTTCTTGTGCAAACAACATTTCAATTTTTCTTATATTTGCCTCATCTTGAAAGATCCATACATTCAATATATAGACGTATTTTGAAGCACGCAACCGTATTTATTGAGCACTTCTTTCAACCAATCGACTCTAGTCTTTTTTAAGCCATTGATGCGGGATCCAATGCGTACAAATTTTATTGACAACCAAGTATTTATGCAGTGTTAAATATATTCTGGTCCCATTAAGGCTGAAGGATGCTTCCATCTCACAATAAGTCATATGATGATCTTAAAATATGAGTTCACGCACAGCATCAATGTTTTCTGGAACAACAAAAACATGATTCTACCCAGAATATGTTTTTTTGGGAAAATTATATTTATGAAAAGTTTTGGCAGAAGATCCTAAAGAGTTTTTCATTGAAATATGCCTTTGTAACAAAGGTCTATACCGAATATTGCAGAAAACCCATTAAGAAATAAGGATAGTATCAGCTGAAAAATAAAATTCAGCGACAATTCCTTTGTTCGTACTAACGCAAGCGACTACGCTGCAGAGTCATTTTTTGCCCAGGATGGGATTGACCTTAAGAATATCACATAGTATATGCCACCCGACTACTTGTCCGACATAAGGAAATTACAACACAATAGAGAAATAGACCTCAAGTCAGGAGTTACATAAAGGGATCATTATCACATGGCACTGCTAGCTAAAATCATTATTAATTAGATCAATCGAATGCCAATATGATTTGCATATTAAGCTGTTTGAAATTTTAACGATCCAAGATATATCTTACGAAAAATCGCAAATATACACCAAAAATGCTACAATAAAAATTTATAAAGTGGAGTTTTACGAGAAGTTTGTCGTATATCATTATGGACTTTAAGGCATCTACCACCATTGCAATATTTGGAATCATTCATCAATTTATTCGAACGATCATTAACACCTCCGCAATGGTATACAAACATCTACCCAAAGAAAATGTACTCATTATACATGATATATTCTTTCAATACTTTGCGTTGGGTTCTCATAATCCACAGTTTTTGATGCGATTTTAAAATTAGAAATGTTCATCTTAATTGAAGTACTGAAGGAATACTGGCAAAAGATTTATCGCTTGACGCCCTACGTCCATCCATTTACAATACACACACAAATGGCGCATTGACATCAAAACGTTCTGAGTAGCTTTCTTGATAAAAAGTCAAACATCTCGTTAGAACATCTGATTTGGTCATCTGTATCGACTAAAATTTAACTCCAGAATTATATTGCTATGTAAAAAAATATATATACGATCTGTGGATTAGGTAGTGTTACCGACCGTAATTAACCCCGCTGAACGTCTCTTCTTAGAGGGTTTAAAACGGGTCCATACTTTGCTTTTTAAATCAAATTAGTAATAGCAGAGTCGTTGATGGATTATTGCACATGGTATATTCTAGATGTAGGAAGTTTTTTCTCGAAATTCTGTTTTTTTTCATAATTAGTTCGAGTTACAAAGAAGAACAAATTAGATTCAAGGCCGCCAGTTTCGGTTTTGGCAAAAGAGACTGATTCTCCAGATCAATTGCAGATCTATGGTTGCTAATAAATGTCATTTATTATAGGTTATAGGTTACATAGGGCCATTGTGATGTGAACTGCCCTAATCACTTCCCAAGTAGACCCACGTCCTTTATGAACTCCCCCAAGAAAGTTTTCTTGGGGAGTTGCAATCGCATCACAAGTGCATAGTATGCGCTCAGTTCAACGAGTTCTAGAGGGACATTTCCGGACAGTCCTTGAGCTGTGGCTGTAGGCTCGAATGGCCTTTAGTGCGACCAGGCTGTCTGAGTAAATGTAAATATGAACGGCGTTTAGGTGCCTACCCAGGCATTCCATGACGCACATATCAATTGCTTCCTGGACATGATGTGGGTTTGGACAGGAGGAGCGGGGCTGCAGTATTTTTAAGTATCCTGTCCAGTCTCCCGGCTGTTTTCTTTTTTTTCTGGTGTAGTTAGAGGACCGCCACAAGTTCCTTCTACTAGATGGAGCGGTGGGAAACTTATGATTGCCCCCATTCCCGCGGTAGGGATTGTTTGAATGGCCCCTATGATGCTTAGACATGATAAACGTTGAAGCCTAGCCAATTTCTTTTGCGTATCTAATTTTAGGGTTTTTGGGCACCACACAAGTGCAGCATAGATGACAATAGGTTACACCTACGTTCTATACAGCTAAAACGTGATTTTGAGTTTTAATCCACAGGTTTTTCCTATTGAACATAGTGTGGGAGAAAAACTCCCCCCGAAGTACACCCCTTTGCTACAGTCATAGGTACTGTGGATTCTGCTAGAGATGCCATTACTAGTCGGCTTTGAAGCATTGACTCCACCCATTATATCATGGAATGATATACTCCTTTATTTATAGCCGCTCGTTTTATATCTACAAATATTCTGAGTGTTATTTTCTCGTATAGTATTGCACGTTCTGCCTCTTTGACAAGGTGGTGTACAGTATAGACTGTGGATTTGCCTGTCTGAAATGCGAACTGTTTGGCATTTAAAGGTGCTCTTATAAGCGAGACACTCTGAGCTCGTCGATTATTTTCTCCAAAGTGTTTAGGAGAAATGAGGTTAGGCTGATGTGATTTAGGTTCATCTAATGGTCTTTTGCTTGCTTTGTATATCTCTCCGAGTCCTTGATGGATATTCTCCAAGCCGCGCTGCAGTATCGTTTAAGATGTTTATACCACTAGCACATACATAATCAAGAAGGTACTTAACCCTATTATTTATAGAATAATTAATGTCTTTCCTGAAAATCAGGTGGCCTATTGTCGCACGTTGTGTTACGTAGCAGATAGTACGATGGGTTCTGAAATCCCTAAATCGCTTCTCCATGAGCTTAGGGCTCTTGAATTAGCTCCACTTGGAGTCGCCCTCTAGCCAGCATACTACCTAAGGACCTTGATGCATTTTAAGAATTCTTACAACTTACAACATCATAATAATCACGTATCACCTGCTTATAAAGAAACGTCAATGTGACTGATATTGAATAATATCGGATAAAGTACACCACTAACATAGGTCATTTATAAAAAAAGCAAGGCCATGTATTAGCAATTGCTAAAATTACTTAGTTGTCAACCCAATACTAACGGCTTAACATCGACAGCAACATTTTGAGCGGTATAGGTTACGACTGCACTGGGACCTAAAGTACCATAAAGCATGTGATGAATCCCAACTTTGTTTGGGAATACGTGTAGGCCGTATGAGGGTCAGACTGAGACGTGTGCAATATGAAATTTTCTGCAGAGAGGCCTGCGCATCAAATTGTAAGGATTATAGTATAAGGTGCTATAACTTATAGAAGTAGGTCTTGTTTGGCATTCATCCAAGACAATATGAAAGCCCAGCCGTATGCGGATGAGGTGAATGAACAGTATATCCTTCTGTTTCTTTAGCAGGCAGATAGAAATCTTACTTTTCCAACAAGACAATGGCGGTCTCCATATTGTAAGAGATTTTATGAACCGATTTGCAGGGGATAATATCAACATCTTGCCATAGCCACCCCGATCACTTGATCTTTCACTTATTGAGCATGTATAGAATATTATAAGGAAAAGATTTAAGAAATTACAACTTAAATGTTGCTTGGAATAGAATACCTCAAGAAATTATTAATAAAAAAGTTTTTTGAATTTAAATAAAACAACACAGTTGGGAGGTTTTCACATTTATTGTTGAACACTGAAACATGTTTCGCCACACAGTGGCTTCATCAGGCAGATGAATAATTCATTATTATTTATGATGAATAATGAATAATGAATTATTCATCTGCCTGATGAAGCCACTGTGTGGAAAAACATGTTGTAGCGTTCAACAATAAATGTGAAACCCTCCCAACTTTTAATCAATTGTATTTTGTTACAGCTAACAATTTGTGACACAAGTGGATTTAATTTATACTCACGTCTCCAAGGCTTTTTATCATGGACAGCATATTATTATGCAAATTAGGTGGTTATGTAGTTTTTTGCAGAAAACCCGATAAGCACCTATCAGGAAGAATACAAGTAACAACGGATGTACCATTGGGTTAGCATTGTGGGTCCTTTTCATTTTTTTTTTGTTTACTTATAAATGGCATTGGATTAAACAGTCAGTTTCTCTTAAAATTACAACATCTTAATTGTTAGAATTTCACAAAAAGTCTTTAAATTTACTTGCACCCAAAATAGGAGTTGTAATCAGTTTTAAAAATAGTTCAAATTATTGAATTTTAAAAGAATGAGATGCTAATTTTTTGAAATTTTGAGCATCTCACCGAATTTTGAATCTTTCAAAGTACGGGCATGAGATATTTAGAGTTCAGATTTAAAAAAATCCATTATTAAAATTGTTTATCATCACAAAGTGAAATACGTGTATGGAGTTTCAAGCATTACAACTAAAGCAACATATTTATTTTCATCCATTCATATTATAGAGTTTTTGATAGGTTTCAACAATAGTTTAGTCGAATTAATTGGCAAAATTGAATTTTAGTAAATAAGATGCTAACTTCCAAAAACACTTTTTAGCATATCAACGAATTTCAAAACATTCGAACTTATGACCAAAATACCTTTCCTCTATAGTTTTGGTCATTAAACTTGTCAAAAAACTTATTGTCATAAAACTCGACTGCAATTGATATACAACTCTATAAGACTAGAATGCTGACCAATTTTTAGCTAGTTAAAACTAAAATATTTTTTCGGTAGTTCTTATTGCATTAAAGCACAATCAAAAGAGTTCTTGTGTAACGGATTGGACGGATCGTTAACGCTTCGCAATTATTTTGGTTTGGTCAATTTGTTTAATGCGTAAGTATGAAAAGAAACCCTATAATTAGAAAAAAACAAACAGAGAGGATATATTTAGAAAAAGTTGCAGTCTTATTATTATTTTTTTCGATTAGGGGAAAGGTGGCGAACTAAATTCGTATTTCATCGAATAAAACAGTATCTGCTTACTATCAGAGAGCCACAAGGGAAATTAAGACATAAATTCTACATAAGTAAGTATTTTCATCTACCTGATGAAGCCACTGTGTGGTCGTAGAATAATAAAAACATTTTTAAAACCATATACTCTGTTAGTGTTTTATTAAGTACCTAAGCATTGTTTGCTTCGGATGTGTTTGATTTTCAGGCAAATCTTCAATATCCGGATGGGTGTGCCGATTTATGCAAAATAGTACCTAGATACATTGTGTTACATATCAAATCGAAGGAAATTTAACGGAGAATACGCCGGTGCCATCCCAGCGATTGCACATTGTTTCATTTGCCGGGTGGGTGTTTGACCGTGTGAATTTTCAAACCGCATCGGATCGATTATGCACTGAATAGAATGGCACTGAGTGTGCGGTAACTATTACTAGGCACGGTCATCCCCTCCAGTAACATCCTAGGACAGTGTCTCGTTCGCGCACATTTACTAACACTATTTCCGTCTCTCGTCCGCTGTAAGTGACTTAAGTAGTCGGACCGGTGGGGGCATAGATGATACGTGCTTTATGTTTTCTAAACAATAATAATATTACCAGTGCAGATACGAGCGTGTCCGCGGCGCGACGGTCACACGGCTTGGGTTCTAATCCGCTTGCTGACAACAAACGAGCTACGTCGCGCGCAAATAAAGCACACTAGTAAACAAATGAAAAACATGTGATTTAAGTTAGATAACGCGTACGCACACACTGTAAATAAATACATTTCTATTATTTGTACTCGCCGGATGTTCCTGTTCCCCTGACTACCACTGACTTAATCATTTTGACACATTTTGATTAATTCGGTGTGGTGTGTGTGCGCGCTACCCTTACAAATGCCCGTAGGTGGACAAATGGTCGAGACAGGGCGCGTCTTCACCCGCCCACCCAATAACGGCACGCGCCAAAACCACCAAAATTGACCATTATTTATATTTTTTTAATTTCAAACAAAAGCCAGTTAATCAGTGCCAGTATTATAATCACCAGTCTTACTTGTTATCAAATGTTCACGCCTAGATAGTTAACGAGTGCTGGAGGAACGGATTAGAAGGTTAGTATTTGGATTTCGAACGGGGACACATACACTCGGTTCGCACATTGAACACAAGGCATTAAGTCATTTATTGGCACACTAACACACTCTCCCAACAATAATAATAACACACATACATGCACACATGTATACTTCAATTCGATTGAAGAGAAAGAGAGATAGAAATGGACGGTTATTATAACACATGGACACTTGGACTCGAATGAATTGATAGAAGAGAGAGACAGACCCCAATAGTTTTAATTAAGCACCCAACAATCTAGTATGGAAAAATAAATTGCGTTTGTATACTTTAACCTCGCGCCCAGAAAGTAATCACTTTCTAATTGTACACCATTAAATATAATTAATCAAAAATGGGCGGGATCTGTTGAGCGCTATAATTTTCAATATTATATTGACCAAACTGTAAATTCGAAACAATTTTATTAAAAGTCTATGTCACTTAGAAGATGCAGGTTTATTACTGAATTAATTACTTATATATGCTTGACCAATTATTAATTTCAAATGTAATAGCTTGAATATAAAACTGTTAATTTCAAGAAGGCATAGTTATGAAAAAGTTAGAAAAATAAATTGAAGTATTATTTTTTGTAAATTATATTTATATATTTGCTTTATACAAATGCAAGACTATAACATATATGTTTTTGAAGATATTGTGGTTGAAACAATTGTGTATTTCTTTTTTATCATTTATCAATATTTTTCTGGTAATAAAATATATTGGTCATTTATGTGGTTGTAGAAATCAAGAATATATTTAAGCTGTACTGATGAGATATAAAATATCGAAACAAGGGTCTACAGACGTTTTATAAACTGGATTTTTTTACATCATTTAATTTCTAATTATCACAAATAGAACAAATGGAAACTTATGTTTGAGAAAATTGTCGCCAAGATAGTAGAAACGATTTATTCAAAAAGTTGCACTTCTACAATCCATCTCATTGATTTAAGTTTAGCCTGAGAGATTAACCATTTAAAATGAGAGATAAGTTTTGATAATATTTGCATAAGAATATATATTGTCAATATATTTATAGCATATTTTGTGAATGGGAATAAATTTCCTGAATTATCAATTTTTAATAAAAAAATGTAATAATTTTCGAAAAACAAAATTCATAAATGCTTAATTTTAATGACCTTTAAATTATTTCAAAAAAAACGTCATTTATCTTTCAAAAACTTGTTGTCAATACAATAAAAATGATTTTTCAGGTTTTACCTTGCCAACCCTGAAAGATTCACGATTTAAAATCAGAGATAAATCCTGAGATTTTAAATTTTATTTAAGAATATTTTAAATTATCAAACATTTTTACATGACATGTAAAAATATTAATTTTAATTACGTGTTTAAAAAGATACTATCATTCCACATCAAACTGTTGACATTTTCTAATTTCTTAATTTCGAATAAATTAGTAGTTCATAATATTTATATAAATTATGTTCGAAATATAAATCTAACTTTTAATTAAATAAGTGAATCAAGGAATAAGTTTTAGTTTTAATTTATTGATTCAGAACATTTCGCGTAAGTTTAAAACATCTATAGTCTATTTTTGGATAATATTCGGATGATCAGAGCTGATATTTCCTACGAAAACTTAAATTAAGGTAGCCAAAAATAGATTTATTAAAATGGTCACGAGGTATAGAGGGAACTTTTTGAGTTTTCATTGGGATAATAAATTATCATTAATGATAAATATAATTTTTACCAAAAATCTCAACTTTTATTTTTAAATCGACTAAGCATAATCCTCTATTTATCATGTTATTTTAAAGGCAGTTTTGATTTCAAAATATATTGGGCATATGACGTTTTTTTTAAATCTATTTATTTTTAAATTTTAAGTCGTTTTAGAAAATAAGTATTTTAGGTTATTAGTAGTAGAATTATCTGTTGTCTTTCAATATCTGAGAAATTTAAAAATAGGAGATTTTTATTTGTTTAAGTGCAATTACTGAATAGGAGCATATTGTGATATTGGTAATATTGAATAAAAAGGAAGCGTCAATATTTTTTATATTACGAACCCTTTCAGTTTCTGATGATACGACATAAGTCACGTAAATTGATATAAATTTTAGCTTAAGAATCAAAGAAATAATATATGATGGATCGTTCAAGGCGTATTTTGACATCTTGTACATTAAGGCGAAGGGTTTGAGTAAAAGAACATTTTCTGAAAAGAACTTCAACTGCTTTCCTCACGATCAAAATAGCAATGTATGCTGTTATACTTATTTTATATTGTATTCATAAGATTTATTTTGTTTAGAGAAGGAAGTTTATTAAGTAAATAACAAAAAATATATTTGCTTCTACTCTACTGCATGAAATAAGACTGTATGTACAATAAAAATATATTTGTTTATTTAAATTAATTGCTAAACATAATTATTAGATTTTAAAAATGCACTCAGAAGTGTCGACCTTTTATTTTTGCACTGAATTGAATTATTTTGCCTTTCGGATATTTTTAGGAAACAAATATTTTTAATAGTACTTGATAGTTCTGACTAGTGTTTGCTTTCGTACATTATGAATTAAGTCGATAATTGTTATGAAATATTTTGATTTAATTAATCAACTTCAAAAAATTTATACTTTAGAAATTCAACGGAACTATTTCTCAAAAGTATAGCAACTTGTAGTACTGTTGTATCTTAAAATTAGTTTAGAACTAATCAAGTACAATTTTGAAGTACTGAGTTGAGGTGACACCTCATTTTTCAAAAAACGGCTCAATTTAACAGAAGTCTCCTTTTAAGGTTAATAGCACTTAGCCATGAAGAAGAAGAAGAAGAAGAAGGCGAGAATCATAACAATTATTGTTATAATTATATAGTCTAATTACTATCTTCAATAAAGATGTTTCTCTCAAAAATGAACAATGAATGAAGAACTATGACTAACTAACTATAACTATATTAAGAACTATCAGAACTTTACGTTAGGGTGCCAATTTGACACGCTCGATGAGGCTGGGCAAAAAAGCTTAATACGCCTCCTTCATAAAAATTTCATATTGTTACACGAACAACAGTTATACAGAGTGTTTATTATATATATGGTAAAGATTCAAGAGCTTATTTTCTGAACTATTTTGTTTTTGATGATTTTTGAAAACTCACTAAACACAATTTGATGCTATTTTTTGCGCCCAATTCGCTATTTCGTTTTTCCATTTTAGCCTGTGTAAAGGGTGAAGTGGTTAAGATGAAGGCATACAAATGGACGATCTGAACACAGCCACAAGACCTTATCCGACGATAAACAGATGACATTGGGGGTCCTACCCCGCACATCCAATCATTTGCGAAGCGTTCTTCGCGATCTCTAGTCCTCCGAGGCATTTAGATACAGGGCGACGTTGTTGAACCCTTTCCTCGGACCATTTGAACCAACATCTCAATATCATTGTATCATTTTGGTTTACACGAAGAGCAATTTCTCTTAGCGAAAGTTCGGCCTTTCTCATGTCAATAATTCGGCCGTGCTCAAAATAAGTTAATTGGAAAAATATTGATATTAACGTAAACTTCGCATTGTTCTTGAATTCAGAAGCAAATCAAGAACAAACAATTTGCAAAAGTTAATTACACAATGACTAGTTTATTTCTGAAAAGTTATTGTCACTAAGTGCAAAGGAAAAAACAAAAGACAAAAAATAGATGTTTTATACAAATTTCAATAAAAGCGGTCAACAAATTCTAACCGTTGCAATTTTTATAGAAGTCATTATTAATCCTATATCGTCATTCTATTAAACGAAAATATCGTAGCCTTAGACAAATTATATATTATGGGTAGATTTTGTTCTGTAATATATGAGATCACATAATCTTTAGTGATTAACACAATAATCCAAGATTCTGTAGCGAGCAGCACTCTTTAGATATAGTTTACATATACACTCCCGGGTTTTGGTATAATATTAAATTTGTGGCGTATCTTTTTATAAACTTTTCTTACAATATAGGGTGCTACATCGTTGGAATGTAAGTTAGCTCTAGTTTTTATGCCTGACAATTTAAGTCATTATATATTCTTCAAACAAATAGCTCTGCTCTGACATTCTAAACCAGTCAAAAGTGATTCTACTGACAAGAAAAGGAAGCTTTTTTTCTTACAGTGATAATACAGGCTGGTCATCTTAACAAAAGTTTCGAAATTCAAATGTTATATGCCAAATTTCAAATTTGCACAATACTAAACAAAATCGAACTATAAATTATATATTAATACTTTAATTATAATTATAAATATAACAATTATTATAAATAACTTGATTGCCTTGCGTAACTATTGACTCATTACTTGACTCGACACGAGTTGCCCATTTTAATCAATACCATGGTTGATGGTTTCCTTCAAATAGCTTTGTCTAAAGTTTTTTTTATTATATGTGCATGATGTTTATAATTCATTTGTAGAACTATTTCAAAAAATCTTTATCAGTTCTTGCTCGGACATCCCCGTTGCAGCAAGTTTTGCGACGAGAGTTGATGATCGGTTTGAACGATTTGAAACCTCCACGCTCTTTACGTCGAGTCCGACTCTTTCTACCTTCGGTTGACCCATTTTCTAATTGTGTTAACACCTACTGGGGATTTATTAAATCAAAAACCGAAAGGTTTATCCCAAAGCGAATTTTCGGCCAAGAAAAGCCTGCGGGTCTTGATATTTCATCCCCTTTTGACAATACCTTCTCCAAAAGCCAGCAATTCACAAGACAAATATCTGGTGTCAACCAATTCCTGGCTACAAGTCGATGAGATCCTCCTTGGCAAGTCTTACTAAATATTGCAATGTATTTAAATAATAATAATGTAATTATAATGTAATCAATGTGACATCAAATGTCATTAAAATATCTCCACGTTAAATATATCTCCACTTTAAATATATGTCTGTAATGGCCAAAATATTGCCTAAATGGTAAAAATACTTTGCTGACAGAAAATTCCATCACCTCAAGTAGAAGAAGGGGTTTGAGTGGAGAACTATGATCCGCCCGCACGTCCTGGTATCTAAATTTTTGTAATTAGATCTAATATTAACAGGATTGTGAAAAAAATAAGTAAATAACCCCAGTTTTAACTTCATTATCGTCTATTTCTTGTTTAAAACGGATAAAATTGTATAAATGCGGAATTTTGAAACCACCTGGTGTTTCTATATAATGACGATTTTATGGCTTCGTCAATATAGCCAATGTTAAATTTACAAATATGCTCAACTCCTTACGATGTAATAATCAAACTCAATACGCCCACAATGCACCAAGCAATTTACGCTTTTTGACGTCTATATAATGGATTGTCTAGCCAAATACATTTCTTGTAGGACTCATTTGGTAATTTTTGCCATCAGTATAGAGTAGCTTTTGCAAAATCATTGTTTAAGATTCCATTAGTGTAGAAAAGTCATCTGCAGATACTTGATGGTTTTTTCCTAGGTTACACCTGATAATCTTTTTCCGCCATATTAGGACCCTATTTACTTGAGAAGAATGAGATATGATATTTCATACACACCACTGCTTTTTTTGTTCTGCATCATTTCTATTTCTAACTCCACCTCCTTTGGAGTAGTTGGATATAAGAAAAATGAATGCTATAGCAATGAGCATTCGTAATTTCACCAAGTTCTTTCGTCGATTCTATAAATGTTACGTTAAACTCATTTGCATCTATTTGCAGACATGAGCTCACAAAACTTTTAGTTTATTTCTTACCCCTTATTTCTTTTATCGCTGACCAAGTTGCAGCTTATTTTTCGCTGATTCGATCTT
Source organism: Ontholestes murinus (assembly GCA_963969525.1). Taxonomy (NCBI): domain Eukaryota; kingdom Metazoa; phylum Arthropoda; class Insecta; order Coleoptera; family Staphylinidae; genus Ontholestes; species Ontholestes murinus. Next base: position 24,334,292 of record OZ018396.1, read on the forward strand.
ATTAGAGTTATGTCATGATTTATCTTGTTTTAATGATAAATCGTACAATTTTTTACTTTCTTTAAGAAGTGGTGGTGCTTCTTCAAAGTATTGACTTAGTATAACCTAGAGATCAACTTGGTTTTTATAGTATATAGTAGTTTCAGATAATTTAAAAGGTTTCGTATTGTTTTGTACCGAAAATGTTTAATAGGAAAAACGTTGTTGAGATGCTGCGTAACTATTGATAACATTGTATCATATTTAAACATTCCCATGGTACCGACTTTATGCCTTCTACAAAAATTTATATTATTAAACATATCCTGTGCTTATTTATACATTTTCTTCGACTTACTTAGATTTAAACTTGTCAATCCCGGTATTATTATTTGGCATTCTGTTACTAGTTCCGGTTTATTTGTAATTATATTATCGATGCAAGATTTACTCCTCGTAGTAATTCTTGTATTCTCCTGTATTGAAAAATATTGGCTACATGAATTCGCTAGCTTTTTAAACCCGATAGGGATATGTGAAATAAGAAGGGTTTTATAAGGAATTTATAAACAAAAAAATCTTGCAGAAACTTCAAGGCTATCTACAGCGAGCCTAGGATTGGACTTCATTAGATGCAACAGATCATCTCATTTAGAACAAAGCTCTTCAAGTTATATAATTGGGAAACAAACACCAACACTTTCTTCACAATTTAGTTTTATTTCGCTAGATGTACATTTCGAGTACTATGTACTCATTACCAATAGCTTATAACTCTGAGTAAGACAATCACAATGATGTATAATTGATAATATTTTTCCTAATTGCTGAAGTAAATATAAATAACCTTACAAAACTACAGCTTTGTGAATTGTGAACAAATCAAGTGTAAATAGATGAGAAAAAAAGTAAAAAATGAAGTACATGAAAAGCTTCATAGAGCAAAATTGAAGGATAAATAAATATACACAAGCAGATTTAGTTTTAATTTCATTTTCAATAGCTTATAGTAGTAGAAACACAATTACTATCAAAATTAATAGATAATGAAATGAAGATTCTGAGAGATATATGATGGAGAGGCTTTAATACATTAGCCTATTATTATCAAACTGTAAGTAATTAATAATACTGTGATATATTAAAGCCTCGGTTTCCCCTTTTTGGTGTTGCGATTTCAACGTGAATGGGTATAGGTATATTTCATCAGACGTTTCATACAAAAATATCTTAAAATGTTTCTTTCAGATATCATTATTTCAGACAATGTGGCTTTAGCATTAATAAAATCGACCATTGTGACAATTTTACAAGCATGTATTTGTCAGAAAATGTATCTATTTTTCTGACCAATACATGCTTGTAAAATTCTTTCTTCTCCGAAATTATTAAAATTTTAGACTGATTGAAGATGCATGTAGTTGAATTGGATTATTAAAATTTTCCTTACATTCATGGTTTGAAGTTGTCGTGTTGCATTTGGTTCAATATCTTTAATTTTTCTGACAGTAAATACAAAAACTTGTTTCTAGAACACATCCGATTTTAACGGGTGTATTCAGAATCACGTTTTTAATATATTTTTAATGTCTAATTTAAACGTGCAACTATCGATAGTACATAATTTAATTCGTATGCAAAGTTTAATTAAATCAAAAGTGTATTTAATTATTACTATTGACGGCGCACATTTTGTAGTTTCAATTTTTCGTTTTTACTTTTCATTGTGAATGATAAATAGAAAAGGCTTTTTCTAAAGTGAATCATCAGAGGCGATATTTAGATAAATATGATGTACATTATCTTTAAATAACACACATTAAACATTTTTTGTATCACACACTTAATTAATATCTTAGTGACTATAGTTTGGATACAATTTCGATGGTCATTATCAAACTAGTTTGATAATAACCAGCTAAAATGTGTCGAAACTATAATCACTAAGATAATAAAAAAGTGTGTGATATAAACAGTTTAATTTGTGTGTGACAAAGTGAAAACCTCTACAATCAGGTATTTAAAAATAACATTGTTTAATAAGTACATTTCATTAGACAATTCGCATAAAAATCTCTTAAAATATTTTTGCCAATATTATAAATTATAAATAACGTGGTCTTTAACATCAACAAAATTAACTGTAGTAATAATTTGAGTAGCTTTACCTTTACCAAATATTTGCTCTAATATCTTAGATTTATTGATAATAAACGTGAATATTCAGCTTTTGGAAAACTTTTGACTTTGGGTGCCTATTCTGACTAATAATTTATTACTTTCTTTAAATATATGTAACTTAAACGTAAAACTTGGGAGAGTATTTCATTGCTGTCTGAGTTTTCAGTTTATAAATTCTAAAATGTATTTAATATGTTTGGCAAAGAACATTTTTGTAAACATATCCAAAAAATGGGAAATACAAGCATTTTAATGCATAAAAATTGCCTTCGAAACTAATTTCCAGTTTTATGAATTAGTGGAGGAATGCACATCCGTGGGTTTAAGTGGAAGAACATTTTACAAGATGAATTTCGCCCTTCAACTTTCAATTTTATTCGAATGTTTTCAATATTTTTATCTATTTTTCAATATTTACAGTTTCTTTTTGGAGCAAGTATATTAAAGAATAATTAATCATAATCATAATCATAATCATAATAACAAGCAAAACAGACGATGTGAAAATACCTTGAGCTTTTATTTGCTGTATTTATCGATTTATGTATTTTTATCTTCGGTTAATGAAATATATTTAAAAAAAAACTGCAAAATATACATAAATAATTACAAAAGATAGCTCACAGGAATTGTGGGTGTTGTTCGGAAATTCTCCATTTATATTGGGGTGAATTAATTCCCGTAATTCTTTTCATATAGTGCTGCCTCGGTGTTAAAGATGTTCATTGCTATTTCTCTCTACTTCTTCCAATATTCTGCTTTCTTCTTTCAGTTGGTAATTTCTATGCTTTTGATGTCTGCTTCCACCTCATCTTGCCATCTTCTTGGTCTTCCTCTTCTCTTCTTTGCGTTTGATTTCCATTCCATGATCGCTTTTATGTTGGTTTGACTTCCCGATCTCCATACATGGCCCAACCACTTTATACGAGCTGTCTTAATTATGCTAACTACATCTTTTCCTTCCAGTATTTCTAATATTTCTGTGTTATTTCTTCTTTTTCTTTAACCTTCTATTTGTCTTGGTCCTAGCATGTTTCTGATTATTGATCGTTCTGCTACTCTTAATTTGTGTTGTTCTTTTTGTGTGATTGTCACAGTTTCCACTGCATATGTGATTATCGGTCTTATTACTGTTTTATATATTTTTATCTTTGCGTTCTTCTTAATTGCTTTGTTTGTTAGAACTTTTCTGTTTGCATAGAATACACTATTTGCTTTCTGTATTTTTTCTTCGATTTCAGTTTTATCTTCATTCCTGTTGCTAATTGTTATGCCTAAATACTTTATTTTATTGATTTTCTTAAATTCGTGCTGTCCTATTTTTATTTTTTCTTCTGTGCTTGTGTTTCCGGTTATCATGTATTTTGTTTTTTGTTCGTTTATTGACATTCCCATTTTCTTTCCCTCGTAAACTAATTCCTTTAAGATGTTTTCCATTTGTACTCTTTGTTTCTTGATTATGACTATATCGGCTGCGTACGCAATTATTTGGCTCCCTTTCGTTATGAGAGTTCCCTTTGTGTCTATCTTTCTTATTACGTATTCTAATACGATGTTAAATAAGGTAGCTGAGAGTGCATTACCTTGCTTTAATCCATTATTTATTTTGAACTCATTGGTTTTTCCATTTTTCGTTTGTACTACTGCTTTTGTCTTATTTATTGTCATTTTTATTAAATTTATTATTTTTGTAGGGATTTTAAACTCTGTCAGTGCTTTGATTAAGTGTGCTCTGTTCATTGTGTCAAAGGCTTGCTTAAAATCTATAAATAGTAATTGTATATCAATTTTCTGTTCTCTCGCTTTTTCTATTATCTGTACCATACGAAATGCGTCCACAGTCGATTTGTCTTGCACGAAACCGCATTGATATTCTCCGACAATGTTCTTTGAGTCTTTTTTGAATCATTGTTGTTAATATTTTGTACGTTGTATATAGTAGTGTGATTCCTCTATAATGTTTACATTGGCTTCTGTCGCCTTTTTTATGTATTGGTATTATAGTTCCTTTGTTCCATTCATCCGGCATAGTCTCAGTTTTTCATGTTTCTATAATTAGAATTCCTATCTGTTCATTTACAAGTTCACCATCATACTTTAACATTTCTGCATTAATGTTGTTTCCTCCAGGTGCCTTTCCATTTTTATATTTTCTAATTATTTCAATTATTTCCTCCATTGTCGGTTCTTCTACCATATTAAAGTATCCGTCTGCTTCCTCGATTTCTTCTATTTGTGTAGTATTGTTTATAGTTGTCAATAATTCTTTAAAGTGTTCTTCACATATAAGTTTCTCTTCTTCTTCGTGCTCAACAATTTTTTCTTCCTTAATTTTCATTCCCAACGTTTTCATTTTGTTTTCTTTCATTATTTATTTGTTTGTAAAACTTTTTAGAGTTATGGTTTTTGTATTTTCTATATTTTCCATCTTTCTTTGTATCCATCTGTGTTTTGCTTGTCGTATAGCTTTGTTGCTTTCTTTTCTTATCTTAGCGTATTTTAGTTTTGCATCTTGGTCGTTGTGTTGTAACCATTTTCGTCTGAATTTAGATTTTTCTTCTATAAGTGCACTACATTCATTGTTACACCATCCATTTTTGTATCGGTAGTTTATGGTTCCAATTTTCGTTTCCGCGGATTCGGTTAATGCCTTTTTTATTTTTGTCCATTTTGTGTTTACATCTTCTGTTGTTAGTTATATGTTGTCGCCTATTTTATGTTCTGCCATGTTTCTATATTCTTCCCTTGTTTCCATATTATGTAGTTTTCCGTGTCCCATTTTGTTTGTCTATTCTTGTTGTTCTGTTTTGTAACTATTTGTTTAAGTGTTGCTCCTACTATGTGCATATAACTTTCTGAAATTGTATGACTTGTGTAAACTTTATTGTATGATCACAATATGATGTGGTCTTTGTGTGCATCTGCCCCTCGTACGACCTCACGTCTAATATGCTAGTTTCTCTTTCTTTTCTTATTAATATATGATCGATTTGGTTTCCATAATACTGCCCAGGTGACAACCATGTTATTTATGTTTTCTTCCGTATAGAACTTTTGTGCTGACAATTTTCATTCCTGTTGTGATTTCAAGATTTGCATTCTGATGCACAATCGAATTTCACCCATGAATGATTGGCAATATCATTGAAGAGGTTTTACCTGAACCACATCGGACACCTTCCGATTCATGAAGCAAAACACTTTTAATATATATGAGTCCAGCTTTCTTGAGATATTGGTCATTTAAATTTTCAGATTGAAATTTAAAAAAATCAAATAGAAATAAATTGTTCAACACAAAAAAATATTATATTAAACCGCTGTGAAAATACAGTATTGATTAAATTTTTTTCAAAATTTGTTAGGTTTTGATTACTTTCTATTCAAATTAAATTAAAACTCTTATTCATGATTTTGTCATAAAGACATATACATATTTAAAAAAATCATTAGAACTGTCAATCTGCATCTTTGCAATATATTACTATTAATTTACCAATAGGAAATTTTGTTAATAATTGTACTACTGTTATTTAGGTCACGGTTAAATGTTTATTGTCTAAATAATGTTTCTGTATGTTTTAGATTGTCCCACAGGACTGAGATTTAGGAAATCGAGAGCCAGAGCACCGAGACAGTTTTAATGGTTTTCATGGTGAGTGAATAACAAAACCACATAGACTCAACTAAATGCACGTACATTAAAAAGAACTAACCCATTAATAAAAACAAAAGACTTTTTTTAATTTTAAAAAAATAACAGTTATTTTTCACTTTCGAAGATTAAAATAGTACTTTAATTTTTATAGAAAACTATATGTTTCTAGTAAATAAAGAAAACATTTTAAAATTTGATTTAATATTACTTTAATCACTTTTATGATATAAATTATTATCCAAGTTTTACTTTATTTATTTGTTGTTCTACAGTTAGTATGAATTTTTTAAATAAAATCACTTGTTAAACATTTGCTCATCGATGGTACAGAACATCAATTGTTCCATTTTGATGAGCTGTGGGCGTCCACGTATTTTTCCCTCATTGTAATCCGCAATATTAGAACGTGAAAACATCGTTCGCGCTCGTTCTCTCTCTTTATTATCTCCATTCCGCTCGTACAGTCCGTGGTTTTTCATTGTAATGTAGGGCACGGCCTTTATGCAAATGTCTCATCTTCCTCGCGACTTTTACCTTTATGAATATTTTTAAGGTTAGATAGGCACGATGACATTTCAGATCGACGGTGCCGATGGAAAGAAAAGAAAGAATGGGGCCTCTCCCTCTCGCCTCGCCTAAACTAACCTACACGCTCACAATGCAACGGCTACACATGGAGATCATCTTCACTCCGCACCCACGCGACTTTTATCATCACCGTCATCACCATCATCATCATCATCATCATTGCGGTTCGGCACACCGACAATAACGCGGCGAGGCTCGTTTGTTATTATTGTGGCGGCCCTGCGGTTCTAGCGTTGACGCCCACCGTGACTTTTCACGAGTTCCGCTTTGCCGCGGCGAAAAATATTAGCAAAAAGTGGTGATTGTGGTGATGGGGCTTTCGATGTTGTGAAACGTGCGCCCGTCGCGCTTGTGTCCGTGGATGCGCTTCATTAGTCCGCAAATTGGTTTTGATTGATGTGAACTGGCACTGCCGTAATTCAACGGTGATATAGTACAGTGGGCGTGGTTAACTGCTGAATTGAAAAACGCCCACTATACTATTTTAGGAGATATTACAAAATTTTAACTATTAATAATACATTAATTATTATTACTTAAACGAATTATTTAATAGTTATTAAATAACTTTACCAAAATAGGCGAAAATTACATTCCGACATATTAATACGTTGTTTATACTGGAGGCTTTTACATCGTTAAACATTTGTATAATAAACATGAAATACTCACGCTTTATTTTGTGAAATTTTAATTTTATTTTAAGTCAAATCTCTTGCTTATGTTTTACTGATTACTAATACATATACATATTAACTTTAATTACTGATTGCCTCCAGGTTTGCAATAACTTTAATTACAAATTTTCAATAAAGGAAAATTGACAAAATAAAATTTTTGAATGTGTAAATTAATATTAAAATTATACTTTCCTAGTGATCTTCATAAACTAGGTGTTTTAAAAACTGTAGCGTGTTTTTCTTTTCTATACATTTATCCACACTTAACCTAAGGTAAAATTGATAACAATTAATAGAAGATAAAGGTAAATAACAAAAAAAGTCTCAAAGTCTCAAATAAACATCTATTTTCGCTGTATGAATGTTTGTCAAAAGACTTTTCAGTTTTTAACAATAAAACCTTAAATTTAACGTTTCATCCTAAACCGATAATTCATTTTTGAGATACAGCAACCGGATATTTTCGTTTAAAAGTTTTTCACGAAAATACATACAAAAATAGAGAAATTAAAAAAAAAATGACAGAATATTTATATATTTGGGAATACTTGACAATAATTGAGAATATTTGATAATGTTTGAGAACATTTTTAAATATTCGAGATTATTTAAAGATAATTCCGAATGTTTGAGAATATTTGAAGATATTAGACACACAAACACATTTTTTCTGAATATTAGAGGAATCGTTTCAAGATATTTTCTTTCAAAAGTTTTTCCACGAAAAAAAAATGTAGGGAAATAAAGATTCGAGAATATTTGATAATGTTTGAGAATATTTTTGAATATTCAAGAATATTTGAGTACAATTCCGAATGTTTGAGAATATTTAAAAATATTTTGCAATTTTTATGAATCTTTAAAAATGTTGGAGAATATTTGAAAATATTTGAAAATATATGGGAAGATTTAAGAATGTTTGAGGAAGCTTAAGAATATTTGAGAGTGTTTAAGAATATTTAAGATGGTACTATCGTACTGCCGGTCACGATCAGTTTTTGACAAATGTCAATGTGATAGTACAGCTAGAAATACTAGCGAAAATAGACGCTAGATTGCTCTGATCGAGCTGCTCAGGGCGACCATCGACCCAAACAGAGGCAGCAGGAAGAGGAACAACTCGGCCAGATCCACAAGATATTTGGATTTGCACCTGCACTTCTTCAATTTGTTATGACCAATGAATGAAAAATGCCTGTTCGTCAAGTTGGTGCATTTTATTTAAAAAACTTGGTATCTCAAAGTTCGACAGGGAGGAAACTGATCAGCCGGAGTAACCTATGCCTTTTGCCCTTCACGAACAAGACCGTGCTTTGATTAGAGATTCAATTGTTGACGCTGTAGTACATGATCCAGACCTTATAAGACTTCAACTGTGTACCTATGTCAATAATTTAATTAAACATGATTTTCCTGGTACATGGACTCAGGTTGTGGATAAGATTAGTATATATATATTTCCAGTCCTGAAGTGACTGGTTGGCATGGTGCCATTTTGTGCCTATACCAGGTGGTGAAAATCTTCAAGTATAAAAAGTCTGAAGAAAGAGCACCTTTACATGAGGCTATTAATTTTTTGCTACTATAACTTTATCAGCTGGTAATTCGTCTAATGTCTGATCCATCAGAGCAAGCCGTTTTGCTTCAGAAATAATCCCTTAAGGTTTACATTGCTCTAACACAATACACATTGCCTTTACATCTAATATGTAACGAGGCTTTTGCCCAGTGGATGGAATATGCAGACAAGTTGCTGAGAGGCCAGTTCCTCCAGCTGCATTACAACCAGATGAAGATGAGTGGCCTGATTTACCATGGTGGAAATGCAAGAAATGGGCCTTACACATCCTCCACCGAATGTTTGAAAGATACGGCTCCCCTGGAAATGTAACCAAGGAAGAGTTCTTAGAATGGTATCTTTAAACTTTTTCCACTGGAATTTTAGAAGTGCTCCTCCGACTTTTAGATGCTTACAGAGATAGCAATTGACAACCTCCACATGTCTTACAGCAAACTTTAAATTATGGTAACCAAGCAGTATCACATGCACATACTTGAAAACCCCTTAAGCCCCGTATGGAAGCCACTATCCAAGATATCCTATTCCCACTTATGTCTTATTCAGCTGAGAATGAAGAACTCTGGACAGTTGATCCACATGAATACATACGAGTAAAATTTGATATTTTTAAGGACTTTGTTTCACCTGTGACTGCTGCACAGACCCTTTTGCACTCTGGTTGTAAGAAGCGTAAAGATATGTTACAAAAAACCATGGCGTTTATGACAACTGTCCTCAATAATCCTAATACTGAACCTCCTAGAAAGGACGGGGCCTTACACATGGTCGGTTCACTAGCCGACGTACTGCTCAAAAAGAAAATATACAAGGACCAACTAGATCAGCTTTTTCTTAAATATGTATTCCCAGAATTTGGAAGCCCACGTGAGCACATGAGAGCTAAAGAATGTTGGGTTCTGCATTATTACGCCGAAGCACCCTTCAGACAAGAAGCCGTACTAATGGAGGCTGTCAGATTAACTGTTACTGCTTTACTACAGGATAAGGAATTACCGGTGAAAGTTAAAGCAGCCATAGCTCTTCAAAGTTTATTAAACTATCAAGAAAGAGCACATAAATTTGTTGAACCTCAAGTTAAACAAATTGCATTAGAACTTTCAACTATTATAAGGGAGACAGAAAATGAGGATGTGACTGGTATTATGCAGAAGTTAGTATGTGTTTTTTACACAACAGCTAACTCCAATTGCTGTTGAGATTTGTCAACATTTAGCTGTTACTTTCAGTCAGGTTTTGGACACTGGGGAAGGATCTGATGAAAAAGCTATAACTGCAATGGGCTTATTGAACACTATTGAAACTTTATTAACTATCATGGAAGAACAACCTGAAGTAATGCGTCTTTTGGAACCTACTGTTTTACAAGTGGTTGGGCATGTTCTTCAGCATGAAGTACAAGAATTTTATAAAGAAGAACTATCTCTTATTTATGATTGTACTAGTAAGCATATTTCGGAAGATATGTGGAAGGTCTTTGAATTACTATATCAAGTTTTCAAGAAAAATGGTCTAGAACACTTTACTGACATGATGCCTGCACTGCACAATTACGTTACAGTTGACACTGAAGAATTTCTAGCAAATAAACAGAGATTATTAGCTAAAGAGAATGGTTGCGACCGTTACTACGTGGTAATCCATACTTACACTGAATTGAAAAATTCACTATGTTTTAACCACAAATAATTATTGTAAAAATATTATATAACGTGTAGGCACAATTATATAAATCTAAACAACACAGCACGACTCGAGTTTCGACGTTTTATCGTCATTATCAAGTTGACTTGATAATGACGATAAAACGTCGAAACTCGAGTCGTGCTGTGTTGTTTAGATTTATATAATTGTGCCTACACGTTATATAATATTTTTACAATAATTATTTGTGGTTAAAACATAGTGAATTTTTCAATTCAGTGTAGAGATTATTAGCGATTTATAACATGTGTAAAGAAGTTTTAAGTAAGGATTCCGGTGATGATCCAGAGTTTCATGCTGCCAAACTGCTTGAAGTTGTTTTATTACAGTGTAGAGGACGTATTGATGCTGCAGCTTCTTTGCTTGTAGAATTAGCTGCTTCTAGATTGTTAAGGGAAGTCCGCACCAGTGAACTTAGGACTATGTGTTTGCAAGTTTTAATAGCAGGTTTATATTATAGTCCACCATTGTTGTTCTCAATACAAAAACTACCAGACTTTACATCACATTTTATCAAGCAATGGTTGCATGACACAGACTGCTTCTTAGGAGTTCATAATCGTAAATTGTGTGTTTTTGGCCTCTGCACCCTTATCAACATGCCTAACAGACCGATAGAACTCCAAGAATTGGCTCCTAAAGTAATGCCGTCTTTGGTACTACTTTTTGATGGACTTAAACAAGCTTATGCAGATAGAGCCCAAGAGATGGCTGAAGAGGAGGAGAGTGATGAGGAGAATGGTGATATTGAAGAAGTCTTATCTTCAGATGAGGATGAAATTGATGAACAAGGGCAAGACTATTTAGAGAATTTAAGTAGAAAAGCTTTAAAAGCAGGTGTAGTTGGAGGATTCCAAATATCTGAAAACATAGCAGATTATGATGACAATATTGATGATGATTCAGATTATGATGGCAATGAAGAAATTGTGTTAGAGACAAACACCACCCCCTTGGATGACGAAGATTGTGAAATTGATGAGTATATTATGTTTAAAGAAATTATACCATAATGTGAACATTTTATTATTTGAATTTTTGAATTTTCAAAATAATAAAGAAGAAAATTGCATCATTGTTCAGACAAACATACAATTATAAAACATAGATATTCGAGTATAAAATATGAGTATGAACATTTAAATATTTAAAAATTTTAAAATAGTTGACAATATTTGAGAATGTGATAATGTTTGTGATTTCTTGAGATTATTTAAAATTATTTAAGAATGTTTAAGTATATTTGAGATTATTTACGTATGTTTGAGAATCTTTAGAATCATTTGAGAATATTTAAGACTACTTGAAGATGTTTGAGAAGGTTTGGGAATGTTTAAAAAATTTTGAATATTTGTATTTTTGAACATTTGAATATTTGAGAATATTTGAGCATGTTTGAGAATATTTGAGAATTTTTGAAAATATTTGAGAATGTTTGACATCGCTCAATATGCTTATGATACTTCCAGTTTCTATAAAGCGGTAAAAGAGGAAACATTTTTTAGGTAATCCTAAAATCAGATTAATAAAACAGAAGAATTTGTATGAACTTTAGCAAGCCTACAAATCTTTGGATTTTATCCCTTTTCTTTAGAGAAAGCTATCAGTTAGTATTATTCCTAACTAATGAGAATTGAGAATGTTTGAGAATGTTTCAGAATATTTGACAGTATTAACAAATATTTAAGAGAGTTTGAGAATGTTTAAGAAATATTTAAGTATGTTTGAGAAATTTTTTTGAATATAATTGCAAATGTTTAAGAATATTTGAGAATGTTTAAGAATGTGTCAGAATATTTCATTTCAACATGTTTGAAAATATTAGAAATTATTTGAGTATAATTGAGAAGGTTTGATAATGAGAAAAAATTTTAATATTTAATAATATTTTACAATTCAATTACAATTTCAAATGTTTGAGGATGTTTGTCAGTGTTTGAGAATATTTAAAAATATTTTTGAATATTCAATAATATTTGAGTATAATTGCGAAAGTTTGGGATTTGTGGAGGGCGTTTATTTTTAGAATAAGAGTACTTTATTTTACTTTTTTATTTTATAGAAATGTATAATTAAATTTAGGTATTCTATATATGGAAAGGGTGATGTCTCGTTCATAAATAATCGTCAAATCAATGTTTAAGAACTTATACGGTCCCTTTAAATCAAGCTTAAATAAGATTAGCTATAGAAGGTCAATTATATTTAAACTTAAATTTTGATTATTCTTTATTTTTTATTGTTTTGTAAGCAGCAAAATCATCAACAATTAGTATTTAAATTTATTATGAACTTATAGGGTGGGTGGATGGCCTCTAGCCTACCCTCCAATTAGTAAAACCAAAGCGAGGGTGGTTTTAATTAAATGCTGCAAAAGGTAAATAAACATAATATTATTGCAAAATTTATAGATTTATTCAAAAAAAAATTTTAAATAATTTCTGATGATGTTTTACTGATTGGAGAGTGGGATAGAGGCCACCCACCCACCCTACATATACATATAAACTTTAATTCCTTATCGCCTCGCTGTATCAAATGAAATGAATTACAAAACTTTTTGAATAAAAAAGGAATTAAAAAGGTAACATTTTTGAGTGAGTAAATTAGTAAAATTTTGATGCATGATGGGTGGGCAGATTTTAAAACCAAATTTGATACGATTAGCTATATAAAGTCATTTATATTTAAACTTAAATTTTGATTTTGCTTTATTTTTTATTATATAAAGGGTTTGACTGTTTTTAGCATCAAAATCATCAACCATTAGCAATTAAAATTATCATGTATATGTAGGGTGGGTGAGTGGCCTCTATCTCACCCTCCAATCAGTAAAACATAAGCGAGGGTTTTAATTAAACATTGTAAAGTATAAATAAACTCAAAATATTTGCAATTTTTAGAGATTAATTCATACAAATTATTCAAATAATTTTTGATGATGTTTTACTAATTGGAGGATGGGATAGAGGCCACACGCCCACCCTACATATACATATAAACTTTAATTCCTTATCGTCTTATAGTATCTAATGATATTAACTACAAAACTTTTTGAATCAATAAGGAATTAAAAAGGTAACATTTTTGAGTGAGTAAATTAGTAAAATTTTGATGCATGATGGGTGGGAAGACTTTAAATCTAAATTAGATTATATTAACCATAGAAAGTCATTTTTATTTAAACTTAAATTTTGGTTTCGTTTTATTTTTTATTACATAAAGGGTTTGACTGTTTTAGCAGCAAAATCATCAACGATTAGTAATTAAAGTTATCATGCATATGCGGGGTGGGTGGTTGGCCTCTATCTCACCCTCCAATCAGTAAAACATAAACGAGGGTTTTAATTAAAAGATGTAAAATATAAATAAACACAAAATACTTGCAATTTTTACTGATTTATTCATACAAATTTTTCAAATAATTTTTGATGATGTTTTACTGATTGGAGGGTGGGATAGAGGCCACCCGCCCACCCTACATATACATATAAACATTAATTCCTTATAGTCTTATAGTATCTAATGATATTAACTACAAAACATTTTGAATCAAAAAATAATTAAAAAGGTAACATTTTTAAGTGAGTAAATTAGTAAAATTTGATGCATGATGGGTGGGCAGATTTTAAATCTAAATTTGATACGATTAGCTATATAAAGTCATTTATATTTAAACTTAAATTTTGGTTTCGTTTTATTTTTTATTGCATAAAGGGTTTGACTGTTTTAGCAGCAAAATCATCAACGAATAGTAATTAAAGTTGTCATGTATATGCAGGGTGGGTGGGTGGCCTCTATCCCACCCTCCAATCAGTAAAACATAAGCGAGGGTTTTAATTAAAAGTTCTAAAATATAAATAAACACAAAATAATTGCAATTTTTAGTGATTTATTCATACAAATTTTTCAAATAATTTTTGATGATGTTTTACTGATTGGAGGGTGGGATAGAGGCCACCCACCCACCCTACATATACATATAAACTTTAATTCTTTATCTTCTTATAGTATCCAATGATATTAACTACAAAACTTTTTTTACAAAAATGGTATTAAGAAGGTAACATTTTTGAGTCAGTAAATTAATTACAATTTGATCATTGATGGGTGGGCATACTTTGAATTTAAATTAGATAATATTAGCTATAGAACGTCATTTATATTTAAACATAAATTTTGATTTTGTTTTATTTTAATTACATAAAGGGGTTGACTGTTTTAGCAGAAAAATTATCAACGATTAGCAACTAAAGTTATCATGTATATGTAGGGTGGGTGGGTGGCCTCTATCCCACCCTCCATTTAGTAAAACATAAGCGAGGGTTTTAATTAAAAGTTTTAAAATATAAATAAACACAAAATAATTGCAATTTTTAGAAATTTATTCATAGAAATAAATTTTTGATGGTGCTTTACTGATATATTCTGTATAGGGAAATAATAAATCGTGTAAGCTCACAAAAATATAAACCATTATACCATTATTTTAAGACAGTAAAAGCAATTAAAAATATTACAATTGACATATATTTTAACTCATTGCTAAAAATTACGAGCTAGGGATATTTTAACCGCAAATTAAACATATAATTTACCATTGCACGAAGAAAACATACTAAACTATATGAGGGTTTTCTTTATATTTTGGGAATAGACGATTCTGCCATCTGACATCTCTTGTGAGTAGAGTTACTCAAAACTTGTCCACTTGGCCAAAAAAAATGGAATTAAGTTGTGAATATTGTTTTTTAAAATTTTCGAAGTGAACTATCTCAAATATAGTGCATCTATAGCCTTTTGGCTATATCAAAAAATCACTATATTGATGATATACGGAATTTAACCGTGGCCGTAGATCTCTTAATAAAAAAACGTCTAAAATCTTCTTGTTTCAGAAAATATTGATTCGGTGTGTAAACTGATATCGCAAGATTATCGTGATTTGTCATCTGTCAACTGTCAATTGTCATCTGTTATTTACCATCTGTCATTTTTCATCTGTTATATGTCGTCTAATATCTGTTATCTGTTTTCTGTCATCTGTTATCTAAGGTTTGCGTCAGATACTCAATAATATTCTGTAGTGTTAAGTAATGTTCAGTTAACGATTGTACAAGGTACTTTAAAATTGGCTTCAATTAATACGTTTATAATTATTATTAATTATCATCTGTCACCTGTCATCTATCATATGTCATCTGTCATCTATTATTTATAATTTATCATCTATCATTTATTATCTGGGGAATTTCATCCATAACATTTGATCTGCTATCTTTTATCTATCATGTTAAATTTTTATTTTTTTATACTTCTTGTAAGATCCTCAGATATTAGTGGGACCAGCATACATTCAATATTGCTTGAACATTTAGCTGTCAAAAAAATTGTTCGTGTAGGATCCCACATAATTTACCAATCCTTTAAAAAGTTTTGTACCTATTTACTTATACAATATGATTTTGATGCTTCAAAATTCGTGTATTAAATAGTTATGTAGTAACAGGTGAAGAATCATGGATATATAAGTATGAGGCCGAAAGTAAACAGACTGTATGGGTCTTTCAAGGTGAATCAAATCCAACAAATGTTGTTTGAACAGGAAGTACTTCGAAGCAAAATTTTCTAGAAGCGAACTGAAAAATACAAAAGCACTGATGATCGGAAAATAAAATCTAATAAATATGATTCAGTCCTTGGTCCCAAAAATAACCTTGCTGAAGATTCGATAGCATGAGAATGTGGACGAAACAATCTTGCATATGCTGTATGCGCTTATCTATACCAAGCTGAAGAATTATATGTCTAGATTAAGAATGAAATTATACTACAAATTAATCAGTCATACCAGATAACAAGGAGAATTCTTACAAGAATCTTCTATGCCAAAAGGAAGTTCATCATCACTTTCATTAGCTAATTACTTAAATATGCAATTTTTGCTACTGAAACAAATCAAAAATCCCCTTAATTTAAATTAATAGCATATGTTAAATTTACTTCTGTGCTGTAAGTTCTTAGCCAATCAATCACACCTAAAGTAATTCGAAATATTTGATGCGAATTAAAAAAACTGTAATAAATATTTAACGACTTAATGTGCACAATATAATTATAATTATGGGATAATTAATATACAATTTTATTGATTTATATTCCATTTATAACACAGAACAAATATTTTAATTAGTAATATTCCCATGCTATTATAATGCCCCTACTAAAATTATATAACTGCAAAAATACAGTATTGCTTTAACATTTTATTGTCGAAATCTAGGTGGATCAAAGAATTTATTGTTACCCTAAATGGGAATTTTGAAAGCCCGTTCATTTCTTTTTTACCACCGATATTTCGTTACATTTCGACGTAAACCGAAAATTTGAACGCTATCGGTAATTGCATAAGTTGTGCCCCGCGGTCCTAACGGTGTAAAAATAATTTTATTTACACGCCGTTATTACGGCAACGACTAAAATGAAACCGATGCGGATTTCTCACGGTTCCCCAGCCTCACCAAATTTCTTTCATAACCGCAGACACCTTCAACAGCATTAGAAAGTCGCCAGCCCGAAGGCGACCCCTCGGCTCTGTCCTTTCACGCACGTCCCTTGAGCAACCCCAAATATCAATACAGCTATTTTCAATTGTAAATTCTCCAATAATAAATAATAATATTTATTTATGTATTCAAGAAAAAAAGAAGAAAGCAAAATCTCAAATACAATTAACGTTCAGGCATTCATTAACCAGCAGTTATTTAATCTAATACAATATTTGTTTAATAAAATATATTAAAGTCTAAAAGGTAAAGAATTGATAAACACTTGGTTTATTTCACTGATTTCACTGTTTTAATCAGTGAAACAAAGCAAGTGTTTATTAATTCTTTACCTATTATTCCATAATGTGTCATCAAGAGATAACTGAGAAAATTATTCAAGAAATATTAAAGTCCTTTAAGTGGTTTAAATACGAAATGTTTCGTAAATCAATAACAGTTGTAGATTTAGTAAATGTTTCGTGTTTTTAAATTATTACTAACTTCAATTGGTTGATGAATGGTTGAGGCGTTAACTTCTTGATACATCTTGGAAATATAAACAAAAAAGCTTACTTTCTTGATATCAACAAAGTAAGCGTTTTTGTTTAAACTTTAACTGAAATCTCATAATAGAAGCAAAGTGTTATTAGCTTATACAGTAGTTAAGTTGGAAAAATACTTGGTGCGTTATCTAAAATTAACTAGAAGATTTTGTTTTTAAGAAATCTTTCACGATCAAATTGACAACACTTTATTATATACGTAGTATTTATAACATATTACTACTTTATTAGTGTGTGTAATCAAGCAGTACTTGTGGTTTATATTATGCATCCCACGTTCACGGTGTTCCAATTTTACTTTTTTACTTCACTTGAAACCCATCTATCTTCTGTTATCTTATTTGCAGGATTAACCTACCAAAGGCGAAATCATGAAAAATGGGTTAACTGTTTTTTACAGCATCTATAATTTGTATAATAAATAACCCGCTGTATAATTAAATTAAAGCTATTTTAAACCCGCCCCTGTGATTTACGGGTTAAGTGGCGTGCGATTCTTATCAGGCGGACAGGGAACAGCACCGGCCAGCACCAGATACAGCTAGCCAGCAAATAGCGACGGCTGTACGTAATGAGGCTCATTACCGGAGCCACGGTTCGAATCGCACGCTCCTTTCTTACCCACTAACTTACAGATTACGTCCGATCTGTCGGCGATTCGACGCATTTTTTCCGCGTTTCCCAACGTTGGTAACGCCGACTTTCTACGCTCGACTCTTTTATCATCGCCGGTGGTGTGCGCTCGTTCGCAATTAAATCCTAATTGAAATGCAAATGTCTGAAATCTCCACGAAACCGCCGCTCAAACTCTCTAAATCACAACCGTGGTCAAGATCCATCGACCAGATTGAAATTTAATGAAAATGAACCAAGGTAACGAGTGTGATACAATATCTCAAGAACAAGTAGATTTTGATTCGCCCTCATCATACATACCACCAAAATAAGGTGAAGATAAAACTGCAACAATAAAGATTTCTTTAATTGAAATATTTTTCATAATCCTAACCATAGTTATGGACCGATGTGCGCATACCATATCATCTGCTCCTTGTCATTGTCTAGGTGTGCTCTAAATAGCACAACTGAGCGGATTATGGTGACTCAAGGATTTGACTTGTTTAATTGAATTCGAAATAGAACAATTTTAGGTATTCGATGTTTGTTGTTAACATCGCAACTTAGAAAGTTGATCCCAGCAGTGGGATCATTATCAATTTTGCCATAGAAGGTTCCTGCAGTCTCTCGGATATACTCTATCGTGCTCATGTGGAGGTCACTCCCTGTAAATTTAAGAATTCCGCATGTAAAGCAAATTTGGAGATTATTAAAGGCCATAGCTTTGACAGTGTAGCTTTTGCCACATTAATGGTTTTCAACCAGTTTAGATTCTGAAATTAGATCGAGGAATTTGCTCTTAATCTTGAATGGGAATGGCATACCTCTTCATGTAAAAATTAAGTTTACGTTTCTTGCCGAAGCGCATGGAAATACTTTCCTTCGCATCGCACATGAGACGCCAGTTATCAGCTCTCTCTTTGAAGGAGTGCGAGGCATTTGGAAGAGTATAATCCAGACAGGAGACTGGAGCAGAGCCCTGCAAAATGTCTGTTAATACCAAACGCTTGTTGGAAAAGCGTTCATATTGGTACAGAATTTCTTTTTACAAAGAGAATTGTACAGGATCCGAATAAGGTATTCTAAGTACTTCAGTCCTATTATTTTATAGATAAGACCATCGTGTCAAACTCTGTCAAACGCCTTTAAGACGTCAAATAAAATTGCGTCGTGTGTCTTTTGATGGTAAAGGTATGCAATCAGTCACCATCAACAGCTACCAGCTAACGGGTAGATAGTCTAGTCCGAAAAGCGATAATTTTTTGTATTCAATAAACCCACGAGCAGCATTTTTTTAAACTGTTGCCTACAATACTCTTTGCCCTACACGCCTTGCAGACACATGGTTTCAATGTTTTTAATAATCACTTTCGAATTTTTCCGGTCCACTGCTTCTTTCTTCCAGTCCTGTATTCCCATATGCTAAATTACTGCTTCATACCACCATTTTCTTGGTCTACCTCTCTGCTTCCTTTGTCCTCTTTCCTCAAAAAGTACCTTTCTTGGTAATCTATCCGTTGGCTTTCGATAAACGTGGCCTAGCCAATCATTTGTGAGATGTTGGCATATTGGTAGATGTCCTTGATTTCATTATCTGTTCGCCTTTTTCATAGCCCATCTTCATCTTTCACTCCTCCAAAAATACTTCTCAAAATCTTTCTCTTCCAGATGTCAACTTTCGCTTAATTTTTCTTTGTAAGTTTCTATGTTTCGTAACCATATAATACTGTGGCTCTAATGATAGTTTTATAAATTCTGACTTTCATCTTCTACTTAAAAACTATGTTCTGATGATTTTATTTAACATTCCCATAGCTCTACTTCCTTGTGCCAATCGTTTGCTTATCTCCACCTCTTCTTCATCCTTACTTGTGATTGTTAATCCCAGACATTCAAAGTGTTCACCCTTTTCGAAAGTTTATGTCCTATTATTTTCTCTCATGAATGTTATAGCGTTATTAGTTGTAGTATCTGTAGCGTTTATTTCCAAATATTTTTTTATTTCCTCGTTAATAGTTAATCCACAGTTCTCGGCATTTACTTCTAGTTGTTTAAAGCTTTTCTCCAGTTCAGTCTTGGGTCTTATCAATAAAACGATGTCATCCGCGTATGCAATAACTTCGTGCCTGTTGTGATATGTAAGTCCTTTTGTTTGCAACGTACTTTCTCTAAGTACCTTTTCTAGGACCTGGTTGAATAGGACAGTTGACAACGGACCCCCCTGCCTCAGACCTTTAATGACCTCAAATGGACTCTTTATTAATTTATTATTTATTCTTTATTATATTCTTTGGACTTCTTTCTTAACAATACATATAAAAACAAATAAAATACATAAAAAACATACATCAAATTTTGGGCAAAAGAAGCACGGGCGGAGTTCATACTTAAACACGTTCTTCCACCCAAACCCTTGATTGTACGCACCATCATGTTATGAAGTTGGCATCATCGTTTTCTTCTACCATTACCTTACCTATTGTTTCTGTCAGTGTTATCCGTACTAAGGTGATTAATTTTGTTGAAGCACCTAAGTCGTTGCCTGTTTATAATCTATAAACAACATTTGCAGCTTTAAGTTCTGTTCAAAGGAATTACTTTGTATTTATTTTAGTAGAAATACTTGGTCTATCGTCGATCTGCCTTTTCTGAACTCTCCTCGGCATTCTCGAATTATGTTGTTTCTATGTAAGCATAATCTATGTCTTATTAACAGTGCCAGAACCTTACGCGACATTTAACAGGGCAATACCTTAGTAATTTTTACACTGCTCCTTATCACCTTTCTTATATATTGGGCATATTATTGTTTTCCAAGTTCTTGGAATTTGCTCTCCTATCCATATTTGTTTAATTAAGTTGCTTAGACGATTCACCAAGTATCGACCAGCTTCTTTAAATATTTCTGCATTTATTCCATTTTCCCCAGCACTTTTATTAGTTTTTAAAATTGTTTGTATAATATTTGCTATTTCTTTATTTGTTGGGGTTTCTATTAATTGTTCGTCTTTTTCTTTATTTGGTATTAGGTTCTCTGCAATATTCTGTTTCATTTAATTTTCGCTATTATGTAAGCCTTTAGAGTATTCTGTCCATATGTCTAACTTTCCTTGTATGTCTCCAACAAGATCATTATACCATTTCTTGGTAGAAAGTTCTTGTGTTGTTTATTACTAATTGTTTCTCCATATTTTTTATTTTCTCCTTCCACCATTTTCGTTTTTTCTACAGATAACTTTTACTTTTTTCCTTAATTCATTATAACAGGCCGCATAAAAACTCTTCACCGTTTTTTGCCACAAGCCAGTTCTGATACCTTATCTCGAGCAACACTTACCCGATTGTCTCTAATAAACATATGCTTAAAATGTAACATACCAGCTCACATTTTTGCCAAGATAGTTCTCTAATTCGTTGCTTGTGTAAAAAGTTATATTAATTTGAAAATGAGTGAAATATCTAAAGAAATACTGTACGTGATGCTTTTTTACTATAAAAAAGGCAAAACCCCTACAAGGTCATATCAAAAAATTTGTGAAGTGTACGGGGAAAATGATGTTAGAGAACGATTTACTCAGAAGTGGTTTTCTAGATTCCGTTCTGGAAATTTGGATGTTAAAGATCCACCTCGAACTGGCTGGTCAGTAACTGGAAAAGTCGTTGAAATTTTGCAACTGGTGGAGCAAAACCGACACGCAAGCTGTCGCGAAATAACGGAGGAACTTAACATGAACTATATGACAGTTTGGAATCATTTGAAGAAAGCAGGCTACAAAAAGAAGCTCGATACCACATGAATTTACGGAGAGAAATTTAATTGACCGAATTACCATAAGTGATATGTTGTTGAAACTAAGCGAAATCGACCCATTTTTGAACCGGATGATTACTGGTGATGAAAAATGGGTGAACTACAATTACATTCAATGCAAGAGATCGTGCTAAAAGGCTGGCGACCCTCCGCAAAAATTGACGACAAAAAAGCTTGTTTTAGTGTTTGGTGGACTGAAACGGAATTATTTATTATGAGATGTTGCAACCTGGCGAAACTATCAATTCGGTTCTGTACTGTGCACAACCAGACCGTTTGAACAAAGCAGTCAAAAAAAAGAGACCACAATTGGCCAATAGAAAGGGAGCAGTCTTTCATCATGACAATATACGGCCACACACATCTTTGATGACTCGGAACAAATTGACGAAACTTGGTTGGGAAGTTTTGATGCATCGGATTTTGCACCGTCTGTTAATTATCTGTTTCGATCTCTGCAACACCCCCTTGATGGTAAGAAATTGGCCGACCCGAGTGCCGCTGAAAATCACTTGGCCAAGTTTTTCGCCGATAAACCCCAGGAGTTCTATACCAATGGAATTATGAAATTACCAGATAAATGGCAAAAGGTCAAAGATAAGTAACATATTACTTGATTGAAATTGATTTTTAATAAAAAATGTTTGTTCAAATATGTACGAAAAAACCGCGGAGACTTTATATTACTCAATATATTATTGATTTGTTTTTTGTTCTACTGTCTTTTAGCACATTTATTCTGGCTTTATTTCTTTTATCCAGCAAAGGTTTACATACGGCGTCATACCATTCCTTTTTTGTGCCTTTTTATTATTGCTTAACCATTTGTCTGCGGAATCTGTTAAAGCTGCTTGAATTTGCAACCATTTTGTATCTATATATTCCGCTTCTATATGTTCCTCTAATTTTACCTTTATATCTGATTTCATCCTCCTTCAACCTTTCTACTTTATACAACCTTCTTCTGCGCTGGTTCTCGTTTGGTTTGCTGGGTATTATTTATTTTATTTTCATAATTACCAAAAAACGGTCAGAGTTACTCTCTGCACCACGTTAATTTCTTACGTTCTTAACTGTAATGTTTATTTACATAATCAATTTGTTTTTTGATTTGGCCATCTGGGAAAACCCAGGTGACCTTTTGCGATTGAAACAAGTGCTCATTACTGTCATATTATATTCTAAGGTAAATTCTACCACCATGTTTCTATTCTCGGAACTGTGACTGTATTATATATTTCTTCGTTTCCTATCTTCGCGTTGAAATCCCCAAGGCATGGTTTCAATTTCTTCATAAAAGGCGTTCTTATATATTTGAACATACCGTCATGACCTGGATCTTTACTATCACCCAGTTCGTCGAAAGTGGATTTTTTGACATCAGAAATAAAGTCATCATCAATTATGTTTAGAGTGAATTACCGGCGAGCGCTTCTGCTTTATCTCTCTCCATGTAACACTTGTTTACTTGGATGAGATTTTTGGCGTTTTGAAGAACTTCCACACAGAATGTGGATGCTCGTCCATCGACTCAAGTCGACGGTCCCATTACTAATTACCCATGATGCGTATTTGATCTCTCACCCGGCAAGATACCTTAAGTATTTTGTTATCTTTATAGGTTGGATGTAGAGAAGATTTGTCTGAGAGGTAATTTTGCAAATTGTGGACTCTTTAAGAGCTATAAACATGAAAAAGCTCAGAGACAGCTGCTTCAAAGTCGATCGTCGATTGGATGACTGGAAGGGGAACGATAGAATTTTGCACATTCATCTTATATTTATGCCAAATGCTTGATTTAATCTTTGTTATTTGTCAAACTATTCTGGCTGTTAGATCCAATATGACGGGATTGTGATCAGAACTGAGTTTGTTAGGACACCAGATCTCGTAGTACGAATTGACGTTCGACAGTACAGCAATATCTAAGATATCGGACCCAACATTAAAATTTGATTAAAAGAACGCTTGGTTCTCAGGACCAGTTGCTCTGATTTACATGCTCGAGTTGTTCATGAAATGTATAAAGAACTATGATTGATTGGTGAAGTCGTTACTTTGTTATACATCTTGAACTATCATTACGATTGGTGATTCTGGTTTTCCACTCAAGCCTTTTGGAATTTAAATGGCCGGCTAAGAAACTCAATACACGATTTTGGGCATCATGTGGTATTAATGATTGATTGGTAGGCGAGAAAGGATGGAGCTACTAAATTCCCAAGAGCCAGACCACCGATTGATATACCACAGCATCCTCCGGATTCGCTGCATTCACGCAGGACGCTAAAGAAATATAAACTTCCTTTTGGGATAACCTGTGTACAGATTAAAATGTTAAGTTTGGGTACGCATTAAATAATTGAACAATTTAACATGAATCATTGATTTATTTCAATCCATCTTGATTGCTAAAGTATCTTTTATACAGATTATATAAGTTTTATTAATATCTATAAAGGATCTGAAGACTTATTAGTGCATCCTAATCTGTCAATTTTGTTGTAACGCTTTTTGCTCTAAAAGGACATGCCACTATGTTTCCAAATTCAATAAAATTTTAAGACAATATCATAGATTATACCTACAATCTTAATTCATAACAGTTTTGTTGTATATAAAGCCTGAAACAGTATATTTGGCATCATAACATTTTCAAAACGCATTATGACGTAATACTTTAAGATAGTGTTTTATGGTTTTATGTCACGTTTTTGGTGTAGGTCTTGGATTTCAGCTCTTATCCACGCGATTTGGGCTGCTTTCACTGCTATTTTGGCTGCAATAGATATTATATTAGTTTTGATATTAACATATTTTGGAATTACCTGCTGATAATCCCATAGAACATTTGATTTAACACACAATGTATACTTGTATTAAACCAAATGTTCTATGACATTATCCTGCATATCTTCTTCAGTTTGAAATAAATTCTGGTCGTATAGGTTGATTTAATGAAATTGACGGTCGCCACCATCATTTTCATCGTATTATGTCATATTAAGGCTGTGTTTGACAATTTTTCTTGTATAATAAAATAGTATAGTATTTTATTTATAGTAAAACTCATTAAATTATTTAAGATATTAAGAAGTAAACGAAGAAAACTAGCTTGTTTAGATCAATAAGTCAAGTATGCCAGAGTTAAATTTGACCAAGTTAACGAATTATTAATGGTGGAAGCCACTACTTTGTGATCAATTTGGAATCAAGAACTTTAAAAGAATCTGCGCATTGTTCATATGGTGACTATAATTCCAACTATTACCTTTAGCAAAGCTTGAAACCAAACAAGTTGAAACTATAGTCATAAAATAAATTCAGTGTATGATACCAACATAGTGGTTTCTTTTAAAGATTCTATATAAATGAGTTTTCAATGTTCTATTTAAAATAATGAAGGACTTGATGGAAAGTAGGCAGAAAAAGCATCTAAGCAAATAAACGAGGAAAAACAGCAAAAATGAACGGACGGAAAGCTAAAAAATTATAGAAAAAGAAGAGAAGAATAGATTAAAAGAGCTGCTGAAACTAGTGTAAAGATGAAAAATAATTATACCCGGCATCATAGAGTGTGAGGATTATGTGTCCGGTACACAAAGGAGGAGATAAGACAAACATCGACAATTACAATTGTTATGGATTGTTTTCAAAATTCCCATAACATTAGTAAATGAACAGTTTTAAAAAAAGTAAAAGATAATGGGCTATTTTCAGTGGGAGAATAACTAAAGGTAAAATATTAATTCTTACAAAGGTAGTAGAGAGGTAGTTAGTGAAAAAGAAGTGTATGCTTTTTTCTTGGATTTGAAAGTTCTGAGAAAGAGTTTAGCAGAATTTTGATAAGGAAACGAGTGAGTGATGGAATGGTAGAATGATTAAAATAGCTGTATTAACACTGCCTTGTGTTCAATCAATACACTAATGAATTAGAAGATTATGCTGATTATACGATGTTAATGGTTAGATACTGGGAACTGATGTAAGATACGTGGAAATATGTTAATGGGTAGGAGTAAACTTATGTAAACGTAGAAAACGAAGTGGGTGATATTTAGAGATAAAATAAGTGAGAAGAGTGAAAGAGCTAGAAACGGTTGAGGTAATTTGGTGAGCATTTAGGATCAATTTTTATTAGTTTTGAAGGATATATAGAACATCCACAGTGGTAACTGCGAGGAGAGGATGAAGTATTGCATGCGAGATGTGGGAAAATAGTTGGCGATCAATTTCCGAGTGGCATGAGTTTTGTGGGATGCATAGTTGTTGCCGCTTTTAGTGTATGGTCTGAAAATGTAGGAAATAAATATATGTGGTTACATAAAGATAGATCAGTTGTGACTCCTGAAACTTAAACTGAGGTGGAGAAATCGATTTTCGAGTACCGTTACAGGATACAAACAGACTGAATCCTGAGAGTGAGGTGCAATGAAGTAAGCCATGAGTTATATGATAAAAAGAACAGACTAGGAGAGGCGTGGAATGGAAAACATTCGTAGCTGTAGAAAAATCCAAATTGATAAAACGGCGACGTTATTAGACAATATAAGGGAATAGTTATAGTGTTGATTAAACGAGGCGGCATGATATGGGAAAGGGTGGAAATTCAAAAGGAAAAGTTGTATTGTAAAAATGAATAAATGAATATAATAATATGTTTAAAAAGTGTCAGGTACATGAGAGGTTGCCAAAGTATATAAATAGAAGTAGATTAAGGGAGAAAATGATACCTCAGAAAGAGTCGGTTAGGAGAGAGAAAAGCAAGACCTGAATGGTAAATATTAAAAAAAATATGTATTTTAGTTCATAGAAACTTTTCATGATGATATCAGAGTCAGAATTCAAGAATTCTGGGAAGTGAGAAATACAACCCAGAAAATTAGAATCTATATACAGAGCCAAATGTGATAATAATATATTAGGTTTTAAGAAAAATTAAACCAACAATTAAGCTTATAAATTTGAAATTATCTTTTGATAAACATAGCATTACTATATACTTGGTGATATGAAAATCACAACACCAAGAAGGGGTAGGAATTTTTTATTTTTTTGACCAAACTTGGCACAAACCTTTGTTCATTAAAAGAGAGCAATTGATTGAAATTTTGTAAGAAAAGAACAAAAATAAACATGTTTTTTATTAATAATAGGTTAAGGTATTGTAACCCAAGAAACCTGTAACATTGTAGAATTTTATTTTTTTAATTTTATTTATTTACATCTAATCAGCATTTTACAATAGATAGCAAAAATAAAATTGTGAATTACATATTGAATTAATAACTAAATAAACTACTTTTGGAATTACTTGGTTACAGCGCAATTTAATTATAAAGTTAACTAAATATTATATCATAAACCAAAATATAAGTATATAAATAAACCTAAACAAACCTAAACAAGCCTAAAAATAAAACAAACATTAAGACATGCAGATGCTTACTTTTAGACTCTTTAACAAATTTATAATTTGAACAAAATTAGGGGTATATACATTGTATGTTGATTTAAGACATTACAAAATTTTTGCATTTTTCATAACGGATTATTGCTTCCATATTTTGGAATATGAAACTGTATTGGAAAGATTTGTTGAAATCTAGTTATAGTATTATAGTTGAAACACAATAAGCAAATCCCTACAGTCCATCAAACCTATTACTAATTTGAAAAGAAAACATAAGTCTAAACAAACTCTTCTTAATTTTAAATATGAAGTATTATTCACGAGGTATGCCCAGCCTATATGAAATACTAAGAAATAACCTATTCTGCACTCGTTCAAGTTGCAATATTTTATTGGTAAAATACACATCGTATTCTAACTCAGAACGAAGTAGAGATAAATATAATACCTTTTGCGTATTTATAGAGAAATGTTTTGCAAATCTCTTAATAAAATCGAGAAATAGCATTGCTTTAGAAGATATAGTATTTATATGTTCTGCAAAAGTAAGCTTCTTATCGAAAATACTACCTTTACTGAGCTATTCCGAGAAAAAGTGAATTATTCATAATTATATAAGTATATTGGCTACGAAAAAAGGTGACAACTGAGCATTTACTAAAATTTCATTCAAGACTATTATTTATACACCATTTATGTTAGGTTATTGATATCGTTTTGCAGTAATAAGTGATCAGAATTTAACGACACAGTTCTACAATTTAAGATCATCTGCAAAATGTAAGGATCTACTACTCTTAATGTACATATTAATGTCATTAATGAACAGTAAAAACAGAATAGGACCACAATGGGAGCCCTGCGGAACACCAGATAACGCAGATATCTTACGGGATAAGTAATTATTAATTTTTACAATTTGCGAACGTTGCGATTTAAAGCTATATAACCACTTTAAAACCAACTTACCAAACCCGACCTTCTCAAGTTTTTTAATCAAAAAAAAAAAACGACAAACTCGTTCAAACGCTTTCGAGAAATCCGTGTAAATAACATAAACTTGACTGGCTTTCTCGAAAGCGTCAAAAATATACGATTTAAACACCATCATAGAATTTGAAACAGTTGATTTTCCCTTACAAAAACCGTGTAGTTTCATACAAATAATTTTAATCACTTCCGGAATTCAATATTTTATCATCTAAAAATATATTATTAGCGTATCCTTCTGTTTTTGTGGACTCACGAACAAAATTTTGGAATTAGTTATAATGTTTTCCTCCACTTTGAGAATATGTTGCATGTATAGATTTCTTTCATAATCTTTGGATTTGGATATTAACGATTTAAACGTGTTGTAATCCTTTGACATCCACGCATTTTGTAGAGATGATGGACAGCCCTTTGGTCGCTAATTAATTTAATTAATTCCGAATTATACTACCTTGGGTACGTAGATGACTCTTAATGTGTTTTAGTGAAATAAATGTATTAATTATAGATAAACAAGTACAATAAGTTTTTTTCACTAGGATATCAACATCAGAATCGTATAAGCATTTAGACCATTGAATACTAGACAAATTGGTATTAATAGTGTCATAATCAGTAGCTTCAAAATCCAGAATGTAGTCAACATATTCAAGGGGTCTATAGTTGTGACTATAAATATTTTCAATATCAATGCAGTATGATTCATGATGCACTGTACTAGGCAAAAGAGGATCGCTGAGAATATTAATATTCGAATTATTCATGTTCGAAAATATCAGGTCAAGAAATACATTCTTACTATTAGGAATAGTGTTATGCTGGCGTAGGTTATAATATTCCAAATTCTCGGCCATTATTTGGGCAAAAGTAGATTCATTATTAGACGATAGCACATTGATGTTATCAATATCCCATGATGCACTCAGTAAATTATAATCACCGCAAAATATGTAATTACAATTGGCATATGAACTACAATAAATAGATTAGTTATTTAGTCTTCTCCTTATATTATCTTATACATGCTTAATGGACAAATGGAAAATTGGTCTATAGAAACTCTTGCAATATGAGGACGGACACTGTCTTACTGGACATCACCTTGTCCACATACCACTAGGCGCTCATATTGCCTCTGATGAATTCTTACAGTTTTCTCAACAAAAAATTCCATGTTACGACCCCATACCTCTCTAGGTTCCAGTAGAGTCGCAACCTACATTACTCCAAAACGTTGCTGTCGATGTGGTAATACAAGCTGTGGTCGATATTATTGGAAGCTGAAAACATTAATTCACCGGTAAACAGTTAGAGGGGTTATATGAAGACCTTCGTCAGCTAACCATAGATAGCAATTGATCTGGTCTCTTTTTGTCATAAGTTGAAGATGGTGGTCTTGAACCTCATGTGTTCTTATTAGTCCCCTGGTTCCTCTTTTGCGACATTCCTGACCGTTTCTAGTCCATACCTAATAGCAGCCCTTGACTGATGTTTATGTTTATGTTTATGCCTTTCCAAGAGATAATATTATATAAAACATACAAAAATTTTGAATAGATGAATCTGGGCGGAGTTCATGGAGCTGCGATGATCTTCCACTATAACCCTTGTTTTTGGTAGATAGTGAAAGTCCCTCTTTGTTTCTATTTACTATTATTTTTGGTTTTGGTTAAGGCGATTATCAATTTCTCTAAACTAAAAATTATCTTCGCGTAAATCAACGATACGACCTCTGCCCAATTCGCTTAATTGGCGGTAATTTTTACATTGGCACACTCTAGGTAGGTATAATCACACATTTAAAATAAAAACGAAGATTAAAATTTTCTTAAAATAATTCAAATGATAAACTTGTTCGAAAAAAGTGAAATATTGTTCGTTAAAGATTTATTTAATATAATTAGAA
Source organism: Ontholestes murinus (assembly GCA_963969525.1). Classification (NCBI taxonomy): domain Eukaryota; kingdom Metazoa; phylum Arthropoda; class Insecta; order Coleoptera; family Staphylinidae; genus Ontholestes; species Ontholestes murinus. The sequence continues at coordinate 24,364,513 of OZ018396.1, forward strand.
ATCAAAATATGTAAATTATCTTAAGCATGTTACTGGGCGCGGACTTTAATGTTACCAACGCCCAAAATACAGTAATTTCATTGCCGTGAGAATTTGGACGATACTTTTGGTTGACAGGAATTCCGGTTCTGGGCACGCGGACACTATCGGAAATCGGCTTGGTCCGTTAGGATTAGCGTCGACGGTGAACTTGGTGATTATTTTCTTGGCATAATTTTTGTAATCCTTCGTGTGAGCATGTATCAATTAGAAAAGTAGGTTGACATGGCAATTAGATCCAAAATCAGAAGTTAGAAGGTACGCGGTGAAAGGTCGAGGCATCTTTTACTCCGACACCCCTCCACCCGCGAAATCGGTGTAAATAAACAAAATCGAGCGTGCCGAGCCGTGGCAATTACGTGAACGTGTGAGCGCCCGAGACACGTATTAACTTTACGACCAAATGATGTAGATGCGCCTCTTACTTCAAATTATAGATCTCGCTGGATCCTCCTTCTTTTTCTAATCTATTCAATTTAATTATATTTAAAAAAAACATAATTTAATTTTCTTATTAAGACTTAAGTCTTAAATTTAAGTTTTTTTTCTTGCATCGTTTGTTTCAGAGGTGTTGTATCGTGCTGGTAGGTGATTTGTCTGTGTTTCTCCCCACGGCCTACGCCCATGTACCACGACGATCCGTGTTTCGAATGTTCTTTATGACGTGCGTGACAAATCACGACGATCGGCAGCGACAGATAACATACGAACGGACATAATCGGTACCAGGAAATGACGGACATAAATTTGATACCGTCTACGGGGTATTGTTTATCTTTTTCGTGGATTATCACGCGACACCGCGCATTATCACGAATTACAAGATAATACCCTGAACATAACTAGTTAGCACCAGAGTGGCGTATTGAATGTGTAGTAGGCGGCGACACCACAACAACGCCTCAAAAGATATAATGTCCGTAGACAATAACGAAATTTTTAAAACGTTAAATGGTATGACTTTTGTTCATTTAAATACTAAATGGAGTGTTAATTTTCCAGCACTGTATATTACGAAATTGAACAACAATGTTTGTAACCATACAGTTTAAAATCTTTTACATGTGCTGTAAATTATGACAATTCACTTTGAGTTTGAATGTCTAAGCTTCAATATTATTGCGGATATTGAGAATTCTAACTTAAAGTGAAATGAGTGAACCATTTACACTAGAATCACCAAAGTAGTAAACTTTGCTTCCCATAATATTCTACCCGATAAATCCCGAGAACAAGGTATTAATTTGTCAACAAAAAAATATGGATTAGAGAAATGATATCCAGATAAAATTACAGTTCCTATTAAACTAATACCCTACAGTCTTTCATAATTGTTATAACTACTACAATATTTTCAAGAAATATATTAACCTTCGCCCACCTGAAATAAATAATACAATGCTTCATGCTTCGATTCTTTCTGAATTACCAAAATGGGAGATGCACAAAGCAAACTACAATCTTTCTTAATTTGGCTGATAACCTGTTGTATACAAGGCATTCGTTAAGGAGATCTTCTACCACTCTTTTTGCCGATATTGGAGCTAATATTACGGAAATGGAACACACCTTCAAAAATCAAAATATTTAATTTATTTGTCATCAAAAGTAACTTTGAGATCTTTTACTTTCGCCAGGCTTTAAAATCAAATAATTGCAACAACGAACACTTTCTTTTTTTAACTGAAGCAATTAAATTAACAAATCTGTCTTCTGGTTGGCTTTTATTCGATATTACAATGGCAATAATTCCCCGTTTAGCTTTAATAAAATTCCCAGACGTTAAAATTAATTTCTATTATTATTCACTACAATATTTCCATTCCTAGTTTTAACAAGTTTCCATTTATATAAGCTCATACCTGGGTGTGATCTTATCCTTATTTCTAGATCATGTCATAATAAGCTTCTAGGGTTTTTTATTCAGTCATTAAAATAATCTCTGAAATCCTAGAAAATGAACCATGTTTCCTCTAGTCATTCTAACCTTCAATATGCAAAGAAATTGCTTGAAAGCCAAAAATTGGCTAAACATTCTTTTATATCGATTGCTAAATATGAAATGGAGAAAATATCATGTTATTTATTTCAATAGCACATAACCTCATTTAGATGCCGTATTTTGACATAATTTTTCATGTGAGAGGTACATCGTTTCCTCTTACTAACGCATATTTCAGTTTGAAGAAATTTGCATTGGTTTTTATGTATAGGGGATTAAGTGCGACCATGAAAATCAGAGAAATTCGTATATTGGTAAAGTATGAGTTCCACCGTGGAGCCACAACACCGCAGACAGTCGCCAATATCAATAGTGTTTTCGGCATTCAAGTGTTTCCAACGCGACTGTAGCTCGTTGGTTTAAAAAAAATTCGTTCGGGAGATTTCTGTCTAATGAACCACGTGGTTGACCTAAGACTCAGGTTAATAATGACAATAAGTGCACGTGAATTATCATTACAACAATCTTAACTCATTTGGCACAAATCAGTAAAATGAAAAAGCTGGACATGTGGATACCGCATAAACTGACCGATGCATAGAAGGAACGAAGACTCGACACATGTCTATTTCTTCTTTCTGGGAGCAAAGCCGAACCATTTCTCAATCGAATTGTTACGTGTGACGAAAAATGGATCATAAATTACAAAAACACTGTCTGAAACGAGACATCCACCAGAAAAAGCTGATGATGAGTGTTTGGTGGTCTGGTTCAGGTTTCATCTTCCACAGCTTTATGTAGCCTGGTCAATCGATCACGGCGGAAGTCTACTGTTATCAACTAGACGAAATTATGAGAAATCTTGCGATTAAACATACAAAATTAGTTAATCGGATGACTCCAATCCTCATGCACAAAAACGCTCGACCACATGCCGCACAAATGATCGCGTCAAAGTTAGAGGAGTTGGAGTTGGAAACTCTGCTTCACCCTCCATATTGGTCAGACCTTGCCCTCACTGAGTATCATTTCTTTTAAATTTTAATCAACTTTTTATCTGAAAAAAAAAATCATTTCCGCACAGGCTGTTAAAATGGCGTTTCATCGACTCTCTTCACCCAAGCTTCAAAAGGGATAAATGATGTATCTCTAAATACAATATAACTTTAATTAAAAATTATTCGTATACAAAGCTACTAGTTAAAATTAAAAGCGTTGGCTGTAAGGTAGTGGAAAATGAGAAATTGTCTCTAAGGTTCCTAAGCTTTTCATAAAATACAAGTAACTTTCTTGCAAAATGGCTTTAGTATAGTGTATCCTAACTATTACATTACATAGACAATTTTATTTACATTACATTGATGTTTCATCATCTCAAGAATGCGGCGCCCTATTCAATTGTTAATTGAACATATTCTTAGTCTATGGTAAAGGTGGCTATTCTGACATGCCGGGTATACCTCCTAGGCTGAGTGTGCCGTTATAATCCAGACATATGTATGGCGATTCATGTGCAATAAGTAGATGTTAATAAGATAATGTTAATAATAATTATTATTTTACCAATAGATAAGTAAGAAAATTATTCAAGATAGATGTTAATATGTTTTGAATCGAATTACTATATGAGTACTCGATCTCTTGTTGGTTACGAGTAGGATATTTAGAGACATCTTCGTCTACATAAACCAGTTCGATCGCTAATCTTCAATAATGTTTCTGCATTGACTTGGTAATAAGAAGCGCTCTGTATGAGATCCTGACTCGTATGATTGCGCGTGATGGGCTACAATTTATTTTTCTGCTCTTCGGAAGATATGAGAAAAGTGCTGCATGGTAGGGAATATAATGATTTACCAAAATCTGCTGCAACAATGAAATCTATGACCACTGAATAAAGCAAGAAGGTAAGAAAACAAGTTATTAATAAAATATCTTTTTTAAACGCGAAAGGCAAAATTCACAATAGGAAGTATTTAAACATAATCGTTCATTCTTCAGGAGGATATATACGTAACATAGGACTAGCCCGTTTACATGGAAAAGTGCCGACGGAAAAATGTTTAGAGATTTTGAAAACAAAATTAAAGAATATGATCTCAACTTAACAAATGACATTGTCTGTATATCGACAGATGGTGCATCAGTTATGGAAAAAGTCGGACATTTCATTGATGTCAGTTATGTTTTACACATGGCATTCATCTAGCTGTTAGAGATGTACTTTACAAAAACCGATTTAGCAATGAAATTAATGCTGAAATTGAAACAATTGATGAGTTGGATTTGTTGAGACTAAAATAAATTTGAATTATACGAATTTATCCCCTCTGGTAACAGAAATTAGAAGAGTCATTAAAATTTTCAGATGATCTTCAACAATAAATGATCAACATTTACAAAAATATGTAAAACTACAATTTGGAAAAGAATTGAATTTGCAATTCGATGTCATAACACGTTGGAAAAGTTTACTTGTTATGTTGGCAAATGTTTTATTAATTACGACATTGTATCCAAAAGATATATTTGATTTAAACTCAAACATAGTCTTTTCCGAAGAGGAGTTTCTATTAATTTTTGAACCATCGATGCATTGTCGCCAGTTAAATTAGAAGTCGAAGCACTCTGCAGAAAATATTATAATCTTCTGGTTTCAAATGCGACATTTAAATTCATGATTGACACACTTATTGCACAGGAAAGTAAAATTAGCACTGAATTGACAAATACTCTGAAGTTTAGATTAATTTAAAGACGAACAGATATATCTCAAGTTTTGCAATATCACAAAAGGAAACCAAAACTGTTACAGAGTTATTTTCTGAACTTAAAAAGGTTCTATTACATAAATATGAATTCCTCTGCGTTTTATAAGAGTTTAGGGATTAAATTAATGAACCAGACAGTAGTAAAGATTTTGATCGTGAAGATGAAGATATACTAGTAACATCTCTCTCCACTGTTAATACCGCAACTGTTTCATTAAAAACAAATTAGATAGTGTTATAAACAAAGCCATGATGAATATTCCAAACCGTAAGAAACAAAACAAATGATTGCAACTGGAACATCAACTTAAAGAAGAATTACATTTTTTTGAAGAGCACGGAATAAGGGGGATTCATCTAAGTCTATCTTATGAATTCTTGTTAACAATAGCACCAACAAGTGTCGAGTCTGAAAGAGCCTTTTCGGCTGCACAATAATAAAATTAAGGTAAGACGACGGTACATTGGATCACATATGTTTTTTTTTTTAAATCATATGTCAATTTGAATACAAAATAATAATCAGTAATTAATGTAATTTATTGAAGAAGTTTCATTTAATTTTGTTAAATATTACAATTTTAAGTATAAATGTTTTATTGTTTAGTTGTGTTTGGCATATATTTGAACTACCCCTATATAATAATAACCTAAGGTAAGTCAATTTGGTCTACTTTTTTAAAGTTTTAGTAATACCGGTATTTTACCGGTATTATCGGTTCTAAATAACAGAAATAACGGTTAATAATTTTTTTTAACGGTATTGAATTCCATAGTTCTGATAAAACAAAAACGCATTTTTGTGACAGTCCGTCGCTTTGATTAACTCCATAAGCAATTTGTAAGGTCGAGAGAACCTAAAAGTATGCTCACTTCTTTTAAATTTTCCAGGTTTTTAAAGTGGCCTTTAATTTTCGCCACGTACATTTATGCTTCTTCAAATATATTAATAAAGTAAAGTTGTTCCTTTTGTACTGTTTTTGTTGCTCCGTATCTTTAATAATAATACATATGAGTAATATTCATACATAATTTAGATTCCAAACGATTTGGACAGTGTTCGTCTTAGATGATCCAAAGTAATAAATTCTTCTGCGGACGCCCATGTCAAATTGGAACACACCAGAATTCGATTAATTATATTTGGGTTTATTTTGGTCTGTGTTTTTTTCGCTGGAATAGTAGGAGTTATTCTAGAGGGTCTGGATATATTTTATACTAGTATAATGTTGTTACTCTTATATTTTTTGGAGGAGGTGTTTTTAGAAAATAAATTAATAACACCTATTTTTACTGACATGTTTGTATTCAATCCCGAGAGTTTTGTTCCATCCTTAAATGTACCTAGTGGTAATCGATTTGATGTAATGACTGGTCGGTATTATGTATAAGAATTATTCAACTTGAATAAGGAGTTAATTTATGGGAATGCTTTATGATTTGCTTCTTCAGTTGCAGGTGATAAATCTATAATTTTGATCGCCTGTTAGTTTGCAAAGTTATTGTTTAACCTTATTTTTACGTACGTTTAATTTTTAGAAAATTCATATCATTTACCACAGCGAGCAACTTTGTTTGAGCAGGTTATTGTCTAGTAATGTTCGCTTTTGTTATTTCTGTTAGTGTTCTGATTCATTCTTTGACCAATGCTTGCTGCTTCAGGGAGTAACTCATGTGGCTCAGAGCGTAAATTTGAATCACAAGTTCTATATTTAGAATGTAGATACCTATAGGGTAAACGTTAGATCGGGCATATGTCTCTCTAAAATCTATGAGTAAATGATAGATTTCGTGCTCTAGGTTGGACGTGAGATTCAGTTCAAAGAACAATTGTATTCCCTTAAATGAGCGTCGGTGTACAATTTAAGTTGTTAGCTCCAGGATGTACTGGCTCATTTAGTAGCATTGAGAAGTGCTGTTTGTAAAGCAAGATACTTGATTGTGAGATGGTTATACTCTGGCTTATTCTTGTCATTAACTATTTGATAATGACAGATATCCAGTTCAAAGAACTTAAATGGACGTCGGTGTGCAATTTAAGTTGAGCATTGAGCATGTACTTATTTATTCTTGCCATTTCTTACATTATATACACAATTTTATTCACATTAGACATCGTGTACATAGCCTTTATCTCTTCAGCAGCGCGCTTATTGTCTTGTTAATTCAGCATACTTATCTCTTTGATACAGTGATGCGGTGCTCTATTTAATTGTTGAATTCCCATACAAATTGTTAAGTTTAATTATTCCTGTTAAAATCATTCCATAATTTTTTCTTCAATACTTTCTCAATCATTAAAATTGTCATCTGCCCTTTGACCTGATATTGGAAAACTGACCATATCTTTTTAAACCCATCACAATGTTCTCTTCTTCTTACTGATGATAATGCCTTAATTGCGTAGGTAATTCTTCACACAAAATCTACAACTTTATTCGACTTTATTGAAGCCTAGTGCTCAGAATTTCGCATTAAAAATAAAATAGATATTTCAGGTAAAATTACCAATAAATTCTTATCTTATCTTAAAAATATCTTGAATCTTGAATATCTCCAATGAGCACCTGTCATAGGAGTAATTGAAGGCACGAGTGGAAGATCAGTAAATTATGAACTTAGTTATTACAATTTATGATTTATTTATATAATTCTGCAAAAGTTACGATATTGTATAAGCAATTTGGATCAATAAGTAAACGTTAGATTTTAAACTTTCCATTCGCTCAATATATAAAGAAATTATGATTGAATTTCGTAAAGAAACTATATTTAAAAAACTGTGCGCGATATCTGAATATTTGAAATCGCCTACATATGAGCAGCAAGACATCCACTAGCGATCTTTGAACTCCATACCTGACCTGACCTTTTTTTTTTCGAATTGATCCCACTTAAGGGCGCACGACCTACGCCTGAGGGGCATGGTCTATTCAGCCTCCACGTTCTTTTGCGGGAGGGCTCAGATGCTGCCAGTGGAATGTCTGACAGGGGATATCGGTGGGACTTAGGGTATTGCTTCGCTGGTACCCCCCCCTCCCCCCATTCTTATTTAGCAGTCGTGTCCGTCAGTCAGTCAATTGTTCGTCTTGCCCCGACGTCGCTTTTAACGGCACTCTTCTACCCTTCCTGCAGCCCCTTGATGTGGTCTTCTTTCATCTCCAGGATGTTCTTCGCCGTGGCATCTACGGCGTCCCACATCTCTGTAGAGGCCATCATTGCGGGGACCAGGTTGTCGGGGGTTGGAATTCCGCCCTAGCGTCCCAGGTCACGCTGGGGGCAGATGAAAAATGTGTGGAGCGCATCGTCCACCTTGTCGTGACAGTGACACCACAGGCATCTGTCCTCGACTGCCTTCCCAATCCTCTTGAGGTAGGCTTGGAAGCAGCCGTGCCCCGAGAGTACCTGGGTGAGGTGGTATGACAGCTCACCGTGCCTCCTCTGGTGCCATAGGGTTATGTGGGGGATGAGTCGCCGGGTCCACGCCCTCTTGCTTCCAGCAGCCCATCTCTCCTGCCAGCGGTCCATGAGGCGCCCTCTTGCTTCGGCCTTCGCTGCCTCTTTCGCCTGGCCCTCCGCGGTCGCTATGTAGGCCTCTCGGCGGGCTTTTATCTCGAGATCCGGGGGGGAGGCCGAAGCCAGTACTTCCGCCGCCTCAGTTGAGATGGTGCGGTATCCGCGGGCAGTCCGCCCATGCCGGTGCTGAGCAGATCAGTTTACTCTCCTTCATGCCCCAGCAGCCTTATGGATTCCGCCCTGATCTTCTCCTCAACAGCCAGGCGGCTGAGGTTTTGTGCCGGGCCAGGTCCAGCCCAACGGCGTCCGACCATCTGAATATCACGGTCATGGCATCCTGCGTATACCTGACTTGACCTGACACATACTACTATCGCACCCTATAGGTTGAACGGGTATGTTCTTGCGGAGAAAATAATGAAACAATGAAACTTTGTAAATATACCCTGTATATGCAAAGAGAGATACGAAGCTATCTTAAAAGTGTTTATGAAGATTACTTACAAATGAACGAAAATTTAAAGATCCTAATATGACCCTTGAGGTACCCCAATAGATAGTCAGATGTTTGTATTGTATTGTATTGTATTTAGTTTTTATCTAACATGCATTTTATCAATAAATATATAATTGTACTATCAACGTAAGAAAATTATATACAAATAATTTTGACTGCATGTAGAAAGGCGGAGTTCACTCTTACGGGTGATCTTCCACTCGAACCTCCTGATCCTCTTCCTCACTGTACCGTCGTAGGCGCTCCAGCTTGAAATACTTATATTAAAGGTCACTAAAAACCTATTTTTGCTCGTTTTTCGAGATATATTAATTTGGCAAACTTGACATTGACGTTTATTATTTGCTTGTTTTCGATCGTGTAAATATGGACGAATTAGCTCTAAAATATCAGAATGAAATTTATATATAAATTATTAATTTGTTTAATAGTGGTTGCTGAGATCTAGAAAAGAGCCTATGCTAGTAACTTTGTTTCGAATGAATAGTATATCAGATCGCCTAATTGAATTAGTGTATTTAAAGTTGATCGATTTGACATAAACCCTAATTGATATTTATTATTATATTATATTGATTTAATGTTATTATTATTTTGTTACATCCAAAATAATCCGTTATTTAACATTACAAAATCAATTTCACAATTTTAAATCAATTAGTAAGACAACAATAAGGCGGTAAATGTCCATATCACCTCCATCGTCTTTTTTATGCACGGGGATTGGTTTAGAACATTTTGAACTACCTGAAAACATCGAAAGTTATGAAGGGTAAATGGCATTGATAATTATAACCATATCTATCTCAGATGATCATTAGTACTAGACCATAACCTTATTTCAACGAATATTAAGCCGCAGCTTTAAATTTCCAAACAATTCTTACAATCAACTTCCTCAATCCAAATTATGTATTCCTTAAAATACAAATATGATTGTTCTTTTCTCACAATTAATTATTTTTGTACAATTCAATTCATGACTAAGATTGATTATATTTGAATTTTATTAAGAAAATTTAGAGAACTGTAAAGAAAGTAAGTTAAATAGGTAAAAAAGGTAAACAAAAAACTTATCTTTTGTTAAAATGTAATTACTTTACGTTCAGTAATTAATGTTGAGACTAATTACATTGTAAACATACAAACAATGTAGAAGAAGAAGACGAATTAATTATTAAATTTAAATAGATTATAAGTATAGTAAAGAAACAAGATTGATCTACCAAATATAGATATATCATTCTGTAAATGTAGATTTTTGTACTCAATTAGTTTTAACCTAGAAAAAATCATAACAAACGTGATGTAAAATATAACCATATAATTGTATGTACAGCACTTAACCTAACAATTATTATTAATTAGTAAATGTTACCAAAATCAAATTTTCCTTGATGTTTACACAACAGGTGTTTACCTCAATTCGACATATAGGCACGTGTTATGGTTTGTTTCCATTTCCATGGAAATCAACATGCGTGTTGAGAATTGTCACGTTGATATTACGAAAAAATTTATATATTAGCGAGGGCACGGCGTCAAGGTGATCGGGTGTCGTCTCTTTAAATGTCCGCGCGATGATTCGCCTGTCCACAATTAACAACAGGATGATCATAATGATGCCACGTTGCCGTACATGGTACGTACGCCATTGTCCGTCGGAGCCCTTGAGCTGATAAAAAAAAAAGATGCGAGGGCAAGGACGTGCACGTTCGCGCAGGTTTTTCGCGGAAAACGCGTCGTTGCCAGTTTTCAGATGTTTGAAGCGCGTTCGTGCAGGACGGGCGTGGTGATTTCGCGGAGATAAACGTTCGGGCGGCGCGAGAGGGCGCTCGCCGTCCGTCACCGCCGTGACCGGCGCCCCCTCCCGCCGCGGGCCGGCTCTGACCTCAAGCGTCCTGCGTGTGTGTGCGTGTGTAACCGGAAACGTGGGTGGCAGTAATTGAAGCAGCGCTGCAGGTTCATTGTTATTTGACGCTTCCGGTCGACGCCCCACATGGATACAAACATACACACACAAAGCCACACGTATAATTTTCTTTTATTAATTATAGACATAAACATATTCACTTTTAAAATTAAGGCGTTTACTGTTTATATAATTATATAATTAATTATTAAATTCATATTGAAATTATGACCTGCTTGGCATCCAAATTACCTTTAATTGAGTCGTCTATTTTCTTTTAGTGTAAATTGATCACTTTATCTTCATTTTTTCATTATTTATTTTATTTATTCAAAATATTTTCCAAAGATAAGGTTTATGTGTAAAAATAAATTGTAATACAAGCAAAACTGAATTATTTTAAATGCAATCTTTAGATTATGGTTTGCCAAAGATGGGTAAGCAAAAATTTCGTAGTAAATTTGGACTGCCTCACATTTTGATAGGTTTTAACAAAATTTGTTAACCTAATTATTAGATAATATTTTGATTTGTTCTATCCTTAAAAGTTAGATTTTAATTGAACAATTATAGATGACAGATTGTAATATTCCTTCAACTCCCTTCAACTGTTCTGCTCTGATGGAGATACATATTGATTGAAACTGACTATTATTAAAAGGAAAAGAAAAATAAATATTTTACGTATATAATTATTTAAAACTATGTAATTTGTTATTTAATTAAGTAGATTAGGCAACAGATTGTAATATTCCTTCAATTACCTTCAACTATTCTACATTGATGAAGATACATATAGATTGAAACTGACTATTAATAAAAGGAAAAGAAAAATAAATATTTTACGTATGTAATCATTTAAAAATATGTAATTTGTTATTTAATTAAGCAGATTATATCATATTTACATGAGCGTTTAGTTTTGAATTTCCAAATTGCATACATGAATGTGTACGCTAACGGTACATCAGTGGAGGCGTGTCGGTGGGCAGTCTCGGATCTCAATCGCGACGATTAATTAAAATTTAATTAGAACCTACACCACAAATCAATTATACATATTTTTTATTTAGTCACGAGCTCCTGAGTCATGAAGAGTCTAATCTTTATCTTAAAAATAAATATCCTAATTTCAATATTTAAGAAAAAATGTTTGTCTAATATTATCAAACTTCTTTAATAAGTATAATTCAAAATGTATAAAACATTAAACAAAAAAACATACAAATGAGTTTTCTAGTAAGCTGACAGGCGGAGTTCTTTATTGAAGAATGTTGCTTTAACCTGCAAATTTCAAATTTACGAATAGAGAAAGAGAAAACATCTTTACTCAATATTTAATTTGTATCTTTATTTACATTATGTAGTTATAACAACAATTATTGTGCTTCTTCGTCTTTTCACGGCTATTCTCTAGATCTTAATAAGAATATTTGTAATGGAAAATAACTTGTATATGCTTGAATGATTATCGATATGAATTATTGGACCTATGTTGACAAAGCCAAAGTGTTTGTAATAGTTATTTTTCATAAATTAATAAAATAATCTTAACCTATGATGAGATGAATTCATTCAATGATTCATTTGAAAGGTTTGTTAAAAGTAGAAAATCACATGTCTTAGATTCAATGGTACTCTACGGATATGACCTACTAATGAATTCTTGTATTTACGTCAGCCAAGCCAACGTATTTGCATTAGTCATTTGTTCGATGTTGGCTTTTACAGCCGTCTAATCTCTTAAATCTAAACATTTGTACTTTTATCTTTTGTTAACATTAAATGCTACAAAAACCTAGATTTTATATATACATTTTAATTTAATTTACTTAATTGTTATAATATTAAAGTACAGATTGAATAATATGTTTTAATTAAATTATAATCCTTATGGTGCATTAATTAAACATTCCACATTGTTTTACTTCAGCTTATTTATACTACTCTGACAATAAAGTTCGGTGAACTACATTAAAGTAGATGAAATATGAACGAAAGTTACCTTACTGTCCTTAAAAAAAGTCACCTCCTGAGATTTGATGATATCCCTGACATCCAACGAAACGGGATAAGGTTTTTAAACTATATTCCAAAATAAGCCTTCTTGAAAAGTTTCCAGGACATGTATAACAGATCTGAGTGGTGCACGGTTATGGGAGGTGACTATTTGAAAAGACAGTAAGGTAACTTGGTTAATATTTCATCAACGTTAACGTTACAGGGGTATTCATCGAACTTAATTGTCAGAGGTTGTAGAACCTAATTATAATTTTTACTAAAACTTTGATGAGAAATTGAAAAAAAACTGTACATTTAAGTTTTTCAAATCAAGTATCGCTGTAGTTTAATAATTTTGTTAATAAGGCTAAAGCTAAAGCTATACTTTCTAACTGTTTAATTATTTTATTTTAAAATTATTTTTTTATTCATTCTCATTATTTCATTCCTTTATTCCAGTCCTCACGTAGTCCAGCCAAATAACTGTTAAGTAACCTTTTCAATCACACATAATACAGATTTTCTGAATCTGCCATATATCTAGCATTCTTTCTCTATATTCTGGCTCTTGTCAAACACTTGCCAAGGTGACATTTTTCTCTCTGCTTAGTTTACTACTCTTCAAATACTTTGACAAACTTCCGTTGGACGTTATTATATCTACTATTTACAATACAGCACTTTAATGCATTTCTTCTACCTTCCCCTCCTTTTCGTTTACTTATTTCGCTACATTTACTCGATGCTCATACTATAACAATTCCTTAACTATGTACATATATACACTGAAACCCCTAACTATTGCACTTACGTTATCTTCCTCATATCCACGCATCATCATTTCACTATCTTTTCCTTTATCAACACACCTGTATTTCATAACTAACCAATGTCTTCACTCACTTTATTTATTTGCTGAAAAGTTCGTATCGTTTCTGAAAGAGGACGGAACTAGATTCTTTTCCATATGATTTTCAGTGTGCACAAACCTTTAAACGATACGTGTTCCACTAAACGAACAATTGGTTCGTTAGTTAGAGCATTTTGAGTAAAGCAACTTTTTTTATTGGAATAGAAATGGTTAAAAAGGAATTTTTAGTTTTAATAGGAAAAAACCGAAAGTAACCTTTTGTAAGTGGTTTGCTAAATTCCATACAGACCATATGGGCGTCGAAGATGTTAAGCTCAGTGGGCGTTCAAAAGAGGCTGTTATAGACGAAAATATTACAAAAATCTACAAAATAATTCTGAATGACCGTAAACAGAAGTTGAACTAAGACTGAGATATTAAAGGAACGTGTTGGACATATGGTATATGAACATTTGGGCATGCGAAAGTTCTGTGCAAAGTGGGTGCCGCGTGATCTCACAATTTATCAAAAACAACGTGTTTTTTTTTTGTTATTTCCAGAACCTATATCTTATTTTTCTTTTACATATACCATTCTTTTCCTACGCTCCCCTAGGTATTAATTCCCTTATTACCTTTCATACACCTCTCTTTCATCTTTAATATTCTTTCGCATCCCTCAATTATAGAACTTATAACTCCTCAATGGATCTATCGTCGGGATAATAAACATTTTATTATGTTGTGGTACTACTGTTTCTTATACTTTTTGTCAATCAATAATAACCATAATAAATGATGTGTTATATTATAATAAAGAACAACAATAAACTTCAGTCAGATTGAATTAAACATTTAATTGTTATAACTTTGAAGACTAATTCCGGCTTAACCATAAACTTTAAGATATAGATAAGTCATCCGCACGATTCGCATTATTAATTAAACATTTCTGGCAATTGATGCTGGTATTTTGAGAGAATATCATAATGCTTAAGGACGTGGATAGTATCATTTAAAAGGTAAATAATTGGACTACTTATGTTGTTGTGAACTGAACTATAAAAGTGATTTTAATTTGTCATATGACGTTTTGCAGTCGTGTTGGTTTCATGTTTGTTATTTGCTATCCTTTCCATTTCCAGCTTGATAGCTTTTGTTTGGTGAGCATTGTAATTTGAAGTTTACTTTCCTTATGGAGCAGATGACAACCAAGCAACATATCCAAGTGATAAAAAGTTAATAAAAAAACAGTGAAACTGAAGTTGATTCGGAAGTTGCAAATGTTAAGAAATGTGACCGTAAGCCCCAGAAAATCGGTTCGCTAACGAGCACAACAACTGAATTTATCAACAAGTTCAATGCATGCACATCCTTTCAAAAGATGTGAAAATGCATGCGTATATGATTTAATTAATACAAGAGTTGAAGCCTGCTGATCATGGAACGAGAAATCGATATACTCAGTGGGCCTTGACTCGACAAGCGGAGAACATTAACTAAAAATAATAATTTTCTCAGATGAGGGTAGTACCCAATACGTCAATAAACAGAGGAGTGATCGGACCGCACCTTTTTGAAAATCTAATAAATCAAATAAACATGTTTTCTGGTTGGTTTTTTGCAGTTATGGATGAAAATAACGATTTTTGGTTTCAACAAGATGGTGCGATATTCCAAATATCCTGAATGAAAAGATCATGCTATCTTACGCATTGTGACTTTTTTATGGGGATTTGTGAAAAGTGCAGGCGAACAAACCACAAAAAATACACCAATTAAAGGATGATATTCAAAGGGTTATTAACGGCTTCCCACTATCTGTTTGTGAACACCTAATCAAAAACTTCAATGAATGCATTTCTCGTGTGGTTGAGTTCTATTTATGCATAAATAGGATTACATTTTCAATTAATTTTGTATGTTCCATAGAACTCTGATTTTTGTCCCTACTTTCTGAACACCCTTATAAACAGCTTTTCTGAATAAAATTTCTTGTCGTTTATATATTCTTCTTCTTTTTCGATAGTAATATGGTCCACCTTG
The DNA here is from genome assembly GCA_963969525.1 of Ontholestes murinus. Lineage (NCBI taxonomy): Eukaryota > Metazoa > Arthropoda > Insecta > Coleoptera > Staphylinidae > Ontholestes > Ontholestes murinus. The sequence continues at coordinate 24,380,107 of OZ018396.1, forward strand.
GGCACTGACGTTCTGGGTGCTTTGCCTTTAACCTTCACGGTCTTTAGCTGACCATTTTCAGTTCCCAATTTTTAGCAATTCCTGTTATTGGTGTGTTAGCTGATCGTCTTCTTCTTGGTTGTCTTAGGAGTACATTTTTGCAGCCCATGCCTCATTATCTCCATAGTTTCATCATCTTGAGTATTTACGTTGGAGCCTAGGTAGCTGAAAAGCCTAATCCTATCGAAGCTGTAGTTTCCAAATACTATATCCCCTGGTTTTTAATCTATATGTGGCAAATATGGAGAGAACCTTAGAATTAGGACTTGCTGCAGGATTAGTAATAGAAAAGTCCAAAGTGTGGAGCTTGGCCTTTGTAGACGACGTGATGGTGTTAGCTATATCGTTTAGAGAGCTGCAAGAGATGAGTGAATGACTTGAAAGTTAAGAATAAAACAAAGTGGATGGTATTGCAGGAAGAAGAATTAAAGAAGAAGTATTGGTATAGAAGGGTGAGCAAGTGAAAAGAGCAAAGAGTTCAAATATCTTGGCTTTTTTTTGATTAGAAATTAAAAACACTTGGTCTGTTTCACAGAATATTTATTATTTTTTCTCTCCGACTAGTTTCGACAAAATGTCATTATCAAGGAGTAATGAATAATGTACAAAAGGTTACACTAACATATATATATGGATTACAAATTCAGGTAATAAGGGCCGTCATAATCGGGGACTTCCAAATCTCTTCAATATTGTTAGTTATTTGTTTGTCGCTAATTATGGCCTTATTTATCTCTAATCCCTCTCTGTAATTAAGATGCCGACCTTTATTACCTGAGTACAATATTTTTAAATTGTTATTTTGGAAAAAATGGTTATTTTCTATGCAATGTTGCGAAAATCCAGTTGTTAGCTTTTTATTGTATATTGATTTTTTATGTTCTTGCAATCTTGCTTCAAAGGTTCGTCCTGTCTGTCCTATGTATATATGGTCACAATCACCACACTTTAATTCGTAAACACCGCACTTCTTTAATTGGTCTATTCTTGAGTTGTTGCATAATATTTTTTTGATGTTCAGTGGGTTGGTCATAATAACATTAAAATTGTACCCTTTAAGACTATTTAAAATTTTATTTGATAACTCACCAGCAAATTCTAATTTATGCCAATTATTTTTTTCTCTTTTATTGTGTGCGTTATAAAAATATTTATCTAATTGTTTCAATTTTTTCTTTTTAACTAGTTTGTCTATTAAGGGGACACTGTAACCATTATTTGTCGCAATTGTTTTAATAATATTTAATTCTTCATTGAAGTTAATAGTATCTAGGGGTATATGGATAAGTCTATGTATTAAGGAGTGGAAGGTGCTCATTTTGATTTTGAAATGGGTGTTGGAAGAATTTGGAATGATTATATCTGTAAATGTTGGTTTTCTAAAAATTTTAAACTCTAATTTATTGTTTGATTTTTTTATTGTAAGGTCTAGGAAGTTAACACAATCATTGTTTTCTAACTCTGATGTGAATTGTATATTTTTATTAATTGAATTTAAAAACATTGCAAAAGAATCTAATTGTCTTAAAGTACCATCCCAAATGCAAAAAATGTCGTCAACGTAGCGTGCCCAGTAGAATATGTTTTTAGATTTATTTTTATCGGCGAAAATAATTTCTTCAAAATTTGCCATAAAGATTTCCGCTAATAGTGGTGATAACGGTGAACCCATAGGCAGACCGTCTAGCTGGTTATAGATTTTATTATTGAATTCAAAGTAATTCTGGTCAATACATATACGAACAAGTTTTTTCATTTCATCTTTTTTGATTTTATCTTGATTTGACTTTTCTATTAATTTGTCCAAAATTACTTTCAATTGAACTACTGGTATCGATGTAAATAGACTTTTTACGTCGAAAGATATCATTTTTGCATTTGGGGGAAGGTTTAAAGATTTTAATTTTTTTACTAAGTCTACTGAATTTTTAACTGCAAATGGTGAAAGAAAATTAATGAACTTAGGTAATTTAATATTTAAGTATTTGCATAGGTTGTATGTTGGTGCATATAAGTAGGAAACCACCGGTCTCATCGGTATGCCATCTTTATGGAGTTTTGGCAAACCGTATAAGACTGGAGCTTTCGGATTCATTTTTATTAATTTAAAATGGTCATCTTTAGTTATTAAACCTGAGCATTCTTTAATGGTAGTTTTTAGGTTATTTTGAAATTTATTAGTCGGATTACTTTTTATTACTTTACAATTTTGTGAATTCAAAAGATTGTTCATTTTTTCTAAGTAATCATTTCTATTCATTAATGTTACAGTGTTCCCTTTGTCGGCTTTTGTTACTATGATGTCTTTTTCATTTAATTTCTTTTTTAAAAGGTTGATGGCTTTAAATTCTGCAAATAGCCCAAATTATAAAAAATTAGAAGTATTCGAAACAACTTCATGTTACTTTAACAGACTAAATGTAGAGGATGTAAAAATCCTAGCACGTTTGAGGCGTGGAAATGAAGAGATAAGCAGAAAAGTATGGTTGATCATAGAGTATATGAAGTGTGTATTTTGTTGCACGGAGAAGGATGTGTGGAAACACTGGATGAAGGAATGCACGGAGGTATCGCGAATGTTGAGTATACAAGTTTAAAAGATGTCGTGTGCGAGAGTGGAAAAGGAATTAAAATATGTAAGGAATTAATGAGAATGAGAGCAGGACAATGTACTCGATCTGATACAGTCGGGAAGTAAGACGTGATGTAAGGACAAAAGAGTGTTTATATATTTAAGAATTATTGTATTGTATTATTTACCAGGGTTTTGCTTATGTATGTTATAATATGAATATGTGTTTGAAATTATTTATTTTTTATGTCCAATAAAGGTCTGTTATATAGATTATATATTATGTTTTCTTTGCTGATTTCCCTTTATCCTTTACTATGACACATTAATTTTGTTTTATTTTCGTTGATTTTCACCCCAATGTCTCATGTCGCTGTTCTGCCCAGGATGTTAAGATCATCCGCATAGGTCACTATTTGGAAGGGCTTGTTCATAATGGTGTCGTTTAGATTGATTCCTGACGTTCTTATTGCGTTTTGAAGTGGCAGGTTGAAGAGCATCAGGGCTAATCTGTCCCCCTATTTTAGTCTTGTGTGCGAGTCAAATTCGTCTGTTAGTTCACCTACTCGTTCTCCACGTTTGGTGTATAGTATTGTGGTTCTCACTAGTCTCACCAGCTTAGAGAGTATTTTGAAATTAAGCGGGATAAGGTAGAACGTGTTTCTATCTATACTATTAAACGCCTGTTTAAAATCTATGAAGAGCTGATGAATAACGATATCAAACTCCCAGTATCTATCTAGAGGTGTGTAGTTGGTCGACCGTATATATTTCATGTTGTGCGAAGTAGCAATATTTTTCAATAGTTAGAACACGCGAGTTTGTCTCCCTTTTTATATATAGGGTGTATGAGGCTGGGTAGGTAGGTAGCAATAGTGCATAAACTAATAACTAAAATCTGGAACAGAAAAAAGTTGTTCTCCACCATATTTATTTTTCTTAAACTTTTCTGAGTGCTTTGGATAATTCTTCGAAGGTGAGTGGCTTGTCAGCTTTCGTGGGTCGCATTCTGAGGATGTCCTAATGGGATTGAGGAGATCTTAGAAGTGTCGTTTTCATCTATCTAGAATTTGTTGTTTTCCTGATAGTAATGTCCCCTTTGTAGACATGTTTTTCGCGGTTGTTATTGTTCCAAAAATTATCCATTATGGCGTAAAGATACGCTCGTTCTATTTTCTTACTATTTTCTCTGTATCATAGGTACTCCATCTGGTCTCCTGCACCGCTAGCATCTTCATCTTATATTTTACCATATCATTTTTAATTACTTTCGTTAGACTTCTCATGTTCCGTTGTCCAAATTTTATTTCCTTATTCCATTTGTCGTCGAGTCGTCAACAATTTACCCGTCCGTTTCCCAAAGCTTGGCCTACGGTTTTATTAACATTGTGTTTTTCTGAGGTGACGTTGTTAGCATCACGCCCAACCCCTTTATGGGAGGGCCATTTCACCCGTTCTCTTTAGCACTGGTCTCTCCCGCTCTCTATATGGGATAGTCGAGTGATTTCAACCAGGTTACCAGGCTTCACCAGTCGCGGAGGTGCGAATCGGATTTGGGTATGAGAGGCTATGCGGCAATCTCTTCCTGTGCGATTGTCGTGCGGTCAAACAGTACATATATCTAGGTATTTCTAGATATTCGTTGTATAATTAGTTATATTACCCACTGTTATGATAGAGGATTGGGGTGTAATTTTATGAAAAGGAAGATATAGTTGGGATTTTGAGAAATGTACTTTGAAACACCAAACCTCTTACTTTTCATTGAATCGATGGGCATTGTAAACATATGTTTACTCTGCTAAGAGTGAGTGCTTATTCAATTAGAATTGTATCATCAACGAATATAAAGGATAGATAATAGAGATGGATTCAAAATGAAACGAATAACTTTATATCACTTTTTTAATAACACTTGTTACTATATTTTCGACCACTTCAGCTTGTCATTATCAAACAATAAATTTTTCGAAACTATAGTAACAAGTGTTATTAAAAAAGTGATATAAACAAAGTTATTCGTTTTATTTTAAATTATAAAAATGTATCACGAAGTAAAAGCCTCTACAATTACTTATTTAATAGAGATGGAATTTTATAAGTCAATGTTTTACATTTTTTTTTGAAAAAAATCGTTCTTTGTAGTAGAAAAGAATTTTGGATATCATAGAAAACAAATGTATAAGAAATTGGAGACGATTGTGAAACAATTTTAACTTTTCTAATCTATACCGTATAAAAAGATATAGATTTTTCTAGCTTCAATGTTTGGATTTCATTTTGGAGATTAAAAAAAGGAAGCTGTTTGATATTTTGGAAAGGATACCAAATTAGTAATTAGATCTTTTTGAACGTATTCCAAATGTTTTACTATAAAAAAGGAAAGTGTAATTAGTCAATATCTAGACATAAATATGGAATCAATTTTAGGTTCGAGAATGTATGAATACATATAATTATTATGTCTTCCATTAGAAATATTGTAGTAAATAACAGAAGTTAAATACATTTAAAATAAAAATAAATAATATTGTGAGGCAATTTTAAAAGAGTTAACGTAGGAATTCTTTGATAACCAATAGGTGGATTAATTTACTAGAATACTTAAAGAAATTAAAAAGTTTTAGTCGTATGTTCTTATTGGGCAATGATCTAAATATACTATTAAAATTAATGATAAAATTTTAGTAATTACTAAATATTTGCTTATAATTAAATTAATTAAATCATCAGATGGTTCATTTAATTTTTAATTATTACCTTTTTTCTTTTATATTCGCAAGTTTGATTGATTTTATATTATTATTATAAACGTTTATCCATGCATGTTGAACTAATATAAAGTTTATCTCAGTTATGTATATTTGGAGCTCTCTTCTATCACTTTCATCTTTTTCTGATCGATGTAAACTTAATCGCCATAATTATGATCATGCTATTTTTTAAATGATATGTTAAATATAAAGTTAAGCAATTTAGTGATCTTTTTGTTAGCTTTTTGTTTTCTTGTAAATTTTTGTAACTATTAGGTTAGGGCATTTATAATGCAGAATTCGCTAAAGCATAGACTAACATTCAAACTATCAAAAAAAGCTCTGGATAATTGAAGAATGTGATCTTTTATGATGTTAAATTATCTGTCAAAAATAATATAATACATCAGTATCGATATATTATTGCTGCCACAAATACTAATAACACTGCTGCATGCACTGTAAAATTATTACAAGATTTAAGAGAAAAAAGAAGGTATTTAATTGATGGATTATAGATATATATTCATATTAAAAAAGATATAAGTGCAAAACTAAGATATTGCAGATATTAATAAGTAAACTGAATCAGTGCATATCTTCTCTTAATAATTTAATAAATTGCAAAAAATACTTTAATTGTAAGAATTAATAATATCAAATGTCAGTTTGATATCAATAGTGAAAATGTAACAAGCGCCATTGCTTTTACATAAAGCAAAATTAGTAGCCATTTTGGATTTTTCTGCAAGTATGATCAACAGAAGATCTAAAAATTCAGCATGGGGCTAGAGTTTAAAAACAATCGGTTCTCTTCCCTTAAAATTATAAAGACATATTTTTACCCATTAAATTGTAAACCTTTCTTTATTATAAGAGAAACAAAGCATTAAGTATAAAATGCAATATAATATTGACACAAAAATTTTTAACTTAAAATTGTTAAATGATTTTATATAAACAACTATTTAATGTGATTACAAAGGTAAGTAGATAAACTCTAAACGGTAAAAATTAATAAATATATATAACCGGCCAAAAATAAACGTTGTGAATAATTACTATTCTAAAGTAAGCGGACAAAGAGTCTAACTAGCGTCTTTTGTTTGAAAAGTGGTGCGGAGACGCTGATTTATGGCTCATCGAAGATTCTGTTGACAAATGGCTTTCGGGTGTTCTCGATTAGATTATAACACGAGTGGCAAAATGAGGAAGTTCACAGGGTCGTCGCCGTTATCTATTTAGATTAGGTTGTCTACAACTGCTAATTTAATAACAAATAATAACAAATAGGCAACGAAGAAACATAATTATTTCGTTTTGTAAATGTACACAACTTAATAATAAACAATTATTATTAATAATATTATATACCAATATTTAAAACAATATAAATGCTAACGACATGATGTTAGTTTAAGTGAAAATATCATATTAGTTAGGCCAAAAGCTCATAGGTATTGCTTATATTATTACCTTTTACACTTCCCTTTTTTAATTTAGTTTTTCTGTACATTTTTCAGTTGCACGAGTTTTTATTCGGGCTCTAATTATCTATAATGCATAAAATTATCTCTGACTGAGCGTAAGTTTTGGTTAAGTATATACTGTATATTGGAATGCAAACATTGATCACTCACTTCTGTATACGAGGGATGCCTTTAAAATTTCGATCATTCAGTCCAAGTCCTGCCATCTGACAACCGACGTCCCTAACGTGAAGTTCGACTTGTTATTAGTAGAGTTACTCAGAACGTTTTGATGTCCATGCGCCAATTGTGTTGCTTACAGTGACAAGAAGAATTTATATCGACCAAGGAATGGAATTAAGTTGTTATCATTTCAGTGCGATTATTTTTACAACGTTCGATATGGATTATTTCAACAATATTGCATGGAAGAACTTAATTCGACAACTTAATTTTTGGCGTTGAAATACCATCAAAAAGCATTATGAACAGTTATTAAAAGATCAACAGTATAAACTACGGCAACTATTGAATCCATAGTTTGATTAGTGGTAAATTTCGTGAAGGCAAAATCGGTGTTTTTTCAAGAAAACATGTGCGTGGACTGATATTGCATGATCACCATGTTGAGACTTCTTTCAGCACTTCGGCACTAGTTAAATTAGCATACAATAAATATATGAACATTTAGTTGTCAAAAAAATGTTTGCGTTGTATCCCACATAATTTAACAATTGCCCAAAAATGATTCGCGTCGATTGGTTGTAAGAAATGCTCATGAAATACATTTTTGGTTTTTTAAAACACGTCTATAATATCGCAACAGGTGACGAATCATGGAGCCCAAAGGTATGGGTGTGGGGTTTTCAAGATAATCAAATTCCAACAAAAGTTTTCACGAACAAAGCACTTTGAAGTAACTGGTTGCCTGTATTTCCGAAAAACTGGACTAGTGGCAACTGTACCAACAGTCTTCGGAAAAATAAGGGAATAAGGACAATCGGAGCTCTCAAACATTATATTGGAGCACTCAAAAAGTCGAATTGATAGTAAAACCGTACAATGCAAACCAATGATTTCTTTAAATTCCCATAAATAAAAAATAAAACAAACGAACAATTCATAAGCGTTTTCAAAATTAAAAAAAAACTACAAAAGTAGCAAAACTCTAATATAAAAAATATTTACTACACTACTTACTAATAAATATATAAACTTTTATTACCTACATTTTAACCACTGTAAATCTCATTAGAAAAAAAAAACAACAAGCATCATAATTGAGACTATAAAACTGTGGGAATTTTCATTAGATAATGATGTTAAACAGCTTTCTCAAAACTATTCAGTTTGTTATTGATAATAATTACGGTACATTTCATAATTCATAATGTAACTTAAACATATTAGATCATTTAAGATCTAATAAAAATTAATGTTGATTTGATTGCACATTTTTTGTACTAATTTACATTTACCTTATTGGATTATAAGTTACGGCATGTTTATTAGAGAAGTATGGGATGGTAAGTGATGGTAATTGAATTCAAGTCACGTAAAAGACAAGTTACGTTTGATGGACCGTCGCTGGTACCATTTTTACGCAATGTTGCCAAGCCCTCGTTCTCACGGCCCGCGCATCCCCCGACGGTACCAAAATGGGTGTGGCAGAAAAGGAGGATCGCGGGCGCGCACGAGTTATGACATCCACGCCAAAAAAATTAGTGTTTCCACCCAACAATGATTTTATCTATTCCTAATTCGACATTTATATTTATTGCAAAATTAACATTGATGGAAATATTAATAATACCTAATTTTTGAATAATTAAAGTTTTTCTTCAGTTATATTTTTGGATGGTACAAGAAAATATGTTTACTATAAACACTAAACTATGTTTTTACCACAAAAAATTTTAATGTATTAGTTTAGTGTTTATCATGAATTACGTTTAGCATATTTAGATTAAAAGTTTTTGCTTTATCATAATTATACTTTGTTTATTATGACATTTTGGTTTGGCTTGAATCAAATGTTTTAAATAAAAAGAATTAGAAGAAATTTCATTTAATTACAATCAAATTTTACACTATTATTGTACAGAGATTAACTTAGATGGAGTACAAACTAGGATTTACCAAGGATTCGTATAAAATCAAAATTTTGATAGATTTTTCAATTCAATTAATAGGTATTCTATGAGTTTTACTTGTTGAAATTCAGCTTTATGTAAAGTCCATAAATCCATATAGAAAAGGAAATTATTTACCTAATTATTTTTAATACAAAAAAGTTTTGCCAAATTCTCATCCGAATTTTTTAGCCTATATTTTAAATATTAAAACATTTGGATCGATGAGGCTCTGACTTGTTGAAACTCACTTAGCAAAACACTGATAGGTTTAAAAAAAAATGTTTTTATCATTCTACAGTAATTGTAGCCACGCAGTGGCTTCTTCTTCAGTATTTTACTAAGTGATTGAAATATTTGATCGAGAAAAAAAAGTGTGAATAGCTTCTATAAATACAGTTTATTGTTAAAATACTAGATGCTTATAACAATATGATGATTGCTTTAAGGTAAAAAGATTTGCCTTTAAAATATCTAAAGTAAAGGCAGGAATTATAACAGAGAAAGATGACAGTGATAACTTTACTAAATAGATTGTTTACAACATATTAGCAGGATCATGGCTACGTCTTTCAAATATTTACACTATAACATCTCAGTTATATGTCTAGAACCAGATTCATAAGATTTAACATGTCTTTCCTCCACTTTGAACCTGTATACCTTTAAATACATTCCTCTAAAGTAGCCTAAACTAGAAAATCAAAATCAAATAAATTATTCTGCTAACGTAGAAAACTGATCGTAATATGAACATGAATATTTTATTTTAGATTCAAGTCTTGCAAGTGTTAAATTAGGTGAAACAATCATGGCTAAACTAATAGAGAATCAACATTTTTTTGTTTACATCTCGCACATTTTTTTAATAAATTTACTAGGTGTCTATATTTTTTTAAATATTTGCGAATAAAAATTAAATGACATTCTAAAAATCGCTACCCCACTGAAATTAAATTGTGTACAACTCAATAGAATAGTATAGGGGGATTCCCGAAAGTAAAATTTACTTTAATAATAATAATAATAATAATATTTATTTATGACCACAGGTACATAAGTCAAACATAAAAAACATAAAGAAATATATTAACTAAAGTAATTTAAATATTCTTCAATTGTATAAAACGCCTTAGATGCTAAGAGAGCTTTAATATTTTTCTTAAATACAGGGTGTCCCGTTAATGTGGGGAAATGGCTGGACCATAGATTCCTGGGGTCAAAATATAATGATTTAACACAACTTATCTATATCCAAAAATGTACGGTTAAGGCGGAATTTGTCTTCAAAGTTTCAAAATTTTTTATTTCTTTTGTTTATAACAATTGGACGCTTTATTCGATTTGAATGAAATTAATTATTAATAACTACCTCAGTATAATACATCATTCAAGTTATTATGGACATAAGTGATTAACAGGAAATATAGAAAACAGTAGTACCACCACTTAAAAACTAAAATATTTTTTTATTAGTGCATCCAATAAAAACTAAAAAAAATACTACTTAAAAGAGAATTTAATTTTAAAACTTTTTTGTTTCTTAATAAAATTTGATATCTTGTACGGTTTTGCACAAAAAAATAAAATATATTTTTTTATCTAGTAAAAACAAAATCTAGTTTTCCATCAAATCGAAAATATATGTTTTTCGTGGCCGTCTTTGTTTAAAAAATGTGAATTATGTATAATAATAATTACTGAGTGTCTTTAAATCATTTATTGTTAACTTTATTATAGTTCATAAATATTCACATTTGCAGCAAACAGATTTCTTGCTTGTATTAAGATTTTGCGAAGAAAATTGTTTAAAAAGCATTAAATGTTGTTTTGATTTATTGTATCAATTAATATTATTTAATTTTTATTCAATTGAATAAGTTAATTTACTTATTAATGAGTGCAAATCTCCATACTATATTCATATTTTATTTTTTTGTGCAAAAACCGTAAAAGATATCAAATATTATTAAGATACAAAAAAGTTTTAAAATTAATTATATATATATATATATATATATATATATATATATATATATATATATATGTATAGCTTAGAGCCTTGAGGTACCCCTTTATTTACAAAATATTCATGAGATACTTTATTTTCTAATTTAACTGTTTGACTTCGGTTTGACAAATAAGATATTATTAATTTACAGCTTATGGGATGAAATTTATATATATAGCTTTTGTAACATTATTGCATAATTCATACTATCAAAAGCTTTATGTAAATCAAGAAAAGTTGTTAGTAAAACGTCATTATTGTTGAAAGCATCAAGGCATTTTTCAATAAATTCCATAGTTGCGGTGGTTGTCGATCTAGAACGTCTAAAGCCATGTTGGCTGGATGATAAAATGTCTGAAATATAGATATACTCTAAAATTTGACATTGCAGCAGATCTCAAAATTATGGAAATTATAGGCAAAATAGAGATGGGTCTGTAATTATTAACTTCCGTTTGTAATCCCTTGCTAGGATTCCCTGATTTGCAGCACAAGTTATAATGCATTAGTCTGCGTTCGGTCTAGGCAGTCGTTTCGTAAGTTCAGTTAGCTTTTTGCAGTTAAATTCGTGTTTAAAATGCCAAGACTTTGTCAAAATAACCGAGATACTTTTTGCTATGTGTGTGGTTGTTTTGTGGTCAAGAAATTTAGACATATAATTACATCACAAACATTGGGCACCACATGTTGTATGCAAGATATGTAAGAAAGGTTTAAGGCATTGGAGTAATGGAACAAGGAATCACCATTATGATAGTTATTTCTGTATGTGCAATATACGTGGATATAACACAAAAAACGATGCCAGTGAAATATCGAGCGTTTCTAGGCAATCGCAGTTGTTTTCCAAGACCAAACTTAACAACTTAGTTAGAGACTTAACTCTTCCAAAGGATATTTTCGAAATATTAGCATCCAGACAGTAAAGACAGAAGACGTTAAAATTTCATATTTTAGGAAACGCGAGTCTGAGTATTCAAGCTATTTTGAAGAAAGTGGTTGTCTAGTTTATTGCATCGACATTTCCAATTTGATAAACAAACTTGGGGGCACACAACCCCAATGATTGGAGGCTTAAAGCGGTTCTCTTGCACAATGGAAATAATTTTTCGTCGCTACCGGTTGCAAAGACGGAAAGCTATAACAATATTAAAGTACTGCTTCAAGAAATCAAATTCAATGATCATAGTTGGAAAATTTGAGGGATTTGAAAATTGTAGGACTTCTACTAGCACAGCAGCCAGGGTATACGAAGTACCCATGTTCTTTGTGTGAGTGGGACAGTCGAAGTAGACATCAACATTGGAAGAAAATGGACTGGATAAGAATAGATAACTTTTGAATCAAAAAAATGTTCTGCACGAAAGTCTTGTTACCTACACTGCATATTAAACTAGGATTAATGAAACAATATGTTAAATATATCATATACTTGTTTCTCATTTATCACTTGGTGAAACATTATGTTAATATATAGGTTTTATAATTAAAATCACTTGGTTTGTTTCACAAATATTTTTTATTTTCGACTAGTTTCGGCTTATTGCCATTATCAAGAATGATGTACATCATGTACATCATTCTTGATAATGGCAATAAGCCGAAACTAGTCGAAAATAAAAAATATTTGTGAAACAAACCAAGTGATTTTAATTATAAAACCTATATATCAATATGTTAAAGTTTTAAATAAAGATGGAGACGGTTTCAAATACCTTCGTGGAAAATTTCCCACTATCTCAGATGTAAAATTAAAGAAAGGAATTTTTGTCGGTCCTCAAATAAGGAAAGATCAAGAATTTGTTGATACCATGACGAAAGCTGAGAAAGATGCATGGATTTCATTTATTAATGTTATTGATTTTTTTGGGAAACTACAAGGATCATAATTACAAGGAAATTGTGAATAAAAATGCTACAGAAATTTATGGAATTGGGATGTAATATGAGCATAAAAGTTCACTTTTTACACTCGCATCTTGATTTACTTCCCCGAAAATCTTGGTGCAATATTGAAGTGTGAGGTTCCACTAAGACATGAAAGAAATTGAACGCAGGAATCAAGGTTGGTGGAATGTTTCAATAATGGCTGATTACTGCTGGTCAAAAAGGGACAATCCAGCCCTGGAATACAGAAGAAAATCCACTAAACGAGGTTTTTCATCCAAAAGGGAAAGATCTTCTGGAAAGAAAAGAAATTAAAGATTGTTTAAGACATTTTTCAATTTAGTTTACTATTTGCAATTTGTTTTTGTCTCTGTATCAATAAAGGTAGCGTTTATTTTGACCAAATTTTTAAATAATTTTATTTCAGCATTGATAAAAAACCTTACTTGATAGGGCAAAATTATAATCAGATTTAAATTCACCAGATCAAAATTATACAAAATCAGATATCAGATCGACATCAACTTTCAAAAAGTTAAAATTTGTTGGCCTGTGTAATCAGAGAGTGCTTTCCAGTAAATATCAAACGCTGCTGGTTTGGTGGAATAGGTTATTAAGTTCCCAAAATATAATACAAGTGATATGAATATCAGAAGAATATACTGTAATAAGATGCCCAAGTATATATAAAGTAAATATAAAACTTTGTAATCTTAAAATAAATAAAATCTCAAAATTATTAATAAAAATACACATAAAATCATGAAGATGTTATCGACCTTTATAAAGCTCTTTCCCTTCAGTGTTAACAAATGTAAAAGAAATATGTGATTTCACTTTGTGATACATTTTGATAATTCAAAACAAACTAAGACAATTAACTCTGTTGGTATCACTTATTTAATTACACTTGTAACTATAGTTTCGACAACTTCAGCTTGTCATTATCAAACAATAATGATTGAAGTTGTCGAAACTATAGTTACAAGTGTAATTAAAGAAGTGATACCGACAAAGTTAAGTGTCTTAATTATTTTGAAATGTAAAATATTATTGCACAGATCTGTTTTTTTTCCTTTGCACAATTTTATGGGCAAATAAGGACTAACATGAATGCCTTTACTAGCACCCCCTTAAAACTGATTTAAATCAACCATACAATATTCAAACCGTTGAGAATTTTCTTCTGCGTTCTTTTCTTCTTATTGTTGTGTGCTCTGAAATAATTTTCATCATGCTTATAGGTATGTTTTATATTGCCGGTTACTACTACTATTCATAGACGTCTCATTTTATTTGATGAATTCCACTAATTCTTTCCCAGCGTCCGTGTTTTTGAAACTGTTTATCTTCCCTTTTCTTGGATGGGTAACTGTTTGCAGATTTGGAGTTGTCTGGTTGGCCGTTTAATGAATCCTCTCTCTCGTTTTTTTTTGAAACTGTCCTAAGAGAGAAGGGATTGTCGCGGTGCTCTCAAGATATTGGTCAATATATTTTTTACCTTTACCTTTTTATTTCCCACTGAAGGATCATTGTAGTGACAGATTTGTTCGTTTTCCACATGTGCCTACTCTTTGGCTTGGATAAAAGGCTTGATCAACCTCTACTTTTTATAAATATCAATTTATTATTCAAGCAGTTGTACTTGGCTTAATATCCTTATGTACAGTATTGAAAATTTAGTGTGCCGATTTCTTTCGCTCAATTTCAATCTCGACGTCTTTTCTTACAGCTTTGCTTTCAGTAAAGATTCCTAATAGTGTAGGTAAGGTAGGTCAACTATAAAATCTTACAGTTTGGTGAGGTCAGTGGACAGTGCGAGGGGCTGATAATTTTCAGTTTTGTGGTCCTAATAAACCTAGACGTCGGTTTAGTTATTGTTTTCAGGAAACTAAAAGTCTGACAGTGATTGAAATTATAATTGTATATGTAAGGTGGGTGGGTAGTCACTATCTTTTAAGGCAATTAAATACCCAGAATTACTTCTCTGTTATATGATTTATGAATTACATTCCTATTATATTCCATCTTATTTTAACACCTTTTTGAGAGTGACTTACTCTTCATTTCTTTACATTACATTAGCTTATGTTTTATGGTATTTGCTTTCCTTTTAAAAAAATCTACATTTTTTCGTTTATCCAGATCTCGTTTATAATTTCACTTTCACCTTTTAACCTCGAAAACATCTTTCAGACAAATTTATTTAAATGTGAGTTTTCTAGGTATTTGGGTGTATAAATATTGTAACTAGATATTTAAATCGGTGTTCTTCATTCTTCCATTTTTAGGTGACTGGCTCCTTCTATTTCTTTGATACATTCATTTATTTTAATCTCTCTTATTTCACAATATCAAAACAGTTATTACTTTATATTCCTCTGCATTTTCCTGGCTTTTCATATATTTCTTTTATTTTCGCTTAAAATCAATAACCTATACTACAAATATAAACTTTTCTTTGTTCATCACAACGAGATATTGAAGTAAATAGAGGAAATGTACTTAGAAACACTTAAAATACGTATATGAATGAAAGAAGAGGACACCTGCAATTTATTTCGCAAACACATTGAAGTTTACTAGGCAATGTAAATAAAAAATACTTTTTTCTTCTTTCTTTAACATATTTATTTTTAAGTACATTTCCTCTATTTACTTTAATATCTGGAGAGGGAATAATCGTTGAGACTTAATGGATAGTTTTTATATTTTGATTGCGTTGATATTTATGAAGTTAAAAGAGTGCCAAAAACAAGAATATCTGATTTAATCGCAGACTTTAAATTATTATAAAAGAGGAGATAATAAAATCAGCAGAAACAAAGTGATCAAAAATTTGAATGTCTTTTGTGTTGTATTTCTGAGTTCATTTCGTTAATGGCGAAACATGAAACAAATTATCTTACCGATATGTAAAGAATAATGTAGAATTAAAAAGCATAGCTTTGCAAAACAAATAACTAACACAACTGTATCAAGTTTTATTTAAATTATTAAGCTCTTAAAAATGGTTAAGGAATGTAGAAATAACTATATTCAATAATCGACATTCAATCTAATCAAAATTTGACTAATCATAAACAATCAGAAACCAATATATGCAAATTTCACGAGTTAATAAAAAACAGAATATGTTTTTGTATTCTTTTACTGCTAAAATATCCCGATTGTTAAATTTTTTTGCTAAAAATATCCTTATTTGTTAAATATTTACCAAAGTTTCAAAATTATAACTATTATAAGCATTTACACATAGAAATGCAATGGCGGGATAAATGCCATCAAAGTCATTTACGGAATTAGACTTATGCTGCAATAATAGTTATACTAATTAGAATATATTTACTTTAATACGAGGGGCATTTGAAAAGTCCGTGCAAAAATAAAAACTACTAACGTGTTTGGGGTAAACCTTTTTTATTTTTCGACCTACACTCCTTGTAGGCTTAGACACCTAGTCCAACGATGTTCTAGTTTGTTGATCCCTTCCAAATAATAGGATTTGTCCACGTCTGCAAAATATCCATTAGTGTCTACAATCACCTGGAGAAGTCTGGAGAATAGGGAGGATGTGAAAAGCGTTGGAATCCTATTTCCATTAATTTTGCGACCACAACTGCTGAGGTGTGTGTTGGTGCGTTGTCGTGATGGAAAAAGACTTTCTTGTGGGCTAACCGCGGGCGTCTTTCGTGTAGCTCGGTTTTCAAACGGTACAATAACGATAAATAATATTTACCTGTAATAGTTTTATCCTTTTCCAGATAGTCGATGAGGATTAGCCCTTGCGAATCCCAAAAGACAGTCGCAATAACCTTTCCGGCCGAATGAACGGTCTTTTTTGGTGCAGATTTACCCTTGGTAACCCATTGTTTAGATTGTTGTTTGGTCTCCATGTTTCATCCACAGTGACGAAACGATGCTTAAAGTCCTCCGGATTCTTCTGGAACTACAAACCACCCTTGCAACACTTCACACGATTCCGATTTTGGTCAAGCGTGAGCAAACGGGGCACCCATCTTGCGGATAGCTTTCTCATGTCTAAATGTTTATGCAAATTATTATGTACCCGTTCAGTAGAGATGCCCACAGCACTAGCAATTTCACGCACCCCAACCCATCTGTCACCATATCGTGGATTTGATCAATGATTTATGGAGTCGTAACCTCCACAGGCCGTCCAGAACATTCAGTGTCACTTGTGCCCATATGGCCAGTCGAAAATTTTTAAACCACTTATAAACTGTTCTAATCAAAGGTGCAGAGTCACCATAATGTTTGTCAAGCTTCTCTTTAGTCTCCTGAGGCGTTTTGCCTTTCATAAAGTAACTTTTAATCACCACACGAAATTCTTTTTCGTTCATTTCTTGAAAACACGAATAGACCAATATGGCTAAAACTTGGTGGGCGTTCATTCAAGAGATTCTTCTAACCTCGATACGCGCCGGTGGTGCCATCTCTCGGACTTTGCACGGACTTTTCAAACGCCCCTCGTAAATCTTCGAAACTTACATAACCTCGATCTCTCGGACTTTGTACGGACTTTTCAAATGCCCCTCGAAAATCTTCGAAACTTAATTGATACTTGATAAGGGTCTTTGTAGATTATCATAAAGGTTTGAAGTGTTGGCACTATGGTGATGTTTATGAATATTTATTTATATTATTATTGTATTGAATTAAACAAAGTTAGTGAAACTACTCGGCAAAATGTTTGTCCACTCTGGTCTTATTCTGTATTTTCATCGTACGCAGAACTCTCTTGCAGACTGCTAATAACCATTTTGGTCTTATTTTACTTTAAGAAACCAATTTTCGATACATTCTGACTCTTAGTGTTAATCAGCCATTCGAGTATAATATTTTTAACAAAATTTGGATATTATCATTAAGATGATATTAATTGGGTTGTTCTAGTACGTGAAAATGTTGATATAATTAAACGTGCTAAACTTGTGTCATTGACTCATTAACATGAGATATTGAAATATGTATTTGTAAAATCTAGTAAAAGTAGATCTGCAGTCCTCAATATAATCTAAATTAAATACTATCCTCATTACTCGTCTTTGTATTGACAATTTTCTACTTATGGCTGCAGAATGTTCTTATAATATGAGGATTCACAAGCGCAAATTATGCTGTTTTCACTAAATCGCCTGAAAAATATTTTGTCTCATTCTAAAGCAAATTAATATTTTTGTATATTCATAATTTGTTCAAAATGTACAATCTATTTTTAATCTTTATCCATATTTACTATCAGATTTTTTCTGTTTTTGTTTTAATTGACCTTGTCCACTGAGAAAAAAATATCATTATAATCACTGTGTCGTCATTCGCACTCAAATTATTACTAGCAAACCAGTTTATAGCTTCAATGCGGGCATTATTTTCATTTAACTTTATGTACGGGTATTATTTTCCTTTGCCAACAAATAATTATTAACCTCATCTATAACTGAAATGTAGTTATCATCTGCAAATTAGGTAATATTTATCTTAATCTTAGCATATGCAAAAGGTAATTTGCATATAATTAAAAATATAATATAATTACTAGTATATCTGCAGATATTTTGATTTACAAGATGTTAGTGGCCTTCGGTCGGATAACTTGTAAATTAGGAATTAAACAAAATGTAGTTCATGTAGTTTTTCTAATTGTAATTGTAATTGTTAAAGTTAACGGTCTATTCTAAGCTCTATTTAGCTGTCAGTGGTGTTCCTCAAGAATCTAAGCTATGTCCCTTACTCTCTAAAATTTGTTTTGTCACTGAAAACTTCAACTGCTAAGTCCTAATATATGCGGAAGATTCAAACATTATAAAATCCATTGTTAGAGCAATTCTTCAACACCATAAATTAATGGTTTAAAACGCTTAAAGTAACACAAAACCACGATAAATGTTCAGTTATAGCTTTCCATCTCAGGTCAAAAATTATATATAGATTCTACAATTACAGCATTAATAATATCAATAGAGTCCTTGAAACGAATGATCTTTGTGTTACTTTTGACAGTAAGCTCACTTTTCATTCACATGTTAAAATATAAGTCTTAGTAGAGGATGTTAAAATAGTAGATTTTATTTGAGGACATGTCGCGGCTTTCATTATAGTCATGGCTTTAAAAACTCTATTTATAATAAATTAACATACTGTTTAATTATATTGCCATCTATCGTAAATACATTACTACTTTGGAAAGCGAAAGGAAAAATGTTTTTGCCATATTTATATTACATTAATTATGGTTTTTATAATAACGATGAGTCTTAAGAATCTTTATTATCGAAATCAAAGAAATTAAAAGTTATGGCTATTCTTACTCAGCATTGATTCACCTTTACAAATTAGTTCAATGTTTCATTGATAATTCTTTAATTAGTTTTGATATGATTTGAATAAATATAAGTATCAAATGAAATCATTTGTAAAATACTTCAATATGAACTGAATTGGTATTTCTTCTTGCATCCAGTTTTTGACAAAAGGAAATCAACTTCTTTTTCAAACCCTGTATTTAATTGAAAATAGATATACATTTACTGTAGGTAATCCATTTCACCGAACAAGTAACCAAAGTGGACTTATTACAATCCCTCGAAGTACGTGAAGCAGAGCTCAATTCGGGAATTCCACTACCTAAAGAACATACATATTTAATTATTTCTGTATTGATATATGTATATTTCGTTCTGTTAATTTACTTCTAGTTTGATACTTATCAGGTAGTGCTAGAAAATATAGTCTAAACTAAAACTAAATTGTTCTGATATTAACAAAGGAAAGTACTCAATTTATAACTCAAACATGTATCACAAATTAAATGCCTCCAGTGTAAAATAATTAAATAGTTTTAACCATCGAAACGTTATATATTTTTGGTTATATTATTTGGAAATTCCCCTACCTAACAACTTAAATGCACTGAGGCATTTACCAACGAACAAGAAAACAAACAATTATTTCAATTATACCAACTGTACAATCGTGTTTACGTTTCCAAGTGTGCAGCATAGAAAGTGTTAATTTTATTTGACCATGTAACGCTAGTTTCCTTTTAAAGCGGCATTTGCGCCTATACCATCAATTGTTCTTTGTTTGGAAATTAATAATTTTCATAACAATCCTAGGTATTTCATTATTCTACGTATATATAATTCAAAAGTTTTTATTTTACTAAATGCCCAATCATATTAATATTAAAAACGTTTCACGAAAAACGAAGAAACATACCGAGCCGTTATTTTGTTTGTCCCCTCATTAACATAATTTTATTAAATGCCTCTTCGAAACGCGGCGTGGCATAATATCGATACAATATTTCACCCAATGTACATCTGGCGTGACACATGACATCTCATTCATCATCTTAACTTGCCATTTGCCATATGGCGATTTCAAAATCGGATTGAGTTATTTATCGGCCGTAATCGTACAACATTGAACAAAGTCATCTCCCGTTAACGGCCTATAACTAAAAATTTAAATTTACATTATAAGTTTAGTGTTAATAATAATAATGTATATTTACAAATCCATAATGCGGAGCGATTGGCATTATTCTTTCATTAAATACAAATTTTCTTTCTAGCTAACCTTTATCTCAAAATCTAAAATTGTGTATCGTTTTAATTAGGCTCTAACCTTAGTATCTTATTGGAAATAAGAAGAACGTATGTAATTGTGAAGGCCTCTACTTTGTGATACATTATTATTATGATTGTAAATACCTTTTTTATCTTTATATCAAAATTGTGATTATTGTTTAGTAAATGATCAACAAAAGTAGATTTTTAATTTTTGTTATTGTATGAACTTATATTTTCTTTTAGTCTAATTTTAAAATTGCAATCCGACTGACCAATATATACTCCTTTACAAGTGTTACATGTTAATTTATAAATGCCTGATTTATTTATTTTGTTTATCGGAGTTTTATTATTATATATAACATTTGCGAATCATTTACTAAACAATAATCACAATTTTGATGACACAGATGTACTTGATGGATTTACTTGAGTCTCTTGAAATTTATAAACTTAAACGTAATCCTGAAATTCTACTAATAAACGATTAAACTGACCTAATATATACCCCTCTGTTCAACGCCACCTAATATGTTTGTAAAATTGTTTTATAAAGATGTTTGTAATAAAAAATTTAAAGAATAGTTTGAAAGTGACAGAAAATCTGTCAAAACTAGTCACGAATAAAGATAAAAAGTGTGTGATATATAAAAAAGGTATTTACAATCGTTTATTTAAGAATGTATGTGTTTATTAAACGTCACATATCATATTATTACCGACGGCCCCACTCTCTAATTGCTCAAGAATCTCTCTAATCCTCCTTTGACTCTATTCGAGCTTGGCGCTGTATCACCATTCGCCCCACATATACTTGTAAATACTTAAATAAGCTGTTCGATTTTCCACTTTCCTTTAAACCTCATACCCTATCCAAATTTGCACAAATCATCAAATCTATTCCTTCTAACTAAACTCTGTATTTACTGAAATCCAAATATCCACTCTACGAGGGTCATCTGGAAAGTAGTACCCGTTTGGGAATATAAAAAAACTAGTTAAAACAATTCATTCGGTTTTTTACTATAATAATGAAAGGAGATTTCTTTTAGAAAGAAATAATTTTATTCAGTCATGTATTGACCCATTTTGTTTGATGACATCTTCTGACCTTTTTAGCAAATGTTGTTTGACACTATTGCCTGAATTGAATTATTTATCATCCGAAGATCGTAACGAATAGTAATCGGACGGTGCAAGCTCTGGGGATTATGGTGGAGGGTTTATCGAGTACCATCCAAGCTCCAGCAACTTCTGATGAGTCAATGAAGTTGTGTGGGATCGCGCGTTGTCATGGTGGAACACAAAACCTAAAAATTTGGTAATTCGGGCTGGTTTTCGTTAATGGCTTCATTCATTTTTTCCAATTAGCTACATACCCAGCCATATTGATGATATGGTTATGGGGTAGCAGTTTAGAATATATTACGCCTTTGTAATCCTATCAAATTGAGAGCATAATCTTCTTTTGATGGATATTTCACCATGATAGTTTTCACACGACGTTGTCGTAAACTATCCATTTTTCATTGCCAGTAACAATACGTTTAAGAAATGGATCATTTTAATTGCTTTTCAAGAGCTTGTCGCAGGCGTTTATGCGCTTTGTTAAATGAATTTCTTTGAGTTCATGTGGAACTTATTATTGAGTTTACTAGCATATCTCAGCTTGTGAAAAAGTCTTTCCACGGTCATTTGGGAAATGTTTAATATTTATTTTTGTGACCTCTCGTACCGTGTAACGACAGTTTGCTTCGATTAATGCCTTTATTTTATCTTCTTCAATCGGTTTTCCTGAATAGGGCGCATCCTTGACATTGATATTACCGGAACGGAATTTGGCAAACTAATTCTGGCACTGACGCTCTTTACTGTATACATAACTTTTTATTTGCTTGCTTTACGACGACTACTACTTTTTTTATGACAATTGAAGTGTCTTCAGTCAAATAGTATTTAGGTGAGATGATCGTACCGAAGATTGTGGGTTAAAAATGCATGCAACCGAAATGACTCAACCCAATGATACAGTAATA
This sequence comes from Ontholestes murinus, assembly GCA_963969525.1. Lineage (NCBI taxonomy): Eukaryota > Metazoa > Arthropoda > Insecta > Coleoptera > Staphylinidae > Ontholestes > Ontholestes murinus. The sequence continues at coordinate 24,402,604 of OZ018396.1, forward strand.
TTACCTATAATTTTCATCTTTTTTTTTGTTTCCCCCCAATTTCATCAGATTCTTCAGCCCGATACCATCTTCCCTCATCCATTTACTCACCTTGTTGTTTCTTTCCATCCATTCCTTATACATTTATTCAAACTATTCTGGTAATTGCTTCCACTCACATATAATACACATTTTCCAAAACACTTTCCCATTCAGCTTATCTTCCCTCTCTTATCTAATCCACTCTGGCTTTTGCCAAAGTGACCCTTTCCTCTTTACCTAGCTGACTGTTATTCAGGTACTTTGGCTACCCTCCTGTGCTTTTATTTATGTGTATGTATCCAATCTTTTCAATAAAACCCTGCCTTTCATGAATTTCCACTTCTTTTTCATTTTCTTTCACCCAAGCATCTACGTTTATACCATTGACTAGATTTTCCGATAACCCTACTTTTTCATACACTCTCTTTCTCCATTGAGATTCCCCTACACTCATGCACGCTTTCCATACCCCCTTCACCAACCTCTTCTCCTCAAATGCACCCAATTTCAATACATACTATTGTCTTCATTGCCTCAAACTGCACACTTACTCTATTTGTTTCCTGAAAAAAATATGCATTCGGGAGTTGATTTTTTAACCCCCAGCAAATGCTTCAGAAACCGTAGTTGCTCTCTCTTAATTTAATCATACACTCTTGTTTCCAAAACTTCCACTCGATAAATTAAAATCGATTTTAAACATGTACCCCATAATTTACATGCCACTTGAAAATTGTTCGCAAACCAATTTCCCTAATTGTCTCTTACAATATTCCACGCTTTCCTTGATTTCCTTGCATCCATTTTACATGTTATCTACCTCGACCTGCCTACGTTCACACGTAGTCCTCTCTTATCCTATATTTCCACTATTTTTAACATGTCTTTCATTCCTCCCCAATCTCTCACCATTAATACCATATAATCCACACATGCCATCGTTCATAATTGCTCTTTTTTGATCACTACCCCACCCGTTTTCCTTTCCTAAGCACTTCTTCTAATTGCCTAATATATAAATTAAATAGTAAGGGCATAACGGAGCCCTTGTCTCACACCCATCCATACCCTATATCTGATACATTTATTGAATTAACGAGGCGGATACAATATGAAACTCCATAACAAATTGAAATAAAACAACACCGTTGGGAGGGTTTCACATTTATTTTTAAACACTGCAACATGTTTCGCCACACAGTGGTTCATCATATATTCATCTGCCTGATGAAGCCACTATGTGGCGAAACATGTTGCAGTGTTCAACAATAAATGTGAAACCCTCCCAACTGTATTGTTTTATTTCAATTTGATACATTTATTTCCACTTTCGCAACAATCCACGATTTGTTTATACAATCTACCATTACATCACTTACTCCTTTTCTTCTCAGACATTCTAGCAAACTCTCCCTAGGCACTGTATTATACGCTGCTTTTAAGTCTAAAAACACAACATCCTCTTTCTACTATTGTTGACAGAGTAAAGATATGGACTTTTGTCCCCTCTCTCTTCTAATACTCCCTTTCATTTCTGGTAACAAACTACTATTTTAAACGTCATGGGCGTAGCCAGGCATTTTTTTCTGGGGGGCTAGGAGGTGCCGACTTTACAAAAAAAAAACTGGTTTAGTTGTGTTTACAATCATGTTTTTATCTAAATAAAATGTACATAATAATCACGTAACACACTCAAATATTTATTCATTTTTCTTCTTCTCAATTAAATAAGTCTTAATTTTCGATTTTTTTCAGCAAAGCGGCTCAACACTTTTTCAGCTGAATTTTTTTTTTAACCATTTCATTCTCTATATTAAGCAGTGACATGTGAGAAAATCGTTCCTGAAACATTGTGCTTCTGAGCCACGTTCTTGCTTTTTAGCAAACTGCTCGATATCTGTCCAAATTTTAAATTGATTCCTACATGTTTCGAAAGTACCTATAGTACTTGTTATAAGATCACTAGCCTGACCAAGAGTTGCATTTTGAAAAATTTACTCAGAACATTTACTGTAGCGAGAACTGAGTGAAATATGTGTAAGGAGACGACAAATTCTGGTTTCGTTATAATCGTAAGTAATTCCAGTGCTTCTACTGTGTGCTTGTCTCGGTTCTCAGTGATCTCTCTTTCTAAAGTTAATTTAATTGCCTCATAATTTGTCAGTACTGCTTTGCAGTTTTCGTAGCGACAACTCCACCTGGCAGTACTTAGACTTCCCATTTCACGATTAGTAATTCCGAGAGTGCCTTGTAATTTGTTTAGGCTCGCATGATGGCCAGGTTGTGAAAAGTGGATATACAAAGCTTCGAGGCCGTTGAAAAACGTTTTTGCTAGTGAAATATTTGCGCACGAATCAACAACCACCAGATTAAGTTTATGCGCTAAGCATAGAATATAAATTGCGTGAGGATGAGTTTGTTTTATAATGGCCTGAAGGCCTCGATTTTGACCAGACATGACGCTGGAACCATCATAAGACTGTGCAAGAATTGGAACATCACACAAATGGTGTTTATTCAAAGTGTCCAAAATGAGTGTAGCCAGTCCTTGCGCATCTCTGGACGTGGAACAATTAACGAAACCTATAATTTTCGACAATGTCCAGACTGTTCGCATATCTTACAGTAATTGATAATTGTTCCTCTTTAAAACATCTGGCCTCATACACACTCAAAGAAAAAAAAAACACATGCTTTAGCTTCTTTCACAATCTCCTCCAGAGTAAGGTTTGCTATCACTTTAATTATTTCATTCTGTATATCTGGGCTGGAATAATTGTAGTGTTTTTCGAAATGGAGTGAAAATGTGTCATCATATTTAGAAAATAATTGGTCAATTTAAAAGAAGTTGTCTCTATTTTTAGAAGATGAGTCCTCTTGGTGACCTCTTAAAGGCAAGCCTCTTCCTCTTGTTGTTTCATAAGTTGTTGATGAACATCTCCAACAGTAAAAGATTGGCGGTAGGACACATACATTTGACTGCATTCAGCGTGAGGTGATGATTCTGAGTGTTTTTTTAATGCTTCTGCATAATGCATAACATTCTTAGGGCACTTTTTCGTGTTATATATTGTTCTAAACAGCAAATAATGAATATTTAGTTTAGGCCATAGCCGACTAAGATGTCCATATAAAAAAGTAAAACTTTATGTTATTTCTCAAAAACCGTGATATATAGAAACATTCTGAGTATACCATTCGATTTTGCTTAAAAAAGTGCCTTAAGAATGCTTTTACAGAAATACATTATTTTGATAAATAGAAAAGTTACAGCGGTTTTTAAAATGACAGAAAATCGAAAAACGCCCATTATCTCAGCAACCATTCAAGATTTTGCGATATACTTTTTACAAATAAACATTTCTCAAAAATCGATCTCCAGACACCTAAGTCGGTTTTTCTTTATCTAGTCTGGAAATAGGTTTTCTTTGTTAAAAACCATTCAAATAGCGCCACCATGTACATACAAGACAGATAATAATAATTTGTGAAGGGTTTTTTCCTAGAATTTAATAAAATTAAGTGACCTTGAGTAACTTTCCTTCATAGGAATGTATTTGAAATGAAAAATCACCATTTAACTTGTTTGTTTATGTTTATATCACACATTCATTTACGTAACGGAAGACGTATGTATTTAACAAATTTTATATTAACTTTAGTATACAGTACATTTTTTATTCAAGTATCTTCACAAAGATAAACATGTTACTGCTGTTTCTGAGCAGATAAATAAAATAATAATAATATAACAACAAAAACGTAAAATATTGACTCACATGTATGGAACCGTTTCTGTGTTAGAAGATTAGATTGAGAAACTAATCAAACTATAGCAATATTATCTAATTATATTCTTATAAAATAAATACAAAACAAAACACTTGTACGTACTACGATCGCTAGATCAGTGTTGCCAGTAGGGATTGCAATTTCAATTATTCGATATATCGAATAGCATTACCGATATAAATGGTATATCGTTTTAAAAATATCAATATATCTTTCTAAATGAAACGAAAAAATTAAGAAATATTAAACAATATTGTATTTCAAACGATATCTTTTATATTTAAGTAGGTATAGGTTCTTATTTCAGTTTAATCATAATTGTTCCGTTTATTCGTAGAGGGCGCGGCAATCAATTGAAGAATTAATTTTATTGTGCATTTCGATATATCGAAACAAATATATTATATTACATCGATTTATCAATATATCAAAACAAATAGCATGGAGTTATTTTTTTCGATATTTCGAACCGATAAACGCGTTTGCACGAGAAATACCTTAATCGCTTTCACCACCGATTGAATTCTGAATTGGTTTTTATTTATGTGATATCATTATCGGTAATATTAATTGGTAATTTGAATTTAATTATGTTCGGATCGTTTTGGTGGGGTGGGGGCACGGGTCTTTCTAGGGGGGCCGTGCCCACCCTTGCCCCTCCCTGGCTACGCCAATTTTAAGCGTCCTTCTTTTGACGGTTTTACATCATAGTCATACCAATCTTATACCCGATACTAATTACGGTTATTTCTCTGTAGTTGTCTACATCACCAATATCTCCTCATTTATGTACAGTGGCACGTGATCCCCACTCTTCTTGATGCCGGTATTTTAGTTTACCCTCTCCACATTTGATTTAGCAATTCCTTAAATCTTTTCATTCCTCTATTTCTCCTTCTAAATCTCAGATTTTTGTCCGCCCAAGCCTACATTTTATTTTACTTCACTAAAAGCTTTACACCTCCTCATCCGTGAAATCTTCAATCACCTCCTTTATAATTCTGTTTCCTATCTCGCACGGAACTCCACCGTTTTCTCTACATTTTTGTCGATTCTTGTAATTACACTCCTATTCGTCTCTTTCTTTTTATATTTTTTAGAATATTTATATATGTATATACTTCTATACATTCTTAATTCTTTACTCGTTCTTTCTAGGGAATGTATCTTCTTTCTTTCGCATATAGTGTTAATCTTATTTCCTACTATCGATGATTGCTTCTCATCTAATACATGTCGACATTCTTCATCGAATCAAATACGAAGTTTTCTTTCGCTTTTCCTTCACTTTCTTTTACAATCCTTTATTACATTCTCTAACTCTTCCATTGATATAACTTCAACCTACTGAATCTTCTCTAGCTTGTTCTTCATATCCCTAAAAAACTAGTATATATTGACAAATATTAATGTTTTATTTGAAAGAATTAAACATTTTAACATTTGTGGGAACGTGTGATAAATGTTTGTATCCCAGCTTCTTACACCTCCGCCGCCAATGTATTTCTTTCCTGCCAAAAAGTCCTTGAGCTTTTATATATCTGAAGGAGCTAAATTTCGGCTATAGGGTGGATCGTTGAAAGTTAGTCCATAATGATTAACAGCCGTCCAGAACGCTCGTCTTCAAGGGTGCTCTATACTGCTAAGTTGAAATTGATGATGAATATCGCAAAGTCGCACATTTCTTGTGTTAAGAAATCTAATCACAGTCATAACTTCACAACGTGTTTTTTGAACATTATGAACACTCACATATACAGCACAATCACTATCAACGAGACATAACTTTGCACACAGACAGCTGACCATGTTAACATAGACCATACGGCTACTCTATTCGCCAGCGCTCCGAACGGTGCAAACGAGTACTACGTTTTTACTACCCTTTGTAAATATTAACAATCTATCAATTCATTTGTGCATATTACAATGACAGACAAGTTAACTAGCAAAGATATTTTTTTAAGACATGGCAGAAAGAGGAAGAACGCAGGTTTATAATTCAGCTGGACAATAACCACATTTTTATCTACGTATATTTTAAAAGTAAATGTTGTGTAAATGTCCAAAAAAAGATTATTGTTATACGAAACGAAAACTTTATCTGATTCAGCTGATTACATTTACTGGAAGGAATGTAATCAGAATGTAAAATTTTCGAATCCTTCATTAAACAAAAACTCTTTCAATCTGCCGACAACCACATAAACGAAAATCAGTTTGGTTTCCTACCCCAAAAATCAACCATTCTTCCCCTATCCATTCTAACCTCCAATATACAAACCAATCATCTCGAAAGACATGAAACAACAGTACTTTCTCTCGACATAAGAAAGCATTCGATTTGATTTGGCATATTTGCCTTATATAGAAGTGGTTCCTTTTCAACATTTCAAGAAATTTAATTATCCACATCCACAACCTCCTCTCTAACAGTACCTGTCAGGTTAGAATTAAAAACAATCCGCTTTCCATCCAACAAGTGGTACCACAAATATCTCCACTTTCACCCCGTCTGTCATGACCTTTTTTGTGTAGCCGGGAGGTGGAAAATCTTTTATAGATGGAGTGTGGGACTCCCCAGAACAGGTATATTCATAAAAAACACCTCTCCATGTCGTTCTACCACCCCGCGGAACCGCCGTCTGGCATTACTTCACGGGGGGGTAGGGTGTCGGTCAGCGTCCTTTGGGCCTGTATGTGTGTGATATGTGATGTGTGTATGCGTGTGGGTGTGTGTTTGCGTGTGGGCGTGTGTGTGTGTTTGCGTGTGGGCGTGTGTGTGTGTGTGTGTGATGTGCGAGTGTGTGCAGTGTACGGCTCGGGTCCGTGGGGTCGCTACTCCCAAATGGTTGTGCACGTCAACCACCCTTGCGGAACTTCTGTCATGACCTATCTGATCTTAATCTAACGTACTTTTATCCTTGAAGATACCTCCTTGTCGACCTCTTATAGATCACAGTGCGCTTCTCTTTAACCAAATCTATCTACTCACCAATACTTTAGCCCTACGTATCATTTCCAATCTAAGACATCTAATCAACCCCCTTCGAATTCCTCTAACGTTCTTCTCTATGAAACCACCCAACTAACAACGTATAAATATCACAATGTATAAATAGCCTAAGTATCAAATTTGCCAACAATCTCTTGAATATGACGCTTCTTAATAAGCCCCAAATTCCCCTCTAAACATAAACATCCTATCAATCACTCTACATCAACCCAATAGCTCGAATCATCAAGACAGTTAAGCTAGACAGCAAATTTATCTAGAGACAAGATAGGGCAGATAGTTCAAACAGACGGACTAACCCATATTTTAAATTTATTTGTCTTTGTTCTAAATGTTTGCCCAAATAAAGATGTTATTCTCTCTCTCTCTCTACATTTATTTTTTATACAAATGAAATATTGAAATATCTAGTGCAGTGTTAATGATAATAATTAATATTAAGAAACGATAACACCACAAAATTGTTACATAGTGCTAAATATAATTTTAGACATGTAACGTCAGCTAACAGTTATATCATTCAATGCCTGGCGGTGCTTTAGTACGGGGAGTAGTTGTTTTAACTGTTAGCTGGAGTTTTTACATTATTATGTAAAACATTAGTGCAGTAACGCTCATAGAGATTTATTACTCTCAATATTAATTATTATTATTTATTTTTTACATAATTTTTATGAAACTGTTATAGTTTTTAAATAAAGTACAAAAAAATACATACATCTATTTTTTTTCTTTTGCTTGGAAATAAAAAAGTGTATAAAAATGTTGTTTAGTTCTTTGTAAGCTTTATATATTGTTCGACAATTATTTAGAATCCATAAGAAAAATTAAACACCAGCTACCAGTAATCGAAAATACTTCAAAAGCTTTTCAGTCCTTCTAATAATAAAAGCTTATATTTAAAGTTCGAGCTCAAATATCTAGATTTGGTGATATAGACTAAAATGTTTGAAAGGTATCTAGGGACCCTTAAATGAAAATTTTCTCGTGCTATTGCATGCGCCCGTCGCGAAGCAAGTGCACAGATGTTTGCGACAAGGGGCCATGCTCGTTCTAGATGCGGTTGGCCTAAATTTGTGACACGAGTCAGACTCGTGGTTGTAAGTCAAAGGCTTAAAAAGTTTGTCAAAATTTTTCACGAACATAACACTTTTCCGTACCTGGTTTTTATCTACCGTGAATACTGTTTGTTTTTATGTTAGTTCTATTGAGTTATTTGATTGAATATTTGTTAGGTATATAACCCCTTTATATATCTTAAACGAAACTACCCGAACTCACCCATTTCTTCCCATTAAATTTGAACAATCCCCAGAACCAATTACTGTTGATTAAATTCTTCAACCCCCACTCCCTGAAACCCTAATATTCTATCTAAAATTTGTTGAATTTGATCCTCGTTTATCACGTAGTGAAACATTTTTAATATTCAATCTAAATATTAACATCCTCCTCTCACAATTTTTGAATTCATTTGTGAAAATCATCAAAATGGTTTAACCAGCAAAGATAAATTTTTTTCTTGAAAATAAGTGAAACTAAGTGTTTCTTTACCTACTATAAAGATATGTACATTAATTTTTAATTCCATCATTGAATTCAAGACAATATACTAACACTCCAGGTCAGTTTAGACGAACAAACGGCATTTATTTATATTTATGTGCATTGTATTATGTATGTATTTATGCCTGAATAAATATTATTGTATGTATTGTTAGGGATCTAAATATAAAACTTAATTCTATGGCGATTTCTCTTCCTAGTTATTTTATGTATAAGACTATTGAACATCTGAGTTCATATTTTTATGTAATTTTATAAATCCATAAAAGGATGGAAGTACTCGGTTTATTGGAAATAGTATTTTGCTGAATTAGAAAATAAGGAATTAGATTCGTTGATGAAAGATTTTTGTGTATATGTTCCTATTCAATTGCTGTGTAAATAAGAAAATTGTACGTAATGTAAGTTACTTCTAATTTGATAATAAATAGTTTATAATCAAAATAATAGTCATTGTGGTTTTACAAAAATGGGATTGAGTCTTAAAACTAACAGAAAAAGAAGAGATGGCATTTTATTTTAAATTATATACTTGGAAATTAATAATGGTTATTATTATTAATAGAACTTCCTACGGTGTGTTTTTTTAATAAAATATATATTGAAGATTGAAAGGATTAAAAAATTATGTGATCACAATATTCAATTTCATTTTGGTGATTCAAAATTTCACCAATTGAACATTTAGCTGTGAAAGTTGTTTGCCAAATAATTAATTGTCCACTTTTAGGCTCATTAGTTAATAATTACATTTTGATTTTAATTTACCTTAATTTGAGGTATTTTGTGTAACAGTATAAATGATATGTATCGCACAAAAATACCGCTAAATTCAATTAAAATATTCCCATATCCATATGGCTGGACGTTTCCATTCCTCGTATTGTTTTCGCTCATTAATGATCACTTTATCTGTACAAGTAATTCCCTGTGTGGTATGTTAATAAGTCTCGAGATTAATCGGATTCTCGGCGTGCCTCCGCCCGGCACGACACCTGTCGTGGCCCCAAACCATTCACGCATAATTACCGACAAGACAATGCCAGTTCCGCAACGGGTTTTCCCTCTCCGTCTCTCCAGATCTAGCCAACGTATTGCTGGCCATCTCCATCCCTAGGCGTAGAGGTCGCGGTGCGAAAGGTTAAGAGTACTTTACCGATGTTCCAAAGGTCGCGGGTTCGAAACCGCTGCGCAGGAGGGCAAGGCGCGCCCGCACGACGAGGATGCGCTCTCCTGACAATTGACATTAGAACGAGGCTGGGTCACGAACACAAAGAGCTGCCACACCAAACTGGCATTTCGAATATGGCGTAAACAAATATAAAGATTGATGTATACTTTTCCCAAGACTCAATGAATTGTAATAATTTATAACATACGAAATGTAGTTAGTAGCATCTGCTTTAGTTCTAATTTCTATAGGTTCAGATTATATAAGTTGTTACAAACTACAAAAAATATTCATATGAACTTGAAAGTAAGCCCAATTACATGAATCGCTTTTATAAAACAATTAATAATTTTGCCAAATTTAACTAACACATCACTTAATCAATACCTACCTAAAGGTCACTTATAACAAATAATAAATAGATCAAATCCAATCCAATTAATTTTCGAAATGTCAACGGTTCCAAAATCAGATCTTAATTATAACATTCGCGGTGTAATTATAAAAATTGCCAGCAACCGATAATCGGCCGATCACATTTTGACAGGCAGACGTTCACTTGTTATCGCGCCAGAGGCGGCCTTTGGGAAGGTCGCTTCTGGAACACTCTCAAGCCATTTAAGGTGTATCATCATCGCCAATAAGTAAGTGGAAGGCGCGCGCCTGCCTCCAATTAAGCGAGCGCTTCTACGTCCCGAGGCCTGAAGAAGATCGAAATGTCAAAACAGGCCGGGCCTTACAATCTCGTCCAGAACATAGGGAAGGTCGTCTGGTTGTTAAGTAATTCCTGTAAGAAATTGTTCAATAATAAATTATTATGTTCAAATAATAACCTCTTATATCTTTTTGGAAAAGTTGAATTTATTTAAATTTTAAAGTATACAATATAAATAATAATAATATAATATGTTCTATTTGGTATTTTTGTTTTGTAGATCTAATCGTTAACTTCACAGTCAGTTATTCTTCTGTGCAAAAATATTTAATACTTTAATAGATTATTATGTGGAAAATTAAAAAATTAACCTGTTTGAAAATCGGAGATGTAGCCAGATGGCGAGATATACATCATATATGAAATTGTTTGAAACAATTATTATGTTTGTTGAGACATAATTCCATACCGTACTTCTTAGACTTGTTATGGGTAAATTCTTTGCATTTAGGCATCTTACAACTCATTTTCTTATCTTTAATAAATAGCCAATGCCATGTTTGGTGAGCCCGAACTTTAACTTGTGGTATATGCTTCATTTTCCTCTCTTTCTCTTCATTTCAAATTCCTTCTCTAAACTATTACTAAGACGATCACGTTTTGTAGTAGCTGATCTTATGTTGCATTAATTTTAATCTATTTCTACAAGAAATTGAAATTTATTTAATAATAATTCTGGTTGCTTCCTAGAATAACTAGTTATAGACTAACCAGGATTTTTTTTGATTTACCGTCGAGTCGCAGACGCAAACTGCACGCACGTACGTCCTAGACTTTGCACGACATGTTAGCCATTGTATTTTTTATTGATTAGTTTTGAATTGAAATTCGTAAACTTTTATCACCAACAACGCTATTAATATGGCCGGCGTAGCTACTCCAGTTCAGGCTGCTTAGCCGCCCTCAACATCGCCGACCGCCGTCAAGAAGGCTGTTTCTGCTAAGAAAGCAAAAAATCCCAGGACGAAACCTTCTCATCCACCGACCTATCAAAATCAAAAGCCTGAAAGAGCGTGGCGGTTCTTCTCTGCAAGCTATCAAGAAGTACGTCACAGAAAACTGCAAAGTTGACGCAGAAAAGATGTCGCCACTCATTAAGAATTAAGACCTCAAGTCGGCTGTGACCTCGGGCACCCTCGTCCAGATGAAGGGCAAGGGCGCGCTTGAATCATTCAAACTTGCTTCCGGTTCGTCGACGGCCGCTACGGCCGCCAGTGGAGCAGAGGCTAAGGCTAAAACCGCCAAGAAGTCTACAATCATGAAGGCGGCAAAATTGCCTAAGAGTGCAGCGAAAAGTGGTGACCAAGGCGGAGCCAAGAAGACCGTCGCAGAAGAAAAGAAATCCTCGACCTGAAAGCCTAAAAAAGCCTCATCTACCACCGCTGCATCCGAGAAGAAGGTAGCAAAATCGAAGGCCAAGGCTCGTCCCCGTCGAAAGCCAAAAAGGCGACCAAGAGCTGTCCTACAAAAAAAAACCCAAAGCACTCAAGCCAAAGAGGGTGAAGGTCGCTCCGAAATCCGGCGCGAAGAAACCTTCTCCAAAAAAGAAGTAGTCAACCACCACCATTATTTTTTTTAATGTGGAAAAATTTGAAAACGGTAGAACTTGGCAATGTCGCTCCCAAAAACGTTAAGCCTAAAAGATGGTAAAAATATTTCATTATTGTCTCTTCATATAAATTTTATAATAAATATCTACAGTTGTAGACAGAAGTAGAAGAACTTTTCCAGAATTCTAATAAATGGGTACATTATATATGGGTTTGACTGGAAGGACATTCTAAAGGTCATTCCGCCTGTGATTCCTATTCTCAAAATGTAATGTATTTTTTATGTATGTGTATATGAATGCATTTTGTTAACAAGTAATCCAAAGCATCCTAATAAACAATATTCCTTCTTTCAGCCGTAAAATAGATCCACATCTCCCATAAGACTGTTATATTCGGAAATTATATAAAAATATTGATTTTTTTCCTCCCGATCATATTTTTTACTTTTCACAATTGAGTTTTTTTTTTAATGAGGATACTAATGTCACATTCCGGATAACAGATAAAACATCCACAGTATCAATTGTTGGAATAAATTCGTGACTTGTCTTAGGATATACAATTGGAAAACCTTCCGTAACCTCTCCTCTCGCCCACCTCTCTCCGCCATCCTTTCCTAATATCCTCCTCTGGCTTCCCCACGACCGATCCCTCCGATATTGCTAAATACTTTGCATCTCTTCTTACTAAGATATTCATTCTAACTTCCCTAATGATCCCTAAAATAAGGTTCCCTATGCTGCTCCCTCTCACTATTCCCACCTCTCCCGCCACGCTACATCGCTCAATGCCAGCCTAGCAGCCTTCGAAGATGGAACTCCCTATCGGTGTTACCGCCAGATGAGAAATTCGTGCTGTGATACGTTTTTTAAGTGCAAAACGGATTTCACCTATTGACATCGTCATTTAATCGAAGTTTATGGGGAAAATTACATATCTGTTCAGCATGTTCGCAAATGGTGCAGTGAATTCAGTGAAGGCCGCATGGAAATTCACGATCAAGACAGGAGCGGAAGACCTTCAGTTTCAGATGAAATTTTCAAAAAGTTGAGAGAAGATCATCATTAACAAACTTGCTTTCCGTATTTCTGAGACATCCAACACTACAATTCATAAGATTTTAACTTTTAATCGACTTTTTGCCTCATGAAACAACAGTAAACTCCGACAGATATTGCGACACATTAAGAAAACTGAAACGTGCGATCCAGTATCGCCGAAGAGGAAGATTGTCCAGTGGTTTAGGCTTCTCCATTACAACGCTCGACCTCATGTTTCACATCAAACTCAAGAACTGCTGAGAGATTTTGGTTGAACTGTTGTGCCCCACACTCCCTACAGTCCCGACCTAGCCCCAAGTGATTATCACTTATTCCCAAAATTAAAGGGACACTTGGGTGGTTTACGCTTCAATGCCGATAATAAAGTCAAGGAAGAGGTTACTCGATTCCTTAAAGGATTGGCGGTAGAATTCTATAACATGGGAATAGACAAACTGGAGCATCGTCTGCAAAATTGTTTGAACAGAAACGGCGATTATGTAGAAAAATAGCATAAGTTTTGAGCTTTAAAATGATGTATAACACTAAGAACAAAAATATAGCTGTCTATTATTAAAAATCATGAGAATTCAACCGTTTAGCAAAACGAAACTGACATCACACCTGAAAGGATCACTTTCCTACTCAAACTCTTCAAAAACTCCTCTCCCGGTTTCGATATCATTCCTTACTGCGCACTTAAACACCTTCCACCTAATTTAATCTCCTTCCTTTACACAATCTTTCACGCCTGTATTGCCGCCGGATATTTCCTAAGCACCTGGAAAACTGCCAAAGTCATCATGCTCATTAAAATGAGCAATGACCCATCTAACCCATTCCTTTACCGTCCCATATGCCTACTTAATACCATGAGCAAACTTGAAACTTGAACGTATTATATGTCATGGACTCTCTGTCCATGGTGCTATCTATGCCCTCACTTCCTCCGCCATCAACGCTGCAATTAGCCACATCATTACTCCCGTCGTTTTCGACATTCAAAAAGCCTTCGACACCGTTTGACACCAATCTCTCTATCTCTCTATCTTATCAAATCAAATTCTTCTACAAAACCCTTCCTCTACACTCTCTTCACATACGACATCCCACTTTCCAAATCCTCTATAATGCTAATATACACGGACGCCACAGCTCTCTGGCCCTCTCACAATATCCCCCGCACAGCCATCTCTAATCTTCAAAAGGACGTCATCTCCTTTACCAACTGAGTCCACACTTGGCATCTAACCATTAACCCCTACAAATCCCAATACACAATCTTCCACCACCCTCATTGCTTTCATAAACTCCCTAATCCCTCCTCTATCTTAATCTCGGTCAACAATCATCATATTCAATAAAAACAAATTTCCTACCTTGGCATCCTATACCAACATAATTTTAGTCATCACTAGACAATACATCCTCGCTTCCTTAAAATCCAGCCTCCCAGACCACACTTCCAATATTCAACTCCGCACCTACAAAGCTTTCGTTAGATGTGTTCTCGAATTCCCGCATGCTTTCTTCACCTCCTTAACCTCCTCTCGGCTCGCCATCCTCTTCTCTACTGAACGTCGTCTTCTCTGGAAATACTGCCTACTCCTCACTGTCACACCTAACGAAATAATCTACGAACAATCAAGAGAGGCAAGTTATCTTCTTCGTCCTCCAATTCTTTTTAAACAACACTTCCACTCGCAACTTTTTCTATAATCTAATATTTTTTACTATAATTTAATTTCTATTGATCTAATATTAAATTATGAATCTACAAAGTAAAAACACTTAATTAGAAGGAATTGAAGGAACAAATGCAAAATTTAATTGATGAATTTGATATTATGGACTAATGTTAAAAAAAACCTTAATTTGAAGAAAAAACTTTTCGGTCAAAAACGTTAATAATACAGATAATTTAATTGACGAACATTAACAAATTTTAAAGAAAACATGTAAAATTAAAATTGATGAATAAAAACGTTAATTGAGGTTTTTATAGTCTCTGGTTACGAATTTGAAGAAACAAATATAAAATTTAATTTGATTGATTCAGTCAATATTGTAGATGCATTTACAAAAATTTTATTATTTTTTTAATTTAAAGGAAACTCTGGGGTTGGGAGTTATAGCTCACTACGAATTTGATAATAAACGTGCAAAATTATAAATGATATATTGAATTGTAAATAGTTCAAATAGTTTATTTAGATGAATGTCAGTGGTCAGGTGTAATCGATGTTGCTAATTTAAATTTGATCTTTATAGAAGTGTAAAATTTTATATAATTTTTATTCCATCTGCTTTAACATGATAAATAAAAATATATGAAGGCATATGATCATTTTAGTTTTACTAGAAAAGCGCATTCGTTAGTTATTAAGACAAAAAGCTTCAGCGAAAAGGTTTGTACAATACTAAAGGCTAATTTCTTTATTATCATAACTAATTATATGTATAGTGGATCTTATCGATCGATAGGAATGCGGTTCGTTAGATTAAGCGGTCTATCTACTCTTAGTGGTTCAGTGCCCCAAGTATTGAATTGAACATATTAAGCCCCTCGGAAATATAGGAGTCTTCTAAATCAACGGAAAAAAACGTTGGCTGATGTTCGGAAATGCCTGATAAATCAATTGGTCCTTCCGATGCTGATCTCCGTGATGATGAATGCTGTTATCAACTAGGCATTATGTATGTAGATTCGCGCGATGTAGAATTGTGTGCGAAGTAATCGACTGTTTCATTTGGCCCGTGTATTTGATCTCCTGGTCCAGGATGTCATGAAACGTTTTACTAAACGAGTCGAGTATACATTCTCTGGATGGGTCGACTTTTGGGATATCCCCTGTTACGTGGATCAGTTGGACCGCTAAACCCTAAACCATGGCGTTTCCGTTCTGAGTTGGCAACAAGGGGTGTTCCTTTTGTGTTGATAAGAATTCGGTTTCTTTTAAATAATTCTTAGGATATTGTATATTATTTATGTTCTTGTATAGTGGAATGCAACTGCACTGACTATATGATCATAATTCATCTTCTGCAATGATTAGGCGTATGGGAAGTAGCTTCTCCACTTCCCAGAATTCTGATTTTCATTCCCTGTTTCGGTAATCAAATCCAATTCTGAAGATCGTTCGGTCTAATTTTCGTTACTATCGTGGAGGCTCTTAAGTTGTCCTGGAGAATTGGTTTTGAAAATTGGCTGATCCATAAACTTCCACTAGTTGGACAATGAGGAGCCGTTTGTTGTTGTACCGACTTTTGAAAGTTTCTCATGCAGTTGTATAATTGGTACCTGTTATTGGAAGATGGTTTATGAGTTGTGCTGCTTCGTCAAATATGTATCCTTTTGGGTACGTTTATTCCCTGTTTCAGTAATCAAATACAATCCTGGAGATCGTTTTGTTTAATTTTCGTTAGTATCGGCTCTTAAGTTGTCCTGAAGAATAGGAGTTGAAGATTGGCTGATCCATAAACTTGTCCACTAGTTGGGCAATAAGGAGCCGTTTGTTGTTGTACAGACGATTGAAAGTTTCTAATGCAGTTGTATAATTGGTACCTGTCATTGGAAGATTGTTTATGAGCTGTGCTGCTTCGCCAAGTACGTATCCTTTTGGGTACTCTAATTATTCTATTAAAGAAATGGCGCTGTTGTTATGGATGTTTTGTTCAAATAACTCCTGGAAGTTTGCCCATTTATCGTACCTCCCTCATGGGTCGGTATATTTTTAGCTAGGACGGTAGGATTTGATCTGGCGGTTCCGGACATTGTTTGGACTAGCGCAATGTTGGCACGTATCTATTTCTTCACCTTTATGTTTTGAAGGAATAAGGTGTTATGGTTGGTGGTGTTTATCGACTAGTTTGCATTCAACAATGAACATTTTTTCTAGTTTACTTAATCGATTTACTGTATCCACATGTCGGCTTCATCTTGTAATATTGTGGATACTTGCTTTGCTTGGCCAAAATGTTCAATTAAGGCTAGATACGAAGTTGTAGCCTATGATTGCTGGTGATGCTTCGTAAGTCTGTTCTTTGGTGGTTGGTGATGAAACGCTGATTTTAGTTTCTGTCTGGTGACATTTTACATTGTTATGTCGGTTAGTATTCTGTCCAAGTCTTTGCCTAATGCTTGCTGCTTCTGGGTGTACTCGTTCAATTGCTCCATCTGGACTGCAGTTGCTTGCATAACTTTTTCTTCCAATCAATTTTGGGCCTAGAGTCGTTTTCTTCGGTAGCGAAGACGTGGTCTTCACTTATCGTGTGGAAGTGCTGCTTTGATTCGGGCGTAAATTAGAATCGTGTCGTTGGACCTGGTGGAGTATGTGTTGTGTTGTGAAAAGTTGGTTGTTGTTAAGCTACTCGTGTGAGAGCTTCTGTTTTGACTCGGGTCGTAAATCCGAATCAAAAGGTTACCGTGTGGAGGTAGTAGGTAGAGAACGTCCTTCTCGGAGGGGTTGTCCACAGAGTAGCAGCTGTCAACTAAAACGAACAACGTGCATAGGTTCCCGTACTCGACCCCAGAGTAGTTTAGAACGTGTTGTAAGCTCATTTTAGATTTTTCTTTGGATGGCTCCCACTCTGGCACCAAGTGGTCAGGGAATCCAATTCGAAGTACGCACACGCAATGTGTACGCACACGCTGCGATGATGAGCGCCGGTACGGAGATGAGCTCGTCTGCTCGATGAGGCACTCGTACGTGCTTGAAAGAAGGTGGCTCCGTGGTGTTTGTTGACACTATGTGTAAGGCAGCGGAGATCAAGCAGGATGATAAATTGTTTTCTAAGGTTTTTAGGCTCTTCAATTATTTCATATGTTTCTGAAATTTTATACATAATTTATATTTACATAATATACGTCATATCTAGGATTACAATACTCGAGGCTAATTTCTTTATTATCAGTCTACAAACTATAACTAATTATATGTACAGTGGATCTTATCGATCGCTTGGAATGCGGTTCGACAGATAAGGCGGCACGCATATCTACTCTTGGTGGTCCGGTGCCTTGTTCAATTATTGAATTGAACAATACATTCTATGCGTTTCTTACTCAAGCAAGCATTATTGGGCTTTGGAGAAGATGATGCACTTTCATGTTTCTTTTTATTGTAATCGTAGACCTAAGTCTTATCACCACTAACCACTTTATTAAAAACATTAGGATCGTCTTGTAATCATTGAAACATTTCTTCGCAAACAGCTAGGCGTTCCGTCCGTTCATTCATCATAATTTTGGGATAAAGTTTGGCACACACTTTTCTCATCTGCAAATCTTCTGTCACTATCTTCTACACCGTAGCCTGACTTAATTCCAGTTTATCGGCAATACATATAAATCTAATGGTCCGTGTTTAATAGTTTATGCAATTTCCAGTTAGGCTTATTGAAGGTCTCCCAGCTCGGTTATCGCCTTCAACGTCCTGGCAGCTATTTTTGAACCTCTTGTATCATATAAAAACCATTTCATATGACATAATTTCCTCTTAGTAAGCCGCTTGAATTATACAAATAGTATTTGTTGTCATTGTTTTCACTTTCATACAAAACGTATTTTCCACTCGGTCAGTTTAAGATAGGTGAATGACACACACTAACTCTGCTAGCGAGCTTTGCACTCCAACATCTTGGGGACAACTGATGCGTGTGTACTTAGTTAGCTGACAAACTACCTACTTAGAAAACAATCAGTCTTGAAGCTTCATTACACTATATTTTATCTGTTCCCAATTCTTAAATCTAAAATGAAAATTAACACGTATCATTTCTTGAATAATATTGAACACAAGAAATCAAAATAAAATTATTACAACATGTAGATTAGTTATTAATTCTCTAATATTACGTAGTCATACGTCTTTATACGGAAAATATTTCATTATAAATTACAGATATACATTTCTCTTTACGGACAATCAGATGCTGTACATCATAGGCGCTTCTACCTGTACACCTATAATATAAATCTTGCATCGAAGGTTAAACGGTATGATCTAATCCATTTAACGGTGATTAGAAAGGCCGTAGAGATACGGCGCCGCTCGGTGGAAATTAGGTAGGAAACGGATCTTCCCCGTGATCCACCAGTTGCGAAAACGCTCGCAAGAAGAACGAAAAAGGTAATTTATGGCCGTGTAACGGTAATTACCTTAGGAAAACGTTCTCTGCGCCCGTAATTAATAACTCGCCTGTCTAAGTACAGACCCATACGTGCTCGCTCTGCCTGTAAGTGTGCGTTAGCAGTTGGGACGAGATGAAGGAAAAAAATTACAAAACGCCGAGCGGGTAACAGGGACGCGATGAAGAAAAAAAATAGTGCCGTCTGAGAGTTGCGCAACCAACTCAGCCACTCTAAATCAATCAGGATGAAAGTAACAAGTCAATATGCGAATGGGTCGTAACGGTAATTGCCGATGTGTGAAGATGGGTGAATGATTGCCACAGGTCCGCAATTTTTTAATTTAATTTTAATTTTCTATGCCACTAAATTAGAAATTCATCAAATGTTTCTGGGTTCGTGTATGCTTTAGATTTGCAATTTATTAAAATCAATCAATATAGTAGCACCTAATTAATTTATCATCCTTAAGGTTACGACTCTATTTCATTGAAGTATACTTATTACTTCGTTCAAATTCTAAAAAGTTAGATCAGAAGTATTATAACATAATCATACATTATATTTTCAGAATTTAATCATTTTGTTTTCAAAATGTGTTTTTTAAGTACTTTGACCATAATATGTGAGTATAGAAAATGGTTCTTTATTTAATGTAAGAATTCTGGAATAAATATTGGCCTTTGTGGTTTTAAATCATTTCTCATTTATTAACTAATTTTGCATGACAACTAGGTAGCCATTACTTTTGGCAATATCTATAATTTTAAGTAGTTCTGTCGTTTGATTCTTGGAAGATAATGGGATTGAAAAAGTTCAGGGAATCATAGAATGAATTACAAAAATTGGTGGGTTTTTGGTATATATTAAATTCAAGTTTGTTACTGTTGATGTGAATTATGGAGAGGTCTAAAAAGTTAATCTGATTATTTTGTTCGTATGTGATTTTTTTTGACGCCAATTAAATCAATGTTTACAGCAAAATAATAATATACATTCTAAAATTAATGTACATTATTATTTAGTTGTAAACATTGATTTAATTGGCATCAAAACATACAATTATATCATCAACAATAACATATGTTGCTTTGTGAATGCTAGGTTAATTATTTTCCATGAACCATAAATAAATCTGTCAGCAATTGATGTAAGGAACAACTAATGACCAGACCTGTAATCTGTTGATAAAACTGATTATTTAAAACTAACGTAAAGAAAAAATTTAACAAATAATAAAGCAAAAAATAGAAGTGACAGCGAAGGTACTAGGAATAATAGAGACAAAAGAAAAGGACAAGGAATGGAGAAAATCCATAAAGGATACTGGCTTATATGAAAAGGAGTAGAGACAAAGGAAAGAGCAAAAGGTGGAGGTGGGCTAATTATAGCACCGGAAAGGATAAAATATAAAATAAGAAAAACACCTGAATAAAAAATTTATGACTGCACATATAAAACTAATAGAGGAATAAATATAGACGATGATAGTAGCATACGGACCTAATGAAGATGCAAAAAAAAGAAACGAAAGGAGATCTAAATGGCGAAAACGAAAGGAAAATGAGAAAAAAAATGAGTCGAAGAAGAAAACATACGAAAAAACAATGGAGAAAGAATAATACAACTGTTCATCTACCACAATCTAGTAATAAACACTAAATTTAAACATAAATAAATACACAAATACACGCGAACCCAGGACACCAGAAATGAGAAATCAATTATGGGTTATTACTTAGTAAGCAGAAATAACTGAAGAAAATTAAGAAATGTAAGAGTCACGAAGAAAGCAGAAATAGGGAGTGACCACAAACTATTAAAAAAAAGCATACAGACTCAAACAAGACAATACACAACAAATACATGGAAGAAGAGAAACATGCGAATATAGAGAAAAATGGGAAACATTTAAAAGAATAATCTTGGAAGCAGCAAAAGAAAGTTACAGAACAACAAAAATAGGAAGCAAATAAATAAAAAAGACGAATTTCTGGAATGAGAAAATTGAAAAAAGCGGTAAAAAATAGAGGTATACAAACAAAAACAGAACATATTACTACAAGATATACAAAAAAAGAGAGATGAAACAGAGAGAAATTTTAAACAAAACCAAAAATTATTTTATTAAACCCTAAAGCAATTATGGAAAAAGAAAGAGTACAATATGATGAATATAAGAGATAAAGACGGAACGATATTTACAAACGAAGAGAACATAATGGAAAGATAAGATAGGATGGAGAAATCATTTCCAGGAGCTAACAAAAGAAGAGAAAGAAGAAAATGGATCTGAATATTAAGGAACAAAGGATAAAAGAAAGAAATATTTTCTTTCTTTCTTTGCAGATATAGAAGAAATAAAGGAAGAGGAAATTATAGAAGCAATCAAAAAACTAAAAATCCGAAAAACGACAGGATATGATAAAATAACGACATAAATGATGAAATACATGAGAAAAGAAGGAATTATAAAAATATAAGAAATGAAAGAAACCGATAAAGGTTGGGTATTGAAAGATGGAAGAAATGAAAATAGCGGAACTAATGTTTGCAGATGACATAGCAATAATGGCGGAGTTAGGAGGAGAACTACAAAAAATATGGAGGTAATAGAGGAAGAACTACAGAAAATAAATTATGACAAAGACAATGATAATATAAAAGGAGAAACAAGAACACAAAATAAAAATAAAAAGAAAGGAAATCTAACATGTAGAGAGCTATAAATACCTAGGAACAATAATTCAGGAAAATGGAAAATGGACCAAGAAATCGAAGACAAAATAAGAAAAACAGCGAAAATCTATAGGATGTTAAAGAAAGAAATAACAAAAACAACAGACAGAGAAATTGTGAAAAAAGTAATCAGGCCGTCGCTAATATATAGCAGTAAAACATGGACGATGACAAAAAAAACACAAAGAAAGAATAAATGCAATGGAGATGAGAATACTCAGAAAAATAGAAAATAAAACCAGAAAGGATAAAATAAAGAACGAAACGTAAAGAATATAGCTTCAAATCAGACCAATACAGGAGAAAATAAAGGAAAACCAAATGAGATGGTTCGGACATGCAACAAGAATTAGAGAAGACAGAATCACAAGAAAAATATATATGAGACGCAAGTAACAGGAAAGCAATAAAAGAGACTTAGAAATGAATGGAACAGTTAAATAAAGGTGCAAGCGTCCAGAAATAATACTACATGGGAAGATTTAAAAGAGATAGAAAAAGACAGGAAGAAATGGCGGACATGACAAATTAGCTTTTATAATAAGTAGTAAAAATGTAACGCCTAACACCAAGAGGTAAATAGGTAATTTTGTTGTAAACATACTTCAAATGCTTCTCCTTTTAAACTTCATAAAATAAAGCACGTTTGTTTTTAAATTTAAAAAAAAAAATGTTGAAAACACTGCAATAATTTCACTTTATCTTAATCACTTCAAGTAAACTCAGAAACTATACAGTTTAATTCATCTATCCTATTTTAAATAATCTTTGGATATTCGTTGATTGAAACATACCTGTTACACTAAACGATATCAGTTAAGATCCTTGAGATAGTTCAATTGAATTTTTAATTATTCTTTTAAATCCTTGCTGGATAATTAACATAAGAAATTACGGGTTGACCAGTAGATCTGGTTTATAGGTTTTTATGGAGTCAAACAATCTTGGGGCCAATGTATTGATGACTTAAAATTGATAGAAACTGAAGAGAATTTTTGGCAAGCCTTTGATATGTGCTAAACTTAGAATTTTTCATCATAATGGTCTGTCTCAAGAATAATAACTAAATTTGATTTGTCGACTTCTGTGATAATCAAGGATTTAAATGAACCTCTAGATTTAATAGATTTTGTTATGATTAAATTTGAAAAGCATTTTTTTGAACTGGCCTTTAATATATTTGTGCTTTTGGAATAAGAGGTTGCTGTACCTCTTTTGAAGCAACTTCTGAATTAGCACGTAGTAACAGTAGAAACCATCTATTGCGTTTTAAATGAAATGGTGCTATCATTACAATAATATAAATAAATTAAATTATAATTTAAAATACAAAAACATTTCGCAAATCTACAACAATGAGTTTTCCTAAGACTACAAAGCAATTCACTTATTGAAACAACAACTTCTCTGGCTAATACCTAGACAGACATTGAATGATACCAAAGTAATTTGCGTGTTAGAAATAGCACAGCTATCAAAGCAAAACTAGTTTTATTATTTCTGTTAAATAAACTCATAAACGATTAAATGTACTTTAAGCTGTTTTGTTAATGAATATGATATGAGAAATTATGGACAAGAAATGAATTTTCGCTTATTTCATTAAAATAAACTAGCAAAGGCAATTAAATAATTTATCATTCAAGTTTATATTCATGTGTAGACACGTGCTTTCATCTCTTGGTCTCTCCAGCACAGCTCTATTATAAAATTGATTTTAAATGCAAATAAAACGACAACGAACTTAAGGACTTTAATAAGTTTTATGATTAAATTATACTTATTTTAAAGTGTTTAATTCGGTGTTTTTCTATAAATCGTTTTCTAAAACACAGATGGCCTTGTAAATTTGCCTAGGTATTAATAGGTACATAGGAGAAGTGGTATTTATGATATTTATGAAAATATTTTTAAATACAAATGTAATACAAAACAGTATTCAATTCAAGATAGCATCAGGATTATTAACAAGTTTCAACAAACTTACTCAGAGTAAGTACATATTGATTTGGTTAGTGAAAGTAGTGGTAGAAATCTATAAAATATCCATTAGTCGACATTACAACAACTTAGAATATTTTAAAAAAGAGTTTAACTCTGAAAGTATATAATTTTGAAATACATTAGGTGGTACATTCAAAACGATGTGAATTTGTCAATTGGTTTACACAACAAACAGTAGATTTTTCGTGTTTTATGATGAAGAAGATTTTGAAATTGGTGATTATATGTATTATTAAAAAACTGTTTTGGCATAAGGAAAATCCAAAAGTAATTTATCAAAAACCTTTAACGAATTTAGATAAAACACTTTGACACTGTGAAAACTGTTTCGTATTTGGCGTAAGGAAAATTCAAAAGTAATTTATCAAAAACCCTAACGAATTTAGATAAAACACTTTATAACTTTGTTTTATCACTATATTTTTTAACTGTGGCTATAGTTTTGATTATACGCTGATCATCATTCGTTTAAAAATGCACCACCAAGTAAACGCCGCTACCATACAAGAAAAACCTTTACAGCCTCAACAAGTTTTTTATGTAGCTATGACCTAGTGATAGATAGATTATATTTCTTTCAAAATTCTCCTGCTAATATTGCAACGGTAAATGATGTTCGATATCGTGAGTTGTTAACTGATTTTTTACCAGAACTAAATAATATTGATCTAGACGATATGTGCTTTTAACAAGATGGTGCTAATGGCATATTTGTTTTATTCAGATAAACATTTCCTAAATAAAATTACTGTAAGAAATGGTCATGTTACTTGGTCACCAAGATCGCGTGTCCTAGTGCCGGTCAACTATTCTCTTTGGGATTATATAAAAAACTTTAACATTAGAAAGAGAAAAGCATACTGTAAATATTATTAAATCTAAACTAGGATTATTATATTTGATAATCCAAATGTCCTTATATATATGTCCACGTGTCCACCAAATCACTTTTATCACTCACCGTATTAACTTTAATAACTTCAACTCTACTTAATAAATTGATATTGAATATAACTCCAAAATACAAATATCTAACGATTATCATCATTAAATCACTTTATAGGGAGTGTTTATTTAACATACGGAAAAAAATCAAAGAGTTATTTCCATTCTAAGAAGATTTTTTGAAAATCCACTTTGTTTCGATTATATAGGGCGAACAAAATTTTCGACGATAACAACATTATATTACCAAAAGATACCTGTAAATACCTTAACCTACAGAACGCATTATTATATTACACCCAGGAATTATCCAATTTCACAAGCCTTTCATATTTCTCACTGGTGTAAACTAATGACCTTAAATAGCCCCTAGAAATAATCCAGGCATCGAGAATTAAACCTCGATGCCTCGTTAAGCAAACCACGAGAGAGGTCCACCAATCCAGCGATCTTCTGTATGTTACAAAAAACTACACTAAAATGCGCTGGTGCACCATCGTGCATAAACCACATTGCATTTCTTGTTGCCAGAAGTGTATCCTCTAGAAACTGAGGTAGCGTTCGTTCTAAAAAGTTGAGACATAGCTCACCAGTAAGTCTTCCTGGTAGAAATACCTCTCCAATGAGCAGAATTCCAACGCAAAAATTCAACGAGAACTGCTGTTTAAAACAATCTTAAAGTTTCTTATATGGATTTATTTTAGCTCACACATGGCTATTATGTAAATTCCTTATTGAATTTCTTGAAAAAATCACA
Organism: Ontholestes murinus; assembly: GCA_963969525.1. Lineage (NCBI taxonomy): Eukaryota > Metazoa > Arthropoda > Insecta > Coleoptera > Staphylinidae > Ontholestes > Ontholestes murinus. The sequence goes on from OZ018396.1 coordinate 24,428,053, forward strand.
TCTTCGGTTATAAGAAACTGGTGCTGATTCTTGAGGAATTTGAACCAATGAGTGCAAAAACCATTGACAGAATGCAATAGGTGGAGGAGAATCAGAAGGAAGTGTTCGAAAGCATTATATGTCATATGTGTACAACAAATTGTCTTTATCTCGTTGATTGTTGAGGCACTTATATTTATATAACTATTGATGATTTTCAACAAATAAAAAGTTGAAAATCATCAATAGTTTACTATTATTATTATATTAAGTGAAATTGTCTTTAAGAATTTTCCAAAGAGTCCCTTTACATACATTTAATGTATTTGCAATTTTCTACTTCGTTTCAAAATGCCTGTTTCATTTAGATGTTGATGAATACCTTGGAAAATCATTTTATATAGAACCACCTAGTTTGTAATGAATTGGCATCAGCAAGTCCATAAATGAATGCATGTCAGTCATCTTGATGTTCGTATAGTTTATGACTTAACTTACAAAAGTCTAACTATTAAAGACAGGAAATAAACGTAAAGCAATCAAACATCTTTCAGTCTCAGCAAATTCAACAAATACCAAATTATCAATTACGAGACGTAGCTAAACGAAATCGACGTTTAAACAGTATTTCTTTTCGATGCCAGCACTTGCCTGCTGTCAGTGGATACAAGTCTTAGTAACAACGCATTTTTTGATTTTTTTGTACTACGAACGAATTTATTTTAACCACATTAATAACTTTAAAACTAAAACTCTTCAACGTCTATGTCTGTTACATACAAGACACGGGAAAGCAAAGAAATTTAAAAAATGCCCAAGCACCTTGAATATACAGTCTTCTATATAAATGATCTTCGAAATAAAGGAATAATCATGTTTTAATAAGGGGTAAATTGATTCAAGAGAGGGCTGAATGAATAATTCGAATTTAGACCGGTAATTTTGTAGCCACCGTTGTCTTGCTAAAAAGATTATCAACGAGATATGGAATATCTAGTGAACACAATTAAAGAGCCACATTTAAATAAGGAACAAATATACAACACAGGTGAAAAATTCTTGAAAATGAAAACTGTTGAATCACATTAAAAATTGGGTTCGAGAAGAAAGTCATCAAAACATCCCATAACTTTTCTGACATGCACTAATTCATAGTGATACACCTAAAGTAATGGCACTGGTATTAACGAATGTATTTCTAACTCTCCTACAGATTTAAGTCGCCCTTATGTTCTGAATATAAAATCCTAACATTTTCAACCATTGTAAAATAATTATGTTCTATGCAGTGTTGTGATAATGCTGTTGAAGTTTTCTTATTTACTACTGATTTTTTACCTTTTCTTAATCTACTACTTAAACTTCTACCAGTTTGTCCGATATACACACAGTCATAATCCCCTGACTTTATCTCTTATACCGCACTTGTCAAGTTTCTTCGGCTTTGATTTGTTATTCATTAACAATTTCTGAAAGCTGATTGATTGGATTAGGAATTAAAATATTTAATTCGTGCCCTTTAGTCGAAACTACTATAAGATAAACATAAAAGTGAATCAAAACTAAGCTTTTAAATCAACAATCGACTTAACTATTTTTTTTTTGTTAGTAGCCGTAATGTGCATTGAAATTTAATTTTTGATCAATTGACATATGTTTAGTTGAAAGTTCTCTCAGTTTAGTTTAATAAAAATTCAGATTATTGGAAGTATACAATTTCTCTGCTCTACAGTATGTACTATTAGTTGGTTGTATGTGTTTTCAGGGCATGTTAATGTAAAATCACCATCATGCAAGAGCTCATACCAGAAGGATTTAGCTTATTTCCAAGTGGGGGGTAGTTGTGCGTCGTCGCGTTCATGGAGATTCTAATACTGCTATAGAAGTGCTCTACAGTATGTACTATTAGTTGGTTGCATGTGTTTTCAGGGGATGTTAATGTAAAATCACCATCATACAGGAGCTCTTACCAGAAGGATGTAGCTTATTTCCAAGTGGGGGGTAGTCGTTGGGCGTCGTCGCGTTTATTGAGATTCTAATACTGCTATAGAAGTGTTATCGAAATATATCTCATGTGTGTGGAGTTTGAATATTCACCCAGAGAGGAGAAAAGTGGATCATTACAGTTGCTACACTAATTTTCAAAGAGAATAATGTCTTTTGGGGAATTCAGGAATTGTCCGACTGTACGCGAAATAGTAAAAATTGTTTTAATGCTGTGTCTTTTCAGTATTTTAGAGATTCTGTTAGTTGTACCCCTAATATACAAAAGATTCATCATCGGTGTTTTTGGTGTTAGATTTTTGTTTAAGTATCTGATTGTACCTGGAAAGAACAGTACAAGGTCGGTCTCAAGGTTGGCAAGTTTGTTATTCAGGGTGAATTTGTTTGTTCAAGGTTGGCAAGTTTGTTATTCAGGTTGAATTTGTCTGTTAATCAGAGGGAATGAGTTAAAATAGTTTCTGCCACAGAACGATGTTGGGCATGATGATGGTTAGAAGCGACATTTAATATGTTTTTATGAGTTGTTTTTTGTGTACACGACGTAGCCAAGAGTTCCATCGCAGTTTTTATTGATTAATATATCGATGGTTTTCTGTCCTAATACCATTAAAATAATTTTAGTATGGATATTATTTAAATTGAGCTTGTCTCTATGATGGGGCCAAATAACAAAGGTGTCATCGACATAACGTTGCAATATAGATTAAATGTAAGGGCCTGATTTTTATGCGTTATTCTCGAAATCCTCGAAGAACGATTTGGTGAACATAGGCGAGAGATGGGATTCAATTTATTTGTAGCCGTTTCTATTAAAAATAAAGCAAGTATTTGTTAAGCAGCGTTTAATAAGGTCTATGTTTGGAGTAGGATATTTATATTGTTTTTAAATGTTTGATTGTTCGTTAATAGGTTCATAAAAACGAACCAGAAAATCTATCTCAGATAGTTTTATCAATCTGGCTAAGTCCAAGAAGTCTGATAAGTTTTTGATATAGCTCGTTCGGCAGTAGATTAAAGTTGTCTGGCTAAAAATTTAGCCAATTTTTGTGTTAGTGAGTTGAACGAACTGACGAAGAGTCAGAGTGGTCTATCATGTTTATTTATTTTTGGTAGGTCGAATAGCTTCAGATATTTTACGGACTTTACGCGTGACATTAGTGATTTTTTGGTTTCGCTCTCAGAGGCGACTGCATGATTTTGGTTTGGTGGTTTTTTCAGGTATGTTGTTGGATCAGTATCGATTAATTTATAACTGTTGTCGGATAACAAGTTATTCATGTTTTGGTGGTATTCGGTTTTGTTCAAAACTACTGTGGCGTTCCCGTTGCCCGCCGGTAGAATTATTGTTTCTATTTTTTGGCACCGCAAATTAATTTTGTAATAGTTTGGTCTTCGGTGGGCGCGAAAATCTAATTACATGGAACACTTCATGGCGAATAATTTCGGATGTGTTTTATGGAAATTGGATTCAATATCGCATATATATTTCTAGAAGGATCATATGGGGAACAACAGCAAAAATGTCAACTTTTGGTAGGAAGATTTTTTTCACACAATTTTTGAAATAGATCTTTTTCTTAAAAGGAAAAAAATATTTAGGCTATTCCTCAGAGGAAAAATGAAACATTTAACTATATCATTAATTTCTTTAACAATGAAAACTTTATTTTACTGACCAAAATTCTTTCCAATTAACCATTTTAAAAATACCAACATCATATTCAAAATTCACATCGTGGCTTATGTCATCGTTATCTTTAGAGCGAAAGAGAGAAATCGCGCTTATTAACAAAAAAAAAGTGAAGATCCACCGGCTGCAAATCAAAATTATGAAATCGCCGTTATATAACACAGAAAAAAAAACTGCTCGGTAAATGCTAACGATTTTCATGCAATTATGGCCGAAAAACATTACCTAAAACTGGTAAATTGTAATTATTTCAATTTTATTCACGCTATTGCAAGATATTTTCAGATGTAATGAGTGTGAAAAGTATTGCACAGTGCCAATTAAGTTTTTCTTATTTAATGTATACTGAGAAAACTCGAAAGGTATGTTTTATTTATTTGCAATTATAAACGATGTTTCATCAAAATGGTACACGTTAAAAGGCAGGTATCCTCTTCTAATAGAATTTATTATATTTTCTTTAATATCGGTTATTTGTACACTTTTTAGGAGGAAATGTTTGGCATTTTACATTATCGTGACAGATATATAACAGTACACCTCATCTACAGTTAAAATAAAAGCTGAATAGATGTTGAACTGAAGAGGCGGATACATGAAACTCCATAACACATTGAAATAAAACAACACAGTTGGGAGCGTTTTACATTTATTAAAGATAATTAATTAATAATAAATGTGAAACTCTCCCAACTGTATTGTTTTATTTCAAAAAGCTGAATATATTACTAACGAATTCCAATACCCCGAAACACGCGTCTATTAATGTTAAACAAACTTGTACGTTTGACTTTTAACCACTTTAATCGATTAACATTTTAATGTGCTAATAAAATTGATTGTAGAGACATATAATTTCAGATACCAACAATCAATAATAAACAAGATATTTATCTAGCGTCTGTTATTTAGTAGTCGGAATTACGTAATAATTAAACAGTTACTACAGTTTAGTGATTATATGTTTATTTTATTGCAAGGTTTACAGCTCTGCAATTACATTTGTAATAAACGACATTATTGTCGCATTCCTAAACATCAATTAATTTCAGTTAAGGTTTATATTTAATAGTTCATTTCTCAGTTTTGCATTTCTCAATTGAGAACAAAGTAGGAAAAACAGGTTCTGCAATTAATATGAGAAATACTATAAGGATGATATCTATTGTCTAATTTAATTGCAAATTAATAAATCTAAACAGAAAACGTTGTACGATGGTTGTATTTCAGGAATAAAGAATACAAAATTAATCATCGTAGATAGGTTTATTGTTTTTTCAAAATATTCTTCATGAAGGTCAATACACTTTCATGCGCTTTAGCCATTTTCGAACTACTTTTTCCAATCTGATTGAGGTGCATCTAAAGCATTCATTTTGAACGCATAAACAACTTCTTTAAACATCGATAAAGGTTGACCTTGTAATTTATTTTCTATTTACAGGAGTAAATATTCAAGCATTAAAAATATTTAAAGATACTTCAGAAGGTATTCTGGAGCAATATTGATGATATATAATTATGAGTTTTAGTGGAAGATGAAGATAATTAATATTAACATCTTTGTGCTCCTTTCTAACAAAATAACACAAAATTTGTTATATAAAATATATTCTCTTCATCGAATGATCTTTCACTCAAACTCATGATTAAATATCATAAATACTGCTCCAGAACACCTTCTGTAGTATCTTTAAATATTTCTAATGCTTGAATAAAGAATAATAAAAAGAAGTAGTTGAGTACAGCAGATGATCCATCAATTCAACAATTTTAGTTCTAAAAAGTCTCTTCTTTAAGCCGATGTCTGTGAGAACTTGCATTTTCCTGGTCTTCGGCGGTTAGTTTCCTTAACTTCTCCCAAGACTTCTAACGAACAAATGGTTGTGTATAATTTAACCGCTTGACATTGCACTAATGTTACAGTTGCCACGTATCCTGTTTTCTAAAAACAGGCGATCATTTGCTTCGAAGTACTTCGAGCACGAATAACTTTTGCTGGATTAGGCTCATCTTAAAAGATCCATACATTCGACTGCTCCTCACTTTCGAAGACGTGGTTTGAAGCACCGTAATCGTATTTCTTAAGAATTTCTTTCGGCCATTGCATTTTTTTGAACGATTGTAAATTATGTGGGATCCAACGAGAACAATTTTTTTGACAGCTAAATATCAATATTTAATATTTAATAAGCTGGTCCCACCAATCATATTATATTTATATTAGAACGTATCTTTTGTGCCATTTTGATAGACAAATTAAAACCTATTTAAACGAAAGACGATAGAAAAATAAATACGCAATTATAGACCCAATAATGATGGATGATGTGAAAATGACGGTTGAGCCGGACTGAACTTTCTTAAACTGCCATGGAAGTGTTAACTTATCGATGGTGTGCTATTGCTTCTGGAGATGCGAAGAAGCGGTAGTAAATCATGAGTCGGCGCTAAATACAACTATCACTAATCACCGGTTTAATGATGGCCGGCCTGGGACCGAATTAATGGATTAAAATCAATTAACGCTTTCAAATTATGAAATTAATCTCGAACGTTACGCAACCGTCAATTATGCTTGAGTTAATTGATAGCCTCACCACGCTGTGCCTTGCGCTTCCTCTCTCTTCGAGCGAGATACTTACTTTTACGTATCAAGTGATCGATTGTAAATTTCTCTAACTAACAACACATATTTTCTTAACGATATTATGTAAACCGTTGGAGATGGACCGCTCATGGAATCAATTATATGTAAGGTTGCTTAAGACACTTCTTTGCACCTGCTACCGATTATTAATTAGTTGCAAATATTATATGAAAATGAATAATGGAGAGTGGATGTAATCAGTTATTTAATATTGTATTGTTTGTGGGTCTATTACTGATAATGGAAATTTTTGTGTTGACCAAATCAATCATATACTGCACAATGCACGCAGAATGCAGCTTTGTAAAAGTCTGATAAAAAAATAATTATAATTAATTAATAATAATAAAACGAGAAGTAAAATAATATTTTGAGTATTTCTTATCGAGTAGAATAACAATGCTGCAGTTTTGTATATACTATTATTCAAATATAATATATTTCACTTTAGTGAAAACACTGAATAATATTTAGAGAGAATTTAATACTGAAAAGAAAGGAAATTGGATCGATGAGGCTATAACTTGTTGAAACTCTATGGTATCACTTAATAAAACACTGACGCATTGTAAGCTTTCAAATTGTTGTAGAACACTTCAACTTCACTTTGTAACTTCTAGAAACGGGAATCTCAGATCATAGAGGAATTTTATTTAATATGGTCTTAGAAGAATTGCTAAAGCTGAATATGTAATCACACGGCTGATTACAGCTGCTGGTAAATTTACGTTTTTCAATCGTTTAGATAAGCAAGCATGGAGTTTTATTGAGCAATCCTCTGATGTAAACGAAATATTCGATACATTTCTCTCCACTTTTCTCGAGCACTACTATGAATAATTCTCATAAAAACGTAATGACAAAAAAATGGGACTAGCCAAATCAAATGGTTAAACAGTAGACTAGACAACATGAGGATTACCTTCAACTTAATTTCGGAATTATATAACAAAATAAAGATCCTATAATGAAAGAGGCCAGAAATACTTATCGATTACATTATAAGCGTGCAATTGAATCAAGCAAACGAGAGGCAAATAATGCTTATATCAGAATAAAGCTGTATAATTAACTCCAAAAGAACGTCTACGAATAGTATTAATAAAACCATAAACATATCAGCTGAAGCTTTTAACACCTGCTTTTCTGAAATGGCAAACACTATTGTTAATTCATTACCCGAATCTACCACTGATCCTGTAATTTTAATGTGTAACAACCCTCCAAACTGTAATTTTAAATGCTATTTTAAATTTTCCGAAGTTTCTACTGCTACGGTTAGAGATGTAATAAATAAATAAATTAACAGTATAAGTACAGACATCTGTGGACTCCGTTCTGATGCAATAAAATAGGTATTAGACGTTATCATTTCACCGTTGTTGAAAATCTTAAATCTGTGCATAAAAAACAATATTTTCATTGATGCATTGAAAAAAGGTTTAATTAATCCAATTTTTAAAAAAGGCAAATATGACCATCCTGATAACTTCCTATATTTGCTAAAATATTAGAAAAAATCCTTTAAATGTAATTGATTCAATATTTTGAAGACACAAAGCTATTAAAAACTAAACAGTTTGGATTTAGGAAGGGGAGATCCACCTCTGATGCGGTTCTAAAACTAGTAGAAATGGTAACTGATTGTTTCGAAGCGGGATCAGTTTCAATATTAAGTTTTCTTGATCTGTCAAAGGCCTTTGACTGTGTTTCACATCAAATTTTATTACGCAAACTTTATTTTTACAATGGGCATCTCGAAAGTTGCAGGATAAAAATATCTTACCTCTCGGTAAGAACACAACGTGTAAACTTTGATGGTTGTTTATCAGATCCCTTGCCCATTGTACACAGTGTCCCACATGGCTCTACTCTGGGAACTCTTTTATTCATAATTTACTTGAATGATCTACCGGGCTCTACTGCAAATGCTAAAGTAATATTATATGCTGATGACATTACACTCACCGACACATGTAAACAGTTAGAAGCAGTATCGAGGTTGCATGGTGAATCACAAGAAATGGCATCGCGTTGGTAATAAACTAAAATTAAATGACTCCAAGACGACTACTCTTACCTTTTCTCTATACAAGGAAGTATATGAAAATAAAACAGTGAAATTCCTAGGTGTACATATTGATAGCTATTTATCATTGGCTACTCATTCAGACGCTCTGGCCGGCAGACTATGTTCCAATATCTATATGATACATAATGTATCTAATATCTATTTAATCTAATAAATGATAAAGAGATATTACAACGAGTTCATTATAAATACTTGCGAAGAAATAAATGTTTATTCATTGATAACTTAAAAGTGGTGAAGCATTAGGAAATAATAAGCAAAGGATTGATAAGTACTTGGTATGTTTCACTGATTTTATATATTTACTCAACTAGTTTCGCTTCTTACAGCATTATCAAGATTATACAAAATCAGTGTTTCAATCATTTTGCCACTTTTTACTATTTTTCTGGAAAGTTAGTTTTTAAATGTTTCTAAGCAAATATACAAAAAGTATATTCTAATCTTCAACGGTTTTAAAATTCTTGATTTAACAATTAAGGCGATTACTTTATTATTATTAATTTTTTTAGTTTTTATTGTATGCACCAATTAACAAACTACAATTGTATTGTATTTATCAGCCCCTGAAGAGTCCTAAGAATCTTTATTATTTTATTTTATCATGCGTGACCAGTACTGTATCATTAGCAAAAAGCAAGCAATTGGCAGTGAGATTGAGGTATTGGGGGTTCGGGTTATAAATATCGGGGACGTAGATGTTGTAAAGGAGTGTTGACAGAGGGAACCTTGCGGCACAGCTTGTTGGGTAAAGTGTGTTTCGAAATCAATCTTTAAGGATTCTGGTGTTTAGATGGAGAAGATCTGGATGAATGTTATGTGAATTGCACTTGAACAGCAGACCTCGATACCACACCGATTTAAATGTTTTTTGAATGTCAAGGAATAAAATAGGGGACTTTTTACCTTCGAGATGTTGGCATTTTGATTTGATTATATGGTAGATAGAGGTGCATCTATGCTGGAGGAAACCAAACTTATAGGGAGGGATGTGGTCTGATAGACGGAGGATTAATTTATTTTTAATGATTTTCACCAGGATTGGAAGCAGAGTGATAGCTAGAAACTGCCAACGGATTACCATCTTGCTTGTGAATACAAGTTATGATTCTCTGCTTCCACTTCCATATACGTTGTCAGAAAGGGCTTTAAGGATAAGATGAGGAACGTTTTTTTTTTTAATTTTTGAAAATATTAACTATAATTATAAGTCTTATAGATAGTAAAGAAAATTTTTAACTTCGATTTCTTCCTTATGTATTTAAAAAAATATTTGGTGTTACTCTATTTTAAATTTTGGTTAATGCTATGTTGCAGTTATTATTTTTTGTTTTAGCGAATTCCTACTTTTTATTAATTGATTTTGTGTAGTTGTACTAACAGTAATGATTTGTGTTGTTTATGTATAAAATGAGCTTTTATCCTAAAAGATTGCTTACGTCACAAGAAAATGGCAAAAGCATTTCTGAAAAAAATATATTTGCATTTTATTTATGGTTTGTTGTTGTTTACGGTCTGCATAATGTATTGTCAAAAAGTAAATATCAAATGTTTAATGTAACCATTTTTTAAGCGAATTTTGACAAACATGGACATTTTTTATTTTCGTACTACAATCACAGACAATTTTATATGGTTTATACCAACTGTTATATTCCAAATATTTGTAATTATATTAATAGTATTGATTAGGCTGTTTTTTGTTTCTTATTAGTCTAAATTGAGTTAATTAAACAAAAACCGGCTAGACATGAACAATATAAAAGTACATTGTGTATAGATGGCTGCATTTTTGTCAAATATATAAACTGCATCCAAATTACTAGAGGCTAGTAATCTTTTAAATTATGTTAAGCAGATTAAAATAAGCATACTCAATAATATTTGTAGATTCTAGAGGTATTCTAAGTCTAAAAGTGTTAGTTCTGATGACTAATGGATGCACTAGTTGGTAATTCAAAATGGATATTGTTAATCTATTTTGGATTACTTTCGAAGTTCATACTCAAATCATTCTAATATTGCTTCAGTGATAGATTAATCTGTAGCAAAAATTTTAGTTCTTTGGAATTCATGGAAACTGACATTATTGAATGCATATCGGGAATAAATACCAAATTTTTCACCAGATCCTTGGTAAAGTCTTTGTCTATTATTATTTTGAATCGGTCTTTTAGAGATGGACTTTTTTGGAAGCCATATTTTGTTATTCCTGTTTTTAATATTACATAATAAATTAGTGCATAATTACAGAGCGGTTGTCAGTCAATCGTGAATATTCTAAAATGTTAAATTTGGTTACCAAGCACATGATTTTAGACCATTAATAACGGGAACATGATAAATCATACCCTGGAGGAGAGGTAGTGTTAGCTTCTACTTCTACAGACATTAGTAAGACATTTGATATGGTCAATTACTGCAGACTAAACTTCAAGTGAATAATTTAAATAGTTGTATGGTAAAATTGCTAAGATCCTTTGTAATTGACTGACACTATTTATTAAAAAATAATTATATGGTTTCTGAATATGAAGTATATGAAACGCCTGATGTACCCGAAGGCTCACAATTAGAATCATTTATATTTATTCTTATTATTCATGCTTTTGGGTCTAATATTAAGTTAAGTTCTGTGCCTATTGAAGATTGAAGATCAAGGTCTTCCTGTAAAATACAACAAATTATACAGAAAGACTATCGTTTGGTATAACGATAATAACGATACACATCTAAATATTGATAAACGCAAACAATAGGTTATTACATAATAAGACATTTATCAATATTTTACATATTCTTCAGATTGCCACAATCTAAATATTATAGATAAATTATTAAATTGTTATTAAATATTTAGGGGCTCACTTTAAAGCTTAATTTTAGAATCATATTAGCATGATTACTGCAAATCTATTACAAATTAATGACTTCTTTAGTGCTACTATGAAATGTAGATGTACTCATATCTACAGGGTGAGTTTATTTTTAGATGTTCTCTATAAGGATCTCGAAAACTATAAGAGATAGAAAGTTTTCAAAAAAGTCAGTGGTAACTAGATATTTAAAAAAAAGTAAAAAGTGTAAATTTTTTCAAATCAATATATCTCGGTTATTATAACAGATAGAAAAAACTGTAAAAGAAAATTGTAGATAATTTTATGCAGATTAGTAAAATATATTCATTTATGGCTATTATTTTCCGAGATATGACACAAACTTACATTTTTTTTAAGGAAACCATAGTTGGCTATGGCCTCCAATGGATTATTTTTTCTCTTTAATCCAATTTGGCATATGACATAGTTATTTCTAAAATAAGTGAGTTATAGTCATTTTATGTTTTATTATAAATAAAATAATTGTTAGCCATCGAAAAAGGTAATGAATTGACAAACACTTGGTTTGTTTCACTGATTTTGTATTTATACTAAACTAGTTTCGCTTATCACACCTTTTTAATAACATTGTTACTCTAGTAAATTGTAATTAAAGTATTATTGCTTTCTTCACAAATTGTTTTTATTGACTAGATGTACATTTCGAAACACGAAGTGTTGTTTATCAATAGTTAAAATGACATTGAAAAATAAATACATTACATTTTTTTCAATGTCATTTTAACTATTATTTTTATTATTATTCGTTATTCGTTTTATTTTATTTTGAATCTTTTAAAAAGAGATTTTTACCTTAATTACAAATAGATAAATCTAAAAATGGCACACATCATTTTAGATATTAAAATATATATTATTATATAATAATATATAATTGAATAATACAACTGGTTTTATTACAACTATTATTATTATAAGATCTTCATTGTATCAGTGTTTCCCACATAATGAAGCAAAACTCTCATAAATCTAATATTTTATATTGTACAATTGTACAATTTTTGTAATAATATATGTATATTATGAAGTTTTTCTTATATCCAATATTAACAAGACATTGTAAAGTAAAATACATACATACATATCGATATGTGTGGTTTAGTAATTCTACTGTTTTTATATTTGGATGAGTGCCGCACTGAAACAACCCGATGGATCGGCGCCCCACGGCCTGGGATGCCCCCTTCACCTACAGCTCCAGAGGTAGGTGTTCAAACGTAATCTTGATCTAACGTTTACCAAATACATAATTTCCCACCTCCCGACACGCATAAACATGGCAGCATACCGATCCGTAGCCTTGGGGCACCACCTCTACCGAACGGATGAAATATAGGGTCCCAAGTGCCAACACCTCGGGTACCCCTGCCCACGCCTCGAACACACAATAATCTGTTCCTAATTCAATTACAACAACAATTAACGCTCGGATTTATGGCGCATTGTTCTTCTCCGATCCCAGCGCGTATTTTTGCCGTTGTCGCTGGGGTCACACCCAACGAGTTTGAATAAAACATCTCGCTACGAGCAGATTACCTGAAAAGGAGTCCCCATCTGATAAAACTACTCGCCTTACACAACTTCATCATCTTCTTCACAGTTTCCCCTTGCCATATAAATTCGTGAGGACAGAGATTGGCATCAGGCGGTAAATCACACATGAGTGAAATAGCTGTAACTTAGAAGAGACGGGGCAAGTGAAAGAGCTGAGGGTATCCCAAATAGATGGAAAGTAAATCCGGTAAGTCACAAATGGCTTGGTGGTGATGAAACACCGTAAGAGAGATGGCCGTACGTACACGTGATGTGATTGTGATGTAACAGCCATTTAAAAGGGATTATCATATCTGTCTGCCGCGGGCGGGCGGATTAATCGCGGCGCGTCTTCTTTTGTTTACACGATTCCGCTGGTTGGATTGAATTCGCACGGTGTGGTTGGTGGTACTAGTTTTATTGCAAAACGGGTAATTACCTCTCGTTATGGCCTCGGCGGCCTCAGCGTAATTGCTTCTCATATAAATCATCGCCTGGCACATTAGGTAAAAGCGATCAGCTCGCCGTACAAATCAATTTCTAATTTGCTCCGACTCCGAAATCTGTCAGCCGGTGATTTCTCTCACCCGTCTCGTGTAAAAAAATGTACATAGGAGTGAAGTTATGACGAGTAGTACTGCTCAAATTTTAAATTAATACGCTAGTTTTTATGTTCAGTTTGGATAATCAAGTTTTATTTTTACCAATTCATTGAATAATTATGATGGCATAAAAATAAAATATTTATTTATTTTAGAAAAACGAAACATCACCAATTTATCAACATGGTATTAAATTTTTTATCTAATCTTAACTATCTTAAACTAACTTAAATTTGAAACATGAACATGTAGAACACAATTTTAAAAAATAACGAAATAAATATACTACATACAGACAACAATTAACCAAGTTGAAAAATGACGTAATAGCGTTACAAGTTAATGGAACACAATAGACCCATTTATCCCTTACCCTAGAACACATTAGAGGTTAATACACAGTAGATACTTTTTAAACTTGGAAATGTTTGTCGCAAGGAGGTCAAAATCTGAAATGAATAGTAATTGATTAGCTAAGCGCATAAATCTTAGAAGGGGACTACAGTAGGCGTAAACTATTGAATCTGAATAGTTTCATCTGTCTAGTAGCAGCTCCATGCGGCTGGAACCATAAATTAAGATGTAATAAAACGCAACTTCTAACATGTAAGGAACGCATACTAAAGGTGCATCTCAAAGCTGCAAGATCTTGAGATGTACGATTGAGAAGGTCAAATCTGTAAGTTATGATTCTTTAAAAAGCCTTTTCAACCGACTCAAGTTTGTTAATTGAATAACCTTGATGAGGCCACCAGGTTTAGGAAGTGTATTTTAAATTCTGTCTGAGTAATAGTTAAAATGTGACCCTTGAAAGAGGGATATGTATCGAAAACAACTCTTTAATTTCGCCTGGTCTGGTAAGTTCGATGAGGTTCAACTAATTGTATGTAATTATATTCCTATCTTTACAAAAAGAGACAACTTTGCATTTAGATGTGTTGAGATGCAGGTTCTATTTTACATACCACATACTCACCCTTCTTTTAACTGGAGTAAACATCTTTAACAACTTCAAGTCGTCTGCGTATAATAGCAACTGGCTATATTGTACTGCGCCATAGATATCGTTAATGAAGAGATTGAAGACAATTGGACCATTATGGGAATAACCAGATGTTACATCAATAGCATGAGAAATACAATTATCAATTTCGACACATTGAGATCTATCATAATGACATAGTGTCAAATCATAATCTCTTTTTGGAACAAAAAAAGGGCATATTTGGCAAATTATTTGATAAATTGTCATCAAGAAAGTCTTCGTAGAGCAGAACTTTTGCCAGAAGTATAGAGGATGTGAATGTAAGAACGCATATTATAGTGAATTCAAGCCTTTCCAAGTGCGATCGAAATCTTTGCGAAGATTTATTATGTATAATATTGGAATACTTTTATTAGCATGTTGGATAAAATAAATAAATAATAAATAATAATAATAATATCCGATAAGTAACTACTAATCCATTGCACCCTTCTATCGTTGAAATTTAAAGCCTCTGAAAAGTCTGTATAGATGACTTTCAATTGACCTTGACTTAAAAGGATATCAATAGCAAACGTCTGAAACTTCAAAAGGTTAAATACGGTGGATCTACCAGGTTGAAAGCCGTGCTGTTGGGCAATAGTAACCCTCTTTGCTAGTCATGGCAGCTGCTTAGCCAATATACTGTCAAACATTTTGGGAATGCATGATAAGTAGCAATATAAATATTATTTCCAGCTTTAAAAATAGGAAAAATGAAACTATGTTTTTACAATGTAGGAACGTATTGTAATTCAACGAAACGATTAAATAAGAAACAAATAGGATTGGATAAAGTGAAATACGGCTTTTAAGAACACACATTATCAGGACCGAAATATGAAGTTACCTTTAGATCATTGATCGCGTTGAATACCGACATTGGTGGGATGGAAAATTTATAATCTAACACTATTGAACTCTGCTAAGCAGTGAGCAGAGCTAGTAGAGTAGATGGTTGCGAAATAGCTCGCAAAGAGGTTCACGGTTTCTTGAATAGAGTTACTTACTGAATAATTGAAAAAACATTTCAATTTTACCTAATAGTCGTTGATTGCCGAGTACTTTCCCCTATAAAAATCATGTAAATATAATTCAGCAAAGCAGCCACCAAGATTATCATTGCAATATGATTATAGGAATTAGCAAAAAACAAATACTCGACTCTAGTGACTGACACCCTATCACTTTCACTATCGCTAATAATTAGGTCTAGCAGTGCATCTTCGTTGTTTAGTAATTTATTGACTTGATTAAGGTTTAGAAACTTACAAGAACGCCTTCACCAGTTTATTGTAAGCCGTCGCTATTCCAATTTACATCTGGTAAGTTATAGTCTCCAAATAAAATAAGCTTATCAATTGAGCTAGTCAGAAACAGTTCTTCTAGCATGTTACAGTGTAAAAACAAAGACTAGACCAAAGAAAAAAGAAGTTAGTTATTATTATTTTTTATCCATGATAACACGTACATAAATATACTCCAATGATTCACACAAACAAATAATTTTTAACTGCAGTTAAGACTCCACCTCGGTGGCTTTTAACACTCGATTCGGTAGTTCGATTACAACGAGACACACTATATACATTTCAGCAAAGTTCCTCATTGCATGTGTCGTCCGAGGGATAGGTTTTAATAAGCGTGACCACATCATAAATACTAGAAACAACGTTTAGAAAGATATCAGTTAATTTTGACTTAATGCCGCCGACGTCGTGGAAGTGAATATTAACTTTATTTGTAAATAGTTTTTTGAAGGCTGGTTTTTAATAGGCACAATTTTGGGAGTCCAGCAAACGTATTGTATTGTCAGATCATTTTCACCCCTATTGATTCTTGCGTTTAGTTTACCTTAGATTACTAAGATATCGTAGTTAGTTAGGAGTTAAGCCAATTATCGTTAACATTACATGATTTACCACGTTTACTAAAACGTCAATTGCAGATAGTTTATCAGGAAAAATCACCTTTACCGCCCTTGGTCTATTAGAGCGTTTGTCCATACTAATCACATTTGAGCGATTCAAACTCAACCAACTTTGTGGATAACATAAATAATTAACTTCTTATCGTTCTTATTACGATTGCTGGTTTCAGTGTTAATTGATTCCGGTACATTGAACATCGTAACCGATTTTGCCCCTCTATTTCTTCGTAAAGATGTTCATGCACCCAATTGAGTTGAATAGAAGTACCAGGAATAGTTAACGAAGTAGAGCTATTAACTTTAGCAACTTTATCAGCCAACTAGGTTATTGAAGCTTTCAGACACGCATTTTCGTTTCGTTATTCGATGTCTTCTGAAGTCAAGTTCCTGAGCACGATGTTTTTCAAATTGATCGGTTGAGATGTTAACAAATAATTGTAATAATTTTATAGAATTTGTTAGTTTCTTAAATGAATCAGCCTAACTACTACATGTTAGACTGGGAGGCCTTACAACCTTACAAGATTACAACCATGTCTAATCAAGAGGGATGAAATTATTTATTCCACTTGCAGCATGTATTAGGATTAGGCACTCTCACATTTTCTTATTTTTATAAATGTAACGTTTTTAATAGAAATTGTTATTTTCAGGCGGAGGGACCCCCTGTCCAAATGGAGCCAGTTGACCTGAGCGTTAAGACACCGGTGGTACTTCAGGTACCAAAATATCCGCCGCAGCGACTCAAGAACCCGCCACCGAATACTAAAGTTACCAGCTCACCTCCAGGTTAGTTACCAATATAAATAAGCACAGCACTCTCTTAATTACTAATTAAATTAAAACAAAAATATTAAAGAACAACATTCAGTTGTTTTCTCGACACATTTCATATTTGAACAGTGTATGTATAAATACCAATTTATGTTGTTTTAGTAGTAATTATTATCAATTGTGAAAAGATGATTAAAACTAGTTTTGTTTATCAAATAAAAAGTTCATCATAATATCTACAACTAATCTCAAAGATTTTTTTTTAATTGGAAAAAAATATTGTATCAATTATGATTGTTAACTAATTTCGAAATTTAGCGTAAATAATTATTAAGACCTTCCCTCTCATTAAAACTAAGAATAAGTATCATCAGCATTACAAAAAAAACAATGATTAATCATTTTGCTTGTATCTAATGTATAAATAGTAAATAAAAGTTTACCATTGTGGGATACCTGATGTACAGTACCTGCTTTATTTAGTTGTCTTTCAATTTGTTCTAAATGTGACTACATTTCTTGAATAATTTTCTCAATTATCTCTTGGTGAAACATAAAATAATAGGTAACGAATTGATAAATACTTAGTTTGTTCCACTGATTTTGCATATTTACTCAACTAGTTTTGCTTGTATTAGATTATTAAGTGTCGTTATGGAAGAAAACAATAAGCCTGTCTGTTTTTAAATTCAATTTGTTAATGCTTTAGCACAAAACAATTGGAAATATGATAATGACGATAAAACGTCGAAACTCGTGCTGTATTGTTTAGATTTATATAATTGTGCCTACAAGTAATATAATATTTTTACAATAATTATTTGTGGTTAAAACATAGTGAATTTTTCAATTCAGTGCAGGTATGGATTACCACGTAGTAACGGTCGCAACCATGATCTTTATTTAATTGAAAATACTTTGAAATGTTTGTTCAAAACTTTTTATAAATAATTCTTTAAGCACTCTTTTATTAACAGAGAAATAATTAAATTCTTAGTAAGAGCAGTTAAAATTTATTTAGAAATTTAGAAATATAGTTTAAAAAAATAGTATTAAAAATTAAAATTTCAAAAAAGCGTTTTAACATTTTTACAGTTTAATTTCTTTCAATCAAAATTAGTGACAATTTATCAAAATATCAATT